>JAPDOI010000543.1:0-417191 GCA_029168955.1 Aplectana chamaeleonis | reverse complement strand
GCGCGACCGTATAGCGTATCTAGACGCAATTGCGGGCCGGAATTTGGCTCAGATAAGCACAGAACGTTTCGCAACTCGCGGAACGCAGAACACTAGGTGCCACCTACTCAGGGAGTCGGGGGGTTCTATTCGGCCATGATAGGCTTTCGATGCTACTACTAAGCGGTTGGACGACGATACGGCCACGTACTTTCCGTGCGCCATGTGGCCTAATAGTCGTCCAAGTGAGAAACACGTGCCGCCAATCACAGCCATTTCACTCGACCACGATACGCTTTTGATTCGACTACGATGAGTTTGGACGACGAACGAGCCACAATGCCCATGATTGAACATGTTGACCGATCGCTTCAGAACTGACCCGGCGCATATCAGCCGCACAGCACGTATATAAGGGGGCCGGTCTCAGAGAGAGTCCGCCTCTCGGGGCTGCTCCAGGAAGGTAGCTACGAGTCTTTCTGAACGATTTTTGAACCGTTAAGAGATCTCCCCCACGGTCCCCAGCAAGGGGTGGCCCCTCGCTGTCGACCGTGGAGAGAGTGATACCCGTGTCGCGGACTGCTGTGGAGGGTGATCCCCTGCTGCGGGCCGTGACTTGGACCGTATCCTTGTTGGGGAGACCCGCTCCCATCGAAGAGGAGGGAGCATGCTGCCAGCGCCACGTAGTTCTATCGAAGAGGCCACGTGCTGCCGCGTGGGAAATGGGGGTGCAGCAAGGGTTTTGTCTCTCACGCCGCGTGGTCCTATCAGACGGGCCACGTGTCCTCGACGCAGCACGTGCTGCTGCGAAAATCCTTTCAACCCGACTGGGTACGATTAGACCTTTATCGTGGCGAATCAGAACCAAACTCTCTGAGTCACTTTGTATCGACCATGGCGAAGTGTTGTCCCTTTTCGCGAACTGCTGCGGGGTGATCGCCTGCTGCGAGACGTGACGAGACCGTATCCTTGTTAGGGAAGACCACGCTCCCATCGAAGGGTAGGGCCGCCTGGCTGCGTAGTAATATCGAACAGGCCACGTGCCGCCGGGAAATGGGCGGGGGTGCGGCAGGGTTTCATACTCTCTGCGCCACGTAAGTCTATCGAACAGCGACCACGTGCTCCTCGAAGCAGGCACGTGCTGCTGCGAAAATTCCTTTCAACTTGACTAGGTACCCGATTAGACAGCCTATCGTGGCCAAATCGGACTCTCTGAGTAAGTCTCCATGGAAATTCAAACGAATAGCTGAATATGATCCTGTTAGACAACATGTTTCCCTCCTGTCTTTCCATCGTTTTAGGTTTTTGGTACCTTCCTGACGAGGCTTGAGGGAGAGAGAGAGAGAAAAAAATTAACCAAAAGTGGAGATCTCCTGATTGCCTTTTGCAGTTCAGAGATGCAAAGGTAAATTTAAAAAAACGGAAATTTGACCCACTACGAGTTGTTATCGGAAAGATAGCACCAGCCACTTCCGCGGCCTCATATGGTGGCACTGGACGGTGACGGAAGGAAGTGACTGGAGCCAACTGCTCCATCGCTGGTTGTAGATGATCATCAGGAGGAGGGCTGTCATCCATTGACTGAGGATAATTCTCGCTGACACAGTTATGAAACTCTTCTTCAGATGTGACGTCGACATTCAGTACATCCATTGTTAGCTATGCCACAAACACTGCCATGCAGTCGGTAAACCGAGTATATATACCACTGGAGAGCCCGTGTTCCTACCAAAACTTGTATGCACACGGTTGTCCGCTCGATCGATAAATATGACTTCTACGGGCCCAGAAGCTCCAAACTCCCTTTGCTACCTCGCCAATAGTCGACACAGACCGCATTGATATTTTGCGTCCCTTATTGTGCATTGGCGAAACCTCGGTGCACGTATGTTATAACATATGCGCACCGAGTTTGCACCAAAACGCACTAAGGAACGCAAAGTATGGTCTTCCTATCAAGTTTAGCCAGGCGAATGGGCAAGGCGCGACCATATTGGGCTTTCAGAGTTCATTCGAAGCGCGATGGTAAAGTCGGTCTGCGTATCGATCACGCGACGTCGCGTCTCGTCGTCGCTGGATGTTCACACCGAAGAGGCGCGATACATTCGAAATGGCGCGCAATTTCCCTTCGCGCGACGACCATAGGTCAGAGTTATACTACTCGCGAAGGGCGACCGCGGCAGTGCATAAAAGGCATATCGATTTTCGGTTGGTATGTGTGATAAACAGTGCGCCGCTGCGCGTGTCGCGGGTAGTATAACTACGGCCATAGCGTCGCTTTGCAATGCAACGAGACGCGATGGCAAGCTCGTTGCTGCTCTTCTTCAGTGTTTTTTCATTTACCAATCTAAATTTAACAATAAAAAAATAGAATAATCATATCTAGGATCATATGCACTCAGAAGAACACGAAAACAATTGTTGGTATTGCTACAAAAACAGTTGTGGTGGCTTGTTTATGAGAAATTACCTATGTAACAGACGTTACGTAACAACAGAAATTTTCAACTTGAGTTGACAATTGTTCTTGCGTGTTTGTTTGACCGCATGTGATCCTAAATATGCTGATTGTATTGTTTTCATAGTAAATTTGAACGTATTAATGAAAAAACACAGAAGGAAACCAGAAACGAGCTTGCCTTCGCGCGGCGACCGCCGCGTTGCAATGCATTCATCGGCGCGGGGCGATCATCATTTGCTTGTCAAATCCGATTTATCGCGTCACCTGACTGTGAACACCTAGTGACAGCGTTTGATCGATACGTAGGCTAAGGCCCTAGTTATACATAGGAGTTTCGCTACCGCTGGTTTTTGAGGGACATCTGCGATTGGTCAGATATCGAAATTGACCAATAGCGGACATGCCGCGGAAGCCAGCGGCGGTGAAACGCTGGTGTATAACTAGGCCTAATTATAATGTCGCGTCTCACCGCGATGAACTCGAAAAGCTGCCTTTTGGAGGGCTGGCGGCGCTCATGACACAACCGGAAAGTGCCGTATCGATATCGCGCGCGACGACATACCGCCGCAGTCTCCTCGAATCACGAGCCTAAAATCTACAAGGGGAATCTACCAGTGCGGTCTCAGCAGCACGGCTGCGCTGTGTACTTGCACTCGGCACGGATCGCGCTGAAACTTTGGGATCCTTGTTGTGCGTTAGAGCACAATCGATGGACATACTGCTCTTATTGTAGTCAGGTTTAGGTCCGCAGCTGCAGGAACTGCTGTTGCGACACGTGCGCCATTCTAAATCGTGCTGGAACCACGGGTAATCGTGCCAGAAACACGTGATACCGGAACAATTATCTTTCTGTTGAGCACTTCATAACGGCTGTTCGCCATGGCGGACCGAATTTGCGTCCCGACGACGACAGTACAGTGTAACATACACACACCAACACACAATAAGGAACGCAGTATCAATGCGATGCGTGCCAACTGTAAACACTTACAGACTGTGAAAAAGCTGAATTCCCGTAGTTCTTTCGCGTGCGCGCGAGGCGCGGAGTCTAGAGACAGCGAGAGATCGTACGGTAAATGGAGAGAGCAGCACCGTCGGCACACGCAGCGCAATGAGTGATAAGAGTTTCGATTTTTAGAGAGGATATTCAAAAGTGGCAACTCACGCCAACCTCAATGTTGAGAGCAGAATGGGCCTTAGCTTTCTAGAGTAGCCCGACGATAGCGGGTGTTTTATAGAAAAAATAAACTGGCATCGATCTTTCGATTACGTGATTGAGGCACTAGGCTTGCTATCTGATCGAATGCACACTCGAATGAATCGAGTTCTTGAAGGCATCGTACGCGCTGAAAGCCGCTCACCGTTTTCTCTGTTTGAATCTTCGGTCAAGCCTTTTTTTGGTTTTTATCTTCGGTAAAGCCAGAGAACATGGGTAAAGTTTATTGAGTCACCGACCCATAATTTGCAGAAGATCGAAGAGAGATGGAATGCATCGAACCTTTTCAGAAGAGGCTGGCTCTTCAGGCCTTAGTAAAAAATTACAGTACAATTGAGTGGGAGTTAATAAAGCATACTATGGTGGGTGTATCCGCGAAAGGGATAGCTGCGGACCACTCAACAGGCCGCGCGCCTGTCGCGTGCGCCGATCGATCACCATATTTCTCGTGAGCGCACACGACGCAAGCAGTTTGCTGAGGTGTCTGCAGCTATCCCTTTTCTGGTTACCCTAATTATACATATGTGCCTACGTGGTAACATGGAGATTTACGGCGACTGATCCTTCTTTTCTCATATGTTCATTGGGGAAATTCCAGACCGAGAAAACAGTCCTTAGTTGATTTTCCGGGGTTTTCTAAACATACAGTAGCTCTTCTATAGGGATCTAGATCTCCCATCATAAGCTGAAATCTCGGAATTTAAGTCCATTATGTACGATGCTTTCAAAAAGCTAGGCGTCTAATAGTGAGAATTCAATCTCTTAGGAAAGTCAAATTCTTTGAATTTGCGAATATTCGGTTCATTCGGGAAATCGAAGTATTCAAATTCTCGGATATCCGGCCAATTTCGGTTCACGAGATTCAAACATTCAGCAACTGAAAAATATTTAGGGTTCATTCGTATTTAAATATGAATCCGAGTATTCTTACGCGTATTCGGAGGAATTCTTCGGATAATCAATTGAATTGAATATGAGGAACGTTTGCGAAATCATTCATTCGAAAAAAAAATTGTGAGCCTTATTCGAATTTAATCACCCGTTCGAAAATTTTGTAAACGTGTTATCAGGGGAATTTATTAAGCATGCAATAATTTCTGGCGTAGGAAATTTTGCTGCGGCAAACACAGACAATAGGCGTGGGCAGGCCTTGAACGCTTTCTTGGTGATTTCTGCAAAGCTTTTCTCACAAAATTTAGGGTTTGCTTGTCAACCGCTAAACGGTTGATATCATGAAGATGCAGTCTACGGCATTGGAAAAAGGCGGTTGTGCGGTTGCGTATTTCTACTAATTTCCACTGCGCCACAATCGACGGCAAAGTTGTATTTTTCCTGAATTTTGAAGAAAAAACACCGGAAACGTTGAGGAACGGTAAGTTTTCCCCTCACCACACATTATCAAAACACCTGAAGCCGAATTCATCATTGCTATAAAGGCACAGTCCAAGCTCAGGGACGAAATCTGGGATTTCCACACAATTGTGAAGTAGACCCACCTCGTATACCACTTGCCAAATGCGTGCTCTCAATTCCTCCGAATAAGCGAGATATAGGAGGAAGCCACTCTGGGGCGTCCACCTAGGGAAGCCACTTTGGCACGCCCCTTTCACGAT
Organism: Aplectana chamaeleonis; assembly: GCA_029168955.1. NCBI lineage: Eukaryota > Metazoa > Nematoda > Chromadorea > Rhabditida > Cosmocercidae > Aplectana > Aplectana chamaeleonis. Next base: position 411,922 of record JAPDOI010000543.1, on the reverse strand, counting down.
CCTTCGAGCTCAACAGTTGCGAGATAAGCGATGCTTTCCGATCGAAGGCCCCGTTCTTACCTTCATTCTCAGCCTCTCTCTTCATCCAGGTCAGCTCGCATACATCGGTTGCAAATGACGGAAGTTACAAGCCTCGGACAACTCGTCCACAATGCTTCCGCAGCTCAATTTTCGAGGGGCCATAACTCCGTTACCAGGGGGTCTTGAACGATTCCAGAGACATCACTGGAATCAGCGTGGGACCGTTTTCAAGATAGACAGAAAAACAGAGAACCGATTCTGAGGTTGGACTGTGCCTTTAAGCCGAACTGCCGAACCTGGGTTTGTGAATTCGGGTTGGGTTTAGCGCTAGGATTAGATTTTTTTTGTGTGAACCCAACCTAAACCCAACCGAAGTCAACAAACTTAGAGTTACAGTTGACCGCATTGTTAATAGGACATGGTGCGATTGCGGACTCGCGCTAAAACTACGGTAGAATTTGGCACTTTGCCAGATTTCGTCATCGATCAGCGCCACAGCTGATATTCTCGTGAGCAGAGAGACGACGGTTGGCGCCGATCGATGACGAAATCTGGCAAAGTGCCAGATTCTACCGTAATTTAGTGCGAGTCCGCAACCGCACCATGTCCTCTTAACATTGCGGTCAACTATAACTCATTGATGAGTCCGGCCTCTCAAGTCTTTGCCATAGAGACACGCAGGATTCATAAGAAAAAAAAGAACAAATACGAAAAAAAGGAACTAACTTAGAAAAAATTACTTTTTCTTGTTATTCCTGCGTGTACCCGTGAGAAATATTTTAGGTGTAATGATACTATTTGTATGTGGGGAGGAAAACTCACCGTTTCTAAGTTCTCGATGTTTTTTCTCCCAGAATTAGGAGAAAATTACAACTTTGCCGACGATTATGGTGTAACCTAATGTAAACTTAGTGGAAATACGCCACCGCACACTCGCCCTTTTCCGTCGCTGTGTATTGTGTAAGATGAGGTGTTTTTGCGAGCATCCTGGTTTAAAGACACTGTTCGCGATAAAATTCGCTTTTTATTTTTTTGCCTATCTTGAAACCGGTCCCATTCTGATTCCAATGATGCTTCTGGAATCGTACAAGACCTTCTGGGAATGGAGTTATGGTAGCTGAAAAATTGAGCTAGGGAAAGTGGTGGACGAGTTGTCCGAGGCTTGTAACTTCCGTCTTTTGCAGCCAATATGAGCGAGCTGACCTGAGTAAAGAGAGAAGTTGAGAATGAAGGGATGAACGGGGCTTTTGATCGGAAATCATCGCTCAACTCACGATTTCGAGTGTTCCTTTGTTCACGTCGAGGGGCGGGAAGAGGCGGGACTTGCCCACAATGGCGGGGTTTTCCCACTTTTCTAAGCCGTTTTGCGGCTCCTGGGTAGCTTTTCGTCCCGTTTTTTCGACGCTGTTCAGCTTCTGAGAGCCACGAGAAGCGTTTGTCATGGAAAATTCGAGAATGAAGTTTATCGCGAACAGTGCCTTTAAGGCCTTCGCCTCCGTCTATGGCTGAATCTGCTGCTACGACTTCGCGTCATCCGATCGATGTATTGCGAAATCGCACAAGTCTCGTGCACCGTTGCAGTGTTCCGAAACACTGGTTAATCGTCTTTAGTATGTCCCATCGCTGTTTCCAATTTCGTTTCTTTTCTTGTCTTCCTGTTTGCACAAGCCGCAGAAGTCGCATATCGTATATCGCATTGCGACACAGGGCCTTCTTTGCGAGACCAACTCGCCTCGCTAACCCGTACCCTCTGAACCTTATTGCGAAACCTGCATTGTTCAACATTCGTGATTGAAAGCGGTGTCTGGCTAGCTTCATTTGTTACTATTGATCCTTCCAATTTGCAATTCTTTTTTTTCGGTGGATCTCACACTTGCTGTCCGCTGCAAATCTGAAGTAAAGCCATTTTATTTTTTTTCCAAATGATTGGCCGCAATTTCTTAGGGCCCAAATCAAAACTTCAGACCTGTCAATGAAAGGCACTTTTTTTTCGCAGGCGAGAAGTTCAGCTCCGCAAGATTTCTCGCAACGGATAAAAATCTAGCAGAGATTTTTCTTGGATCGTGTCATATCTAAGAAGCCGCTAGTATTCCTGGGCACCAGACTGCCATGAAATTTGAGAAGATTTCCCCCATTTGATGTCTAGAATCCATAGGCAGCTAAAACTACTCGGACATTGTAGAGGAAATTCGATCTATATGTTGATCCGTAACGATTCGATGCCAAGTATAGCTGCTGCGCAGATATTCTCTTGTTCATCATTGAAGAGATGCGGTTTTTTCTCCATTGCTGCCATTGTGTTTTTACGAAAACAGTCAATTGTTTTCTATGATAAAGATTTCATAGCAGCGTCGCGGCTTCCCCCAATTATGATTCGGACGATACATGACTGCAATAATCCTTTCGCCTGCGACCATTGTCTTCGTCGGAGCTTCTTCCTCACCACCCTCTGGTGATCGAAATTGTTGAAAAACGTCGCAATTGTTTACGTACCTCTAGATTTGAAAAAAAAATCGAATATATAAAGGATTACTGGAACCCTTGGATGCGCTTAATTTTCGTGCCGGTGCGAGTTTTTTTAACCCACCCCCAATATGAGGCGGCGAACTCCCGATTCTCACCTACCTTCTTCTTTTTTTTCTACACCTATGGTATGAGAAGCTCTCATCCATTAACCTCAAAGGCAGCGTACGCGCTGAGAACCACTTTACGTTTTGTGTGTTTGACTGCTCGGTTGGGCACTAGAGTGTTGCCCGAATATTCGTTTATTCGAATAATATTCGAATATTCGAATAATTCGAATATTCGAATATTCAAAGAAGTGAAATATTCGGTTTATTCGAATATTCAGCACGAATAATTTGAACATTCGACAAGATCGCTTTTCATTTTGCCCTGATTTTACATTTCAAACATCTTAGCGTAGTGACTACTAATTTCTCACAATTCTTTGGTACCTCATAAATATAAAGTTACTGTGCTTATCTGGGTTAAATTCCATTCCGAAATTGCGCCTCGACACGCTTTGCGGCCGCACGCGCTCGAGTGAATCGAGTTTCCAGCTCCAAAGCCGACACGATATGGCTTTTTTATACAAAATTCTCCAATTTTTCTCAGTCTCCAGTTTCCAAAACCCACCTAGAGTCAACAGATCCGCAGCTGCGGCGCTGGAAACTCTTCCGACCCGAAAGCGCGCGGCCGCAAAGCGTGTCGAGACGCAATTGCGAACCGGAGTTTGACCCAGATAAGCACAGTATAGCAGGTATTTCCTATATATTAAATCGCTCGTGGGGTTTTGTCAAAACGCTAGAAATGCCCATTTCACCTTTAGTTATAGAGAAAAGTCGAAATCTTGAGCGGCTCGTAAGTATAGCAACACTTGAACAACATGGGAATTTCTTACGCTGATGGCCAGAATGAGCCATTTTCATGTGTATTTTCATGAAACTGGTTCGAGTTGATGCTATTTGTCTACTTTACCGGTGAACTTCACCTGAATTCTGACGTAAAAGCCCAAGTTCTCTCCTTCCATAATGCTGGACGTGGGTTTCGATGGATTCCAGCCACCTAGGACGACTTGCTGGATGTAGTCTCAAGTTCGCGCCACATCCTGAGCCACTCAACGTCTGTTGTCGCCCAGACGTCTCATGGAGCTGGGAAGCGAAATATTACACGGCGAGTTCCCAGTGACATGGTGTCGGTCTCAACGGATAACTACGAATTCTCGCTGAGTTTTTTCGAATTGTCGCTGAGATTCCGGAGTAGGGCACGGCTAAGCAGCACTAGGAAGTTCGCCATCGCATAAACCGCGCATAACTCAACTGAGCTCAACTAAGCTAAACCAAACTATACCGGAGCAGACCACAAATTTGGCGGCAATTTAGCGGGTATTTTGCGGCTATTTCACGGCCAAAACTCAGAGTACACGCTCGTAAACGTGGTTGGGATAACCACGGAAATATAATGGAATGGCTCAGAACACAACGCCTACGCATTTTGAAGCATCAAAAACGACCCACAATGACGCTACATGTGTGAAAAGTTGGCCCCGCCCCGTATCTGCCCGCCCTTGCATTTGCGTCCTCTTCCAAAAAAGGGGTTCTGGGCCATTCCCACCATCGGCGACGCTTGTGGGTGGTACAATGAGTACAATGAGTGAGCCATACACATCGACAATGGTGGGAATGGCCCAGCACTCCTGTTTGGGGGAAGACGCAAATACAGGTGCGGGGCCGACTCCTCAGTCGTGTAGCGTCACTTGTGGTCGTTTTCGACGCTTCAGAATGCGTAGGCGTTGTATTCTGAGCCATGCCATTCAACTTCCGTAGGTATTAGGTCTAGAAGTTAATTTCCGCGTTTTTTTACGCTTTTTACACTATTGAAAACTGGACATACTTAAACAAAATTTTTATTCAAAATAATTTCCGTCATTAATAACAACCATTTCCCAGAGTTTGGGTAACTTATGGATTCCATCATAATAAAATTTTTCTGGTTTGGCCTCCACCCATTCATCGAGCCATTTTTTGACATCTTGACGATCTTGAAAGCGCTGCTCCGCTAGACCATGCGCCATTGACCGGAAAAGGTGATAATCCGACGGGGCGATGTCTGGAGAGTACGGCGGGTGCGGTAAGACTTCCCATTTGAACTCTTTTAGCGTATCCTTTACCGTTCGAGCAACATGAGGTCGAGCGTTATCATGAAGCAATATGACTTTTTCGTGTCGACTCGCCCATTCTGGTCTCTTTGCTTCGATTTCATGCCGCAATTGCGCTAGTTGATGTTGATAGCGATTCGCAGTAACTGTTTCGCCAGGTTGAAGAAGTTCATAGTACAGTATACCGCGTTGATCCCACCATATGCACAGTAAGACCTTCTTCCCGTGGATGTTTGGTTTTGCGGTCGAAGTTGTTGTTTCACCAGGACTAACCCACGATTTTCTTCGCTTCGGATTGTCGTAGTACACCCACTTTTCATCGCCAGTTATGATGCGGTGTAAAAAAGACTTTCTTTGGAATCGGTCCAACAAGATTTGTGAAGTTGTTTTCTCTGCTCTTTGTTGCGTTCTGAGAGCTCATAGGGGATCCATTTTCCTTCCTTTTGAATCTTCCCCATTGCCTTCAATCGAATAGAAATTGCTTTTTGGGTGACGCCGAGAGATGCCGCGAGCTGTTCTTGCGTTTGAGCCGAATCTTGATCCAACAAAGCCTGAAGTTCTTCGTCTTCGAACTTTTTTGGCTGTCCTGGTCGATCTTTGTCCTTAACGTCAAAATCACCCGATTTGAAACGCTGAAACCATTCTTGGCAGGTTCTTATGGATGGAGCAGCATCCCCGTAAGCTTGGGCAAGCATTTGGTGCGCGTCAGTGGCTTTCTTCTTGAGATGAAAAAGGAAAAGGAGAGCTTCCCGCAAATGGCGTTTTTCCGGCACAAAAGTTGACATATTCTGAAACTAAAATAATACTTTTTTTATAAGGTACGTGAAGCAAGTTATATATCAATAGAAAGCTGATAATACAGTGAGCATTATAACATAAAATTCGTTATATAAAAATAATTTTATTTTTTACAAAATATCAATAACAACAAAAACGCGGAAATTAACTTCTAGACCTAATAGTATCTCAACCACGTTTACGAGCGTATATGCTGAATTTAGGCAGTGTTCACGATAAAAATCGTTTTTCTGCTTTCCCTCCTATCTTAAAAACGGCCCCATGCTGATTCCAACGATAACTCTGAAATCGTACAAGACCTTCTGGGAACGGAGTTATGGTCCCTCAAAGATTGAGCTAAGGAAACATGGTGGACGAGTTGTCCGAGGCTTGTAACTTCCGTCTTTTGCAGCCGATGTATGCGAGCTAACCTGAATAAAGAGAGAAGTTGAGAATGAAGGGAAGAACGGGGCTTTTGATCGGAAACCATCGCTCATCTCTCGATCTCGAGCATTCATTTGTTCACGTCGGTGGGCGTGTGTTGCGCTTTTGAGGTTTGCAATGCGCTCGAAGTGGCAACGTCGGGCTCTTGTGGGGCTTTTCTTGGCTCGTTTTCATACGTTCTTTCGACGTAAACGTTACAGTGTGCCCCTCCACTACCCATTCCTAGTGGAAACTGAAACACATTTTTTATCGTGAACACTGCCTTTAAGTGATAAGAGTGCAGCCGGTTCAATTACCCAAGTATGCAGTACATTGGCCCCGCCCAGCATCTGGAAGGCCTGCCCATCCGGTGGCGGCCTCAGTGAAGGTTGGGCGACCCAGCCGCGACGCGTGGGTCTACCGACTACGCTGGGTGTCGGTGTGTCGACCGCGACGCGTGTCGGTTTGCCGACCGCAACGCGTGTCGGTGTGCCGACCGCGATGCGTGTAGGTGTGCTGACCGCGATGCGTATCGATGCGCCGACCGCGACGCGGGTCGGTGCAAAGTAGTTCCTAAGCCACATAAAAGTCTTGCTGGATGTGAACCGCTGCTAAATAGGCCGCTAAACGTGACAGGTCAAAATGTCAACAGACCGACAACAGGCGGACGTCGCTGGGCAACGGGCAGTTGTCAGGCTTACAATGCGAGCGATTTGACTTGTCAAGAGGGTGCAGTTTATGAGATGACAACTTCTCAACCTGTTGTCGATGCCCCAGTTTGCCCGAGTGGATTGGATGGGATAGTACGCAATAGTGTTCCCCAAATACATATTCGTTTATTCGAATATTCGAATATTCAAAGAAGTGGATTATTCGGGTTATTCGAATAATCGAATATTCAAAGAAGTGAAATATTCGTTTATTCGAATAATCGAATATTCGAAGAAGTGAAATATTCGAATTATTCGTTTATTCGAATATTCAAAAAAAATTATTTGTTCCAACACTCTATTGGGCACGTCTGAGAACGCAGGAAGAGTTTGTGGGGTCACCAACCCACTATTGCGGAGTATAGGAGGTTGAATGTCTCAAATCTTGTCAAAAGAGGCCTGCCAATCATCAGTCATTTGGTACTATTTGCTGCCAGCCATGGCAAAATTAAGGATTTCCTCTCGATCTAACGCATCTGTTTAAGAAACCAGTGTGGCGCAAAGTCCTACACCTCGGCTTCTTTCAACCTTGGCCTTTTTTACAAATTGCTGTTTTAAAAGTTCTCCCTCTCAATTTTCGTCTACAGGAGGAATACATCCACTCGAAGATATGACAGAATACACAGAATGTAGTTTCTGCGCGTATGATGCCTGTAACATGGTAGTATTAGCAAAAAAAATCCTATACACATATAATCAGGACATCACTAACTAACAGAATGAAAAACTTTTGAATCCATTTTGGTATGAAGGTGTATTAAAAATTCGAGTTGAGAGTTCATGGGAATTGAAATTTTGAAAATATCGAGAAGGAGGGGTGCGATCGCTGCTGCTCAAGGATTTTTTAGAGTCCGATCGCGCCGCGGCGCGATTCCTGACAATGCGGCGCGACAGACGCATCGCACTGAAAATCGCGCCGCATCACTCTCTGAATGGGGCAAAACCGCGCCACGACGGATTGTTACGCGTTTACTGCGCAGAAGTGCACCCTTGTTTTGTGAGATTGTTCAGATGTGGGTATTGTAGATATGTTTATATACATGTATGCACTTGTGTGTATATTCTACGAATATTTTTTTCCAGACTTCCGAATACATTTAGTATTACGCAGTAATTCGTAAACGACTTCGAAAAAGTTTCACAAAGTTTCGGATTGGCACCCAACGCCTTTCGTGAATGATGAAATGAAAATACTTCAGGGAATTCTCTTGCAAAGAAAACATAAATGCATTCGAAAACTTGTTTGAACATTCGAGAAGTATTCAAAAATCTACAATTTTAGTGCGATCGCATTTTTTCTTATCGTCACCAGGAATTGAAAGAATATCCTCAAAACAGATCAAAAATTTAAAAGTCTTCAAAAAAAGGAGAATTGTAAAACTTCAGAATTGAAAGTTCCGATCGCCTAAATCGATTATATGAAGCAATACTTAATGCTTGAGACCGTGGGAAACTGCCAAAAGAAGTGGAAAAAAAAGCATTTGAAGAACTTTTATTCACACAATTATTCAAGTTTTTGAATAATATATTGCTGCGAGAAACTGAAATTTTTAACCTATCAAATCATTTGATTCATCTAGGATAACGAGGATATTTAGTACAAAACTACTGAAAGATGAAAGAAGGCATTTGCATCCAGATTCCTCTGTTAGTCGCTTCGCGATCGCCGCGTCGCGCCCCACTGCCAATCGGAGAGCTCGATCGCGGCGCCATCGCTAATCGTGGCGGGACCTTCAATCGCAGGCGCGATCGACCCTAAGGCGTCTTTCAGAGTTCGGTCGCTGTGCGACGAGACCGAATGAAAACCCTTCGCAGTGCGCTTCACAGCGACAGGCTTCGGCACATTTGCAGCATGTCACGCCCTTCGCGGCATGTCGCTGCGACCGGCAGACGACAACTGTTGCTACGATGTCGTTACTACGATGCTGGTCCCTCCGCGATTTCAGCTAGATGCCTGTCGCTCATGACAGCGACAAAGTATACCATACCCCTAACGCCCCGCGATGTTCATCGAGCCGTTTGTAGAGGGGCCTCATTGTTTCTCTAACATTCTGTTGTCGACAGCCTTGACCTTCTATCATATAAACAGTTCTCGTTAGTTGGCATATCTCGTTATCGTTACAGTAACTACACTCCCGTCTTCCACATATATCCGTAAGGCCTTGAAAGGGAGAGCAGGCTGCTTAAAGTTGGAGGACGAAATATGAGCCGACAGGCAGCGATCGTTTTTCATGACACTGTATACCTATGGGCCACATGCTCGTTGACGTACTTTTCATTGCACTACCGTTACGCAGACGGTAATATGGATAAACTAAAGCCTCCAAAACTCCTGGCCTTGCTTCTCTCAAACTCGCGAAGAGGAAATGTGATTTGCTGTACAGGTTTCAGGAGACCTACCCGCTCTCAGATGGCTTCGTACCAGGTTGTCCAATAATTCTTGTCCGGAAATTTCACCATTTTTAATTTTTTTCAACCTTATTGAAAAACAAGTCTAATCAACAATATACTCACCACAGTTATCCACAACAGTGGCCCATCGATTGTGCAGGTCGCCGATGCCCTTCGCCCAGAACTACGGGGGCTGCTACTCGAAGAAGTCCGCGATGTCGGATTTGAGGTTGTCGTAGTTGGTGAATTTTCTTCCGGCCAAATGGTGCTTCAGCGGGCGGAACAAGTGGTAGTCGGATGGGGCGAGGTCCGGTGAATAGGGCGGATGGGCAACCGTCTCCAAGCCGAGCGTCTCCAACTTCTGCTGGGTCTCCTTCGCCACGTGGGGGCGCGCGTTGTCGTGCAACAGGTGGACCGAGGCCCGTCGGGGACGCTTTTCTCGGATGGCGGCGGCTAGTTTCTCGAGCTGATCGGTGTAGATGGAGGCTGTGACCGTCCTGCTTTGCGGGAGCAGCTCGAAGTACAGCATGCCCTTGGTGTCTCACCAGCAGCAGAGCATGAACTTCAGCGGGTGCAGGTCGGCTTTCGGCGTCGTCGGCGGCTCTTCTCCGCGCGGGATCCAGACGGCACGGCGAGCGACGTTGTCGTAGAGGACCCAGATCTCATCCCCAGTGACCAGGTCCTCGAGAAACTCCTTGCGATGAGGACGAAGGAGGAGGGACTGGCAGACGGCCACGCGGCTCTGCTTGTTGGCGTCCGTCAGACGGTGGGGGATCCAACGGGCCAGAACTTTGTGGGAGCCGAGTAAGTTGAGTCGATTGTGGATGGTGGACTTGCTGCAGCCGAGCGTCGTCGCCAGTTCACGGGTGATGGCTTCCGGCTTCTCCTTGATACAGCGACGGACTTCGTCATCATCCACCGTAGAAGGCCTCCCGCTGTGCTCCCTGTCCTCGAGGCTCGTGTCGCCGCTCTCGAAACGATTGAACCAGCGGCTGACTGTGCGTTGGAACACTGCATCCTCCTTGCACGCTCTGCAGATGTTGGCGGCCGCGGTGCCCGTGTCTTTGCCCAGCAGCCACTCGTAGTATAGGAACGTACGAATTCGATCTTGGTTCATTTTAGCTTGTACTGGTAGCTAGACGCGGCGACTGCGCCCTATATACCCCTAGCGTAAAATTTTGGAGAACCTTCTAGACGGTTCTTACATTTGCCTGATATTATAACACTTCTGAGGAAAATTATAGAATTTTGAAAATTTTCGGACAAGAATTATTGGACAACCTGGTATTTTCAAAATAGAAGTTTCTTGCTGCTACGCTCGATATCTGTCTCGGTTTTTAGTTTTTCTTGAAGTTTCCGTTCCGTCTTTTAATTTCCGCGCTTGCTCTCTCCTTCTTTCCAAGCGTTTTTTTTCAGCTACTTTCCCATCATTTTGGTTATTCTGATTATTTTGTTTGAAAAGGATATCCACTTAATCCTGATTCTTTTTTTTTCTTCAGTCTCGCAAAAATACCTTGTAGCTGTTTGTTCGCCCTTTTTTTGCATAATCACTATTTTGAGGATTGGTTGAATTACGCACAACTTTCTTGATAACAAAGTCGTCAAGTCCTAGTTTGAGTTGAATGTATACTCTGTTTATCTTGAATTGCACAAAACACGGTCCGCCAATAGTCCTCTAATTTGCCCGCTAGTACCGTAGTGTACGTCCACGACGCCTTCTCGGCAGACCCGGTTGGCAGGGTGGGTGGCCGAGTGACGGCATTGACGAATCGATTGCTCTGCTCGACGGTACTAGCGGGCCAATTAGAGGACTATTGGCGAACCGTGTTTTGTGCTATTCAAGATAAACGGAGTATACGAGACTTCAGCTAGATAGCAATGTTCACGATAGAAAGAGTCTGAGTTTCCCACGGAAATCGAAAGGTAAGAGTTGTAACAGCAGTATCGGTAAACGACTAAAAAAGATCTATAAATAGCCCGATACGGCCCAAAAGTTGAGAGTAATATGCCCGCCACGCCTATTTCCTCAACGGCCACCTAGAATGTGGGCGGGGCGGGCATAGCGCAATGCCATAATCTATAGGAGCATTGCTGGCTCGTTTTTAGCTGAATGCTGCACTGGACCGCAAACCTTTCGATTTCCGGTGAAAGCTCAAAGCTTTTATCGTAAACGGGCTCACGATAAAAGTGTAGGGGCCTGCAGAGTTCAAGTCGTGGCGTTGCTCGCAGCGACGAAAAGCGTTGGGTGATGCAATATCGATTACATTCGGCGACGGAAGCGACCGACGCGGTGTTATGGGCAAGGGTGGGGGGGAGGCGCACCGCAAAATGTATGGACGCCGTGACGGCCTTGTGTCACCGCCAGCGAGCGGCAACGCCACGACGATAATATTCAAAAGCATTTTCATCGCCTCGTTGAGTGAGGAGACCAATCGCCGGTCGCTGCAACGCTGCAGACATCTATGTTGAATTTGCACGATAAAAAATGTAGGTGTGACTTTCTATAGGCCAATGGTATACATCGTCGCTGTCATGAGCGACAGCCATGACATTTAGCACAAATCGTGGCGGGACCAGCTTTGGAGCAATGGCACTGGCCGTCGTAGGAACCGTTGTCGCGTGTCCGTCGCAGCGACTTGCCGCGGAGGGCTGACATACTGCAAATAAGCCGATGTCTGTCGTTTCCACTGTCGCTGTCGCTGTGTGGCGCACTGCGACAGCGACAGATTTAAAGGGCGGTAGGCGGTCGCTGTGCAGAGCGACGCGACCGTGTGTCTCACAAGGGAACCACAATTAGCCATAGTAACCATTCGGAGTGAGATGTATACACGATTGTAGGTCCAGGTAAGGTAGTAAACATATATCAATACTAGCTGCCTAGACCTCCCACAGAGAGCGCTGTGACCCGCCGAAGTTTGCTCCCCGCAGAAGAGGGGACACGTCAGCTCTCGATTCGTGAATGAGCTATGGAGGGTTCGATCCCCGAGCCGTGCGAAATTTTTGCATTTTTAGTTTTCTCCTCGGAATTTAATGATTTTCTTACCTTCGACATTTTTAGCACTTTCGCACATATAATCAGGTTTCGGAAATACAATTTTAGACACATTCTCTCGACGCATTCTGTTGCCTTGATGGAAGAATTGCGTTGTTTTCTCTTCGTTTGGCGTTGAAAATGGAGAGCGAAAATTCATTTTAACACTGATGGAACGATACGAAAAAATGGGAAAAGCACAAATGATGTTCACAAACGGCGCATCGAATAAAAACCGTACACTGACATCCGTCCTTGAAACAGTCTGCGGCCTCAAGCCGGAATAGGTATTCTCCCGGAGTGTCAAACTGACCTGGACGCTCGTCTACGTACCCTGCCATATGCCAAGAGTACTTGAGGAAATTCACAAATCTCGGCGCACAAAACATTCTGTAGACTTGCGAAATCACCATGAGAATGTTGTCTCTTTGTGCTACATTGAAATCGATGTCGTTAACGAGTATATGTGCTCGGATTCTCTTCATGACATTCTTCAATGGCCCGAAAAAGAAGACGTCGAGAGGTTGAATCATCGACGTTGCACCAGGAGGATGTTCCGTACAACTACGCGATGGCCTAAACTAGGTTTGCATGAGTGGAATTTACCTACAGGACTAGAGTGAATTAATTACCTTCGGGAACTGCTTTGTTTATGGTCTCGACATCACGAAATGACGACCACGAGTCCACAATGAGATATGTCTCACGAGGTCCTCCAGGTACAAATACGCAGCTCCTCAACCACTCCACCATGTGATTTTTCGTCATTATGTGATTATGTGAGTGGTACCAGCTCGAACAACGAGGTTTGGAGCCTCAAAGTGACCTTGACGAGGGAAAACTCCGTTTCTTTCCTGCAGAAGGACAAACAGCTTGTCTCCAAGTCTGCCATCGGCGTAGACTAGTGGCAACACTGTGTAGGAGTGCGTGGTTGCCGCTTTGCTATCCACTATTCTTTCAACCTATAAAGCCAGATGACGGTTATTTGGCTCATTGAAGGGGGTAATCAAAGCAGAAGCTATTATTCACCTTTTTACAACCGGCTGGTGCCAGACTTCGAGCCGTGGTCATTTCTTTCGCAAAGCCGGATTGGTCCACATTACAAAAACAGGCCAAAGGAAGCGTTCTCATGTCGATTTTCACGGATTCCACGAACTCTCTTGCCTGCATTTCTATATCTTCACGGGATCTGAACGTCCGTCTTGTCACGAACGTTGTAATTCTCCTTGAAACGACTCCATAACATCTTTTGAATGAATCAATCCATGTTGAGCTCGCCGTAAAGTTCTCAATGTTTTGTTGACGTGCGAGGTTTAAAGCCAGCGAACGAAGGTCGTGATCATGCAGCGATACTCCTTCAAAAATATTCGAGTGAATTTGTGTGACAATATTCTCCGTGTTATTACATTAGTACACACCTGCTTGAAACTTGCTCTGAACAATTTCATGAAGCAGATTGGCGAGATTCTTAAGTTTTTTTTGCCCGCTGAAACCTCTGCACGTCGTGCTCCTCAATCGCTCGCAATTTCGTCAAATGATTCCAACATTTGATCCATCGGAAATTATGTTGCATAACCTTCAGCGTACGACTACCCTTCACTGATGCTCGATAGAAGGCAATAGCATCTTTAACCTAGAATATGTCCAAATGGAAAATGAATTTTGGAACAAAAAACATTCTCAAAGCTGACTAGTGGTAGTTAAACACACCCTGGCCGTTGGAACATAAGCGTCCCCGAAAATCACTACATCTTCGCCTGTTTCAACCGAGGAGTTTCCACCCAAGTAATCGTCTTCGCCGTTCCAGTCTGGATCATCGGCAGCATCGCTATCCAGGTCTTCCGAGTCGGCGTCGCAGTGTGCCAAGATGCAGTCGCGTAGTATACGTATGAATTTTCCCGCAATCTTCTTCTCTTCGCGACAAGCATCTTGACAGTCGAAAGGCTGTCCAAACTCAGCGATTAATAGAGAAACAACCTTTTCAGGACGGAAAACCATCGCGAATAATCAATAGGCGGTAGACGGCGCGTGAACGGGAAAATCTCATGATCTCTCTAATCAATATATCACAAGCACCGTTGATTAACAGTCCGCTCAGACTGCACCTGACTAGAGTCACTTAAACATTCTATTGTGGGTGCAAGTGCTCCAACAGAGATAAAGTTTTTCAGTTCATTTTCCAAGCCAAACGAAGAGAAAACAAAGCAATTCTTCCATCAAGGCAACAGAATGCGTCGAGAGGATGTGTCTAAAATTGTATTTCCGAAACCTGATTATATGTGCGAAAGTGCTAAAAATGTCGAAGGTAAGAAAATCATTAAATTCCGAGGAGAAAACTAAAAATGCAAAAATTTCGCACGGCTCGGGGATCGAACCCTCCATAGCTCATTCACGAAGCAAGAGCTCTACCACTATACCACGGCTGCCACACCGTAGAATGATTACCACGCGTAGACGTGTCCCCTCTTCTGCGGGCAGCAAACTTCGGCGGGTCACAGCGCTCTCTGTGGGAGGTCTAGGCAGCTAGTATTGATATATGTTTACTACCTTACCTGGACCTACAATCGTGTATACATCTCACTCCGAATGGTTACTATGGCTAATTGTGGTTCCCTTGTCAGAAGTATACCATTGGCCATTGGGAGGTACAGGGAAAATCCTGTACAAAATGCCCAGAAGTAAGAAGTGTTTCGTGTTGTCGGCATATTCGTGTTGTCTCTCCCAAATTAGTTCGATAGGAATTGCCTCGAATTCACCGAGAACTCACCGCAAACCTGGATTTGAAGGCACTGTTCACGATAAGTATCATATTCGAGTTCGACTCAAAAATGGGGTTGTTTGGTAATGAGTTAACGAACAGTAAGGAAGCAGCGAAGAGCAGCGCTCAGAGTAAGCTAAACTAATGGTTTCTAACGTACGCTCAGGGCGCGGACGAGTTTAAGCGCCCTGGTAGATTCCGCAAGAGCGCGCTAATGGCGAAATGTGCGCGAATCGATCAGGCTGGACGTAGCGGAGATCCTTGGCAATTTGCCATCGAAAGCGTCCGCGGTGCCACTGGCTCGTTAGAAAGGGGGCGGGGCTAGTTCCCTTGGTGGCTATTTTCACAGATTTCTGCCCCGTTTTCGCTGCGTTCTCCTCCCCTCCATCGTAGTGTGTTACACTGCAAACTCAAAAACGAGATTCATCGTGAACACTGCCTTTAACCAAGAATTGGACGCGGAAATACCGCAGAGATCATTGAAACATGTGCGCCCTAGTGCTGCAGCGGAGATGGCTCAGTCCGTAGCACGATGGGCTGCAAAGTGATGGATTGGTTAGGGTTGATGGTTCGAATCTTGGTATGCACTGCCATAAATCACGGTAGATTCTGGCAGAATACAGATATCGCCGCATTGGGGAGCAAAGGGATCTCGGCAGAGTCCGAGAAATGCCTTGATTCTCCCCGAAATGTTTTGCTTCGGTTGCGGTCCGCCATCGAGGCGGTAAGTTATCGATAGGTATCTGGTAGAATCTAGGCGATTCAATCCAGAGTGAATGCGACCACCTTTCTATAAATGTGAGACCATTGTACACAAACCTTGACCCTTTGAATGCCCTGTCAATGGCAAACTTGGAAGGATAGCTGTCTGATACAGTGGCGCTATAGTACGTACGGCGATGCTCCGAATCAAACAAAAATAAGGTTCTGTGCGGTTTTTGATGTATTTACGACCAATCACACTCACATAACTCACATACATACAATTTATCTACGCATTAGCGTTCAGTCCGCAAAGTGCACGCTGATTGTGAAAGCGTGCTGCGGCGCGGTTGCGAGGATCCTCAGACAGAGATGTGGGATTATATCCGGGCGGATTTTGCCTTTTCTCGCCGCGGCGAAATAAAGCAAAAACTGCCCGGGTGATCCCACATCTTTGTCTGAGGATCCTCGCAACCGCGCCGCAGCACTCTTTCGCAACCAGCTTGCATTTTGCGGACTGAACGCGATTGCGTAGATGAACTGTATGTACGTTGCTCAGAGAGTTCCTACAGGCCTGTTCTGTATGCAAGTTCACATCAAGAGATAAGCCGGTGGCTACCATACTTAGCGATGAAGTTGGGTGACCTTAAGCCGTCTAACTGAAGATTGAAGAAAAAATAATTCTTTCAATCGCGAGCTTCTTTCATTAGAAGAATTTCCGCGACCCGTTCTTGTACTGCAGGGTTGGGCAGGCCGTTGCGCCAATTTTCGTCGGAGCTACGATCCCCCTTGTTGACCGAGATTTGGAAGTAAATTTTCAAAAATTTACGATCCCCCCTCTCGAGATGAAAAATTGCTTTAGCTCGCTTTGAGTGACAAATTTGGGGAAATTTCAAACTTATGGTTATAAAAGACAACTTCCTTATTCCTACCTCATTTTACCTTTGCAGTTGGTTACGAGAAATTCCCATTTTCTCCAAACATTTAACAAGCCCCACCCCCAAACTTTCATGTTTTCCAACAATTCCCAAAAGTTCTACGACCCTCCCTTGCGCCAGGTCGCAACCAGGGCTGTGCGGAAATCTTTTTCAAGATTTCCGGAAACGGAAGAAAAACGGCTAAAAATCGCCGGAAACGGAAATCCGGAAACGGAAGTGAATTAAAAATTATACTATGATTAAATGGTAGGTTTCGTCGCTGCTCATGGCATGCAGATGTACTTCTGTAGCCTGTGATCTCAACCTATTCTCTCAAGCACCAGGGGGCTACGCTCTAAAACTGCAAGCGAGCCGAGGACAAGTAGATTAGAGGCATGAAAGGAAGACGTGCTGCTGCTGCAGGTTCTCCTCATGAGCTGCAAATAAGTGTGCTCGAGCAACTCTTCGTCTAGAGTGCTGCTGATCTCTCTAATAACGAGTTCCTTCCTTCGACCGATTTTTCCAGTGCGATAGGTGTTCTACGACGGCTGAGGGCACATACATATGGCACTCACTATTGTTGAGAGAGCAGTTGTCCGTTTCAGGCCGATCCCAGAAGGTGATCCCAAGTACTTCATTTTCTGGATATCAATTTTGGACGCTGAGAGGGTGGTCCTCACTGCGCATCGCGAGGAAAGATTTCTTGTAGCGGACCGAGGCGAGGTTGGCGTCCTTGCCGCGAGCCATTGCAAGGACCGCTGCTTTAGCTCAGGTAGGAAGAGGTGGTGGCTCAAAGACTCTCTTCCTTTGAATAACGCGCTGCTGTTAACAACACATTTAATGAGAGGTCGAACTCCGGACCGGCATCGAGTTGAAGTCCTCGTCGGCAGCAACAGCTTCCGATGAGAAGTAGTCGAAACTCAGCTTGCGTTGGCAGCACGTGCTGCTGAAAACGAGGAGTTGTGGGTTATGGCGTACATATTATATTGCGCTGAGGTTAAACCCGCGAGTGCTTGAGTAGCTAGAGAGACGAAGAATAAAAGTTTCTGCCTCTCTGGTCCCTCAATTGCAGGACTCGATTGTAACAAAGTATGGTACTGATTCATGAGAGGGTAATGGTCAGCCAATAGTTCAGCGATTCGAACAAATTGTGATAACGAGTTGTAAAGGCATCCTGTGATAGTTTTCTACTGAGATGAGAATGTTAACCACGGTGCTACTGCAAGACAACACCACTCACTCACCCGCGCATCAGTACCCTAAGTATGCCTTCTGTAGCCGCCAAGGTCAAGCCCACGTTGGGGTCGGCCTGTGCGTTGGTGGCGAGGGACGTATACGGTCTGACCGTTGGAAGGAGCGGGATACCGATCCAAGCGATCAGGATTGAACTCACGCTGTGATGATCGCAGAGGGACCGCGGCTCTGTTCACTGGGGAGGCGTGACCATTCACCTTGTAGCACTATTTTCTTCCGTTTCCGGGCCCAAAAACCCGGAAACGGAAACGGAACGGAACAGCCCGAAAAGTACCGGAAATTCGGAAACGGAACAGTTCCGCACAGCCCTGGTCGCAACCCTGCTCAACCTTGTCGTACTGTAATCCAGAATTCACGGGTTCAAATGTTCTACACATTTGAGCAGTTCTGTTTGGTAAAATAAAAGGAATTCAAGGCGTTCGGTACCCATATCCTCTGTTCCTGGGTTAAATTTAGTGTGTGTCATAGCGGAGCCGCGCTGCGAGCACGCGACGCATCGGTTTTGTACGATCTTCGCCCCTGCCCCTCATCAGCTAATGATGTGCTGTTTTCATTATGTGCTTTTATGGGTTTCTTTATTTCTAACATTTTTTATCAACAGATTTGGGTCTGTGATTTCTACGTGTGCGTTATCAATATCGTTTGCTAGAGTTTTAATTTCAGGTACAACGGGAATCGTCGGCTACGAGTAGGAATCGCCTTTTTCGTTAATTTCAATATTTCGTTTTGTTCCCCAATGGGAACCTGGATTAAGTGTTCGTTACTGACTTTTGACTTCTCTTTTCGATTTTCATTGATCGTAAATCTTTCCAGAATTTTTCTAATGTTTAGGCTGGTCAGAATCTCAAAAAATTGTATTGTTTTTATTTTGACTTTTTTTGTTCGGAACTGCTTTTATTATGTGTGCTTTCTTTAATTTATTTTCCTCTCCGAAGCCGTTTATCTTGAACATGACCCGAATTTTTTGTTGAAGGTTCCGACGCCGATGATTCCCGCTATTACTGAAACTATAACTTCTGCAAACGGTCGTTTTATAGCAAACACAACATCTAAAGATCAAAAAAATATTGAAAAATCACGGGAGAAATAGGAGAAACTAAAAAAATTCCGAAAAAAACTCATAGTTTTTTTTCAATACTTTTTTAATCTTCCTCTTGCAATCCAAAATTTGGGTTTGAATTGGAAATATTCGCCGACGATCTTAAAGGCACTGTTCGCGATAAAAATCGCTTTTCTGTTTTTTTTTGCCTATCTTGAAACCGGTCCCACTCTGATTCCAATGATGTCTCTGGAATCGTACAAGACCTTCTAGGAACGGAGTTATGGTCTCTCAAAAATTGAGCTAGGGGAGCATTGTGGACGAGTTTTTCGAGGCTTGTAACTTCCGTCTTTTGCAGCCAATGTGAGCGAGCTGACCTGAGTAAAGAGAGGAGTTGGGAATGAAAGGAAGAACGGGGCTATTAATCGGAAACTATCGCTCATCTCACGATTTCGAGTGTTCTTTTGTTCACGTCGAGGGGCGGAAAAGGGCTGGACTTGCACAAAGCGGCGGGGTCTGCCCATTTTTCTAAGCCGTTCTGCGGCTCCTGGGTAGCTTTTCGTCCCGTTTCTTCGACCTTCTGCTTCTGAGAGCCACGAGAAGCGTTTGTCATGGAAAATTCGAGGATGAAATTTATCGTGAACAGTGTCCTAAAGATTGATGATACGGTGAGGACCATCGATCCCTCACGTATTGAGATACCCATTGACGCAGTAGAAAATTGGCTCCGCAAAAACATGCTCCTTCTCCCTGCCGAAGAAACAAAGGTTCTGCATTCGGGCTCCTCAAATCCTAAGACAAAGTATACTTACTCTGTTTATCTTGAATTGCACAAAACACGGTCCGCCAATAGTCCTCTAATTGGCCCGCTAGTACCGTAGTGTACGTCCACGACGCGTTCTCGGCAGAGCCGGGTGTGCACCCGGTGTGCAGAGCAATCGATTCGTCAATGCCGTCACTCGGCCACCCACACTGCCAACCGGGTCTGCTGAGAACGCGCCGTGGACGTACACTGCGGTACTAGGGGGCCAAATAGAAGACTATTGGCGGACCGTTTTTTGTGCAATTCAAGATAAGCAGAGTATACAATCTTAGCGGTGCTGACCTTGTTTTCACTGATTTACTCAAAGTTTCAGGTTTTATCATCGATACCAAGTTTATGTTCGATGATCTTTTGAAAACCATCGCAGCCAGAGCAGAACACAGACTTTTTCTAAACCCTATTTTCATTTTAAAGGCACAGGACACCCAGAAAATTGATCCTCAGATTTCATGCTTATCCTGGAGGGAGTTGCACGCTGATCACAGTGGTATCTCCGAAATGGTCCAAGACCTCTTTTGAACAGAGTTATGGCCCTTCAAAGACGCCTAGGTTTTGAGGGTGGAAAAATGGTGGGCGAGTTGTCTCAGGATTGTATTTCTCTTCATTCGCAATCGTTGCGTGAGAGAAAGTCAGCATAAGGAGACAGTCCGGTAATGGACTGAAGAACGACGACCTGTTGGAATTCATCCATCCATCTAGCCGCTATCGAGTTCGAAAATCTGTTAGGGGGTCGGGCCTGTAGTGGTCGCTTATATCTCGCTTTTTCGGAGGAAATGAGATCTGGCATTTGACACGTGTTATACAGGAGGTTTCTTCTACACAATTACATGAAAATCTCAAATTTCATATCTGAGGGTGTACTGTGCCTTTAAAGGCAGTGGTCGTGATAAAATATGGTTATCTTCTTTTACTCTCTGAACCCTTTACTGGGTTAAGAGTAGAAGGACCTATAAGAAAAAGTCGCGGAAAGACCGCTGTGTCGGGCCAATTTTGAAGGCTGAACTTTTCTGTCTTTTGATGGTGGACGAGCCCACTCCACATCATCGGCTTCGATGATCTCTAATATCAAGAACATCAGCTGGCTTTAAATTTAATATCAGAAGAAGCGTTTATTCGACAAGTACACTCAAAAACGTCCTCGCACCGTCGACAGACACTGTCTCGTTCGCAATGTCGTTCATCAATCAATGAATACCAACTTTCAGACTGACTTGCTCGTACATTTATGTACTCATCTAGTCAAAAACATTGCCTGAAGTGCTTGCTTTCATTGTATAGCTGTTTTTATCAGGTAAATTTGCATTTATTTCTTCCTCTGAATGTCGATGATTTTTGACTGCTCGGCATGAGACTGTCCTCTTTTGGTGCGGCGCTGTGCACATGTGCCCGAACTGGCTTCTTGGGGCCCTAGAAATGTTAATTCTAGCCCGTTTTTCACCGCGCTACCTCCATTTTTTCAACCGTTTTCGACCTAAGTTGAGTTTTGTAGTTTTTTTTTTGATAAGGTTTTTCATCGTGACCACTGCCTCTAAAAGCCTATAAGGCGTATGTTCGCTCAATTTTGAAGTATGGAACCTGTGTCTATTTTCCAAGTATGTAAGCCATAATCAATAGATTGGAGGAAATACTAAACATTTTCACCAGAAAGTTATTCATTCGGTCGTTGGGATTCACGTACACGAGTATCCCACATGGGCGGATTTGAAACAGAATGCTTAACCTCGACACGTAACACCTTATTGATAGGCGCAGAAAAAATGATCTTATCATGATATTTAGCATCCTCAGTCGAAGATTAGGTCTCACATTCAGGAGTGGGAATTCTTTCGAGCAGTATCCAGAACGAGAGGTGAGCGGTTCAAAATTTTATTTCGTTAGCCTCGACCTTCTTTAAAGGCAGTGTTCACGAAGAAAAAATTGCACGTTTTTTAGCTAAAACGTAAGCTTTGGGTCCCTCTGAGAAAATTAGGAACGGAAGTGCGACGAAAAGTGGCCGGTAAGTGGGTGAAAATACCGTGGGCCAGCCAACCCATTGGGCCACTCCGCCCACGTCCTATAACAGTTTCCCTAAATTCGTGGTTAGATGAGCGATGGTTTCCGTTCAAAAGCACCGTTCTTCCCTTCTTTCTCAACGTCTCTCTTTACTCAGGTCAGCTCGCACACATCGGCTGCAAAAAACGGGAGTTGCAAGCCTCGGACAACTCGTTCACAATGCTTCCCAAGCTGAATTTTGTGGGGCCATAACTCCGTTTCCAGGGGGTCTTGTACGATTCGAGGGACATCATTGAAATCAGCATGGGACCGATTTCAAGATATGCGGAAAAACAAAAAAAAACGACTTTTATCGTGAACACTGCCTTTAAGGCCTGGCTTTTTCACCTGTCAAGATCACCGAGGGATGGAGTATGTAAAGATGAGCAGGGCAACACAAATTTCGGACAGTCTTACCGGTTTCAGAAAACAGCTCTTTTCACCTGCACTAGGGTCGTTCATTCGTTTTCCGTGGCTCTTAGGTTTTTATAGTTAGCGAATATCCTTCCTTTTAATTCTTACTGTGAAAAATCCTATAATTTGTAGTCTCTTCTTACTGTTACTGTGTTTTACTATCTTTCACATGTTTACCGCATGTAATAAATTTGAAATATGATCAGCGGGTGAGGGCGGGGGCGGAAGCTCGTTTGAAACCGATGCGTCGCGTGTCCTCAGAGCGAGTCCGCATTGGCACACACTAAATTTAACCCCGAACCAGAGGATAACTTCGTCCACACTTTGATAAGAAATTCGAACCAGGTCGAGTTTGTTTCGAGCTGCGCTAAACCCCATTAGATAGGTAAACAGTTTCGTTTTTGAATGGTAAAGATCTAAACGGATATCAGAAGAATTGGTTATACCAAGCCCCCCCCCCTTACCCCACCACCCCCCGCCCACTTGGTGCGTAGCTCTCACTATCAGGCCAACCTAATATGCATCGGTATTATGTATACCGAGGCAATTTTATAGCTGGATTGAAACGGGAAATTTCACATTGAAACCAGGTGAAACAAAGTGGCAGAAATGGTTGATTCAGTGGACCATTTTCGCTACTTTGTGTAGTTCGAATTCATCATAGAATTCCTCATTTCAATATATGAGACAGTTTGTGTAAGAATCAAGATGACGGCTCACCAGGATTTCAGTGGCTGAATCGGTAGAGCATGGTCGGAAACCGATCCGCCCAGAATTTACCGTTCTCAGAAAAAATGAAAACAAGTTACATGTAACATAAAAGGCCGAAAAAAGTTATTTGTAACATATATGAGTCGATTTAAGTTACGTGCGACTTATCTCAGGTCATTCAAGTTACATGTAACATATCGACGGGATATTACGTGCGCACCGCCTCCTAAATGTTATATGTATCTTAAATGACCTGAGAGAAGTCGCGAGTAACTTACATCGGCTCAGATATGTTACAAGTAACTTGTTTTCGATTTTTTGAGAGGACGCTGTGTGGAGTGCGCCTCCGATATGTTACGTGTAACTTGAATGGCACACGCTAAGTCGCAAGTAAATTAAATCGGCCGAGAAGATACATATTTCCAAGGGGGGTGTACGACGCATACGTGGGGTCAGGCTTACGAATGGCGTTGCTGTTTGTTCGAATACTCAACTTTGAGGTACTTGACCCCACATCAGCAGGAAGGGTCCCCCGCAGCGTTTTTTTTGCGTAGTGTGTGGTCTGGGACTCTGCGTCGCATGTCGTCTGCGTATGTAATGGACACCCATGGGGAAAATATAAATATAAGTTACATGTAACACAAGTGTAACTTGCATGCAATATAAATTTAAGTTACATGTAATACAACTGTAAGTTACTTGAGACATTCAAGTAAGTTACATTTATATTACAAGTAACTTGTTTTCATTTTTCTGAGTAGGGGATTCCAAGCGCAGCTGTCTATCCAAGCAGCTCGCGTGCCGCGCCATCGATCAGCTGTCTATCCAAGCAGCTCGCGTGCCGCGCCATCGATCAATAGGGGCAAGATCAATGTGGATGACGGGACAAGCGAGCGTGCTGCGGGTGACCTCGGTGTGAGGCGACTACGAACGGAGAGGACAATAAATGATCCGCTCTCCCGCTGTGCCCCGCTGCCGAATGTATCGCGAAAGCATTCAAAATCACAATAATTTTTAGTAAACATATTTCGATAACTGAACAATGAAATTACCTTATGACGGGAGTCAGCGAGCCAGATTTGACCTCGGATTCTATGAAGCTTGCAGATATCACGGAGTTTATTTTTACATTTGCGTTTCTAAGGATTTGCCTCAAAATTGAGCATTATGCCACCACGATTAATCGATTCACTGATACCGAACACCCCTTGTTCCACTTTAAAGTCAAACATGCGTTACTGTTACTTCGCGATATACAACATCAAGCTTTGGTCGAAAATTCTGCATTTAGTGCAGGGCTGCGGTTTTTCGTGAGTCATTCGATCAGTTCTCGTACCACTCCTAAGCACTCTTCCTTCATCTAGCAGCGTTTATTGCTGCCTGAAAGAAAAACTGGACCTGCTTTGAATTTCAGGTGAAAATGACGAGAAGGTTTTTTTGTCCCAGAAATGCTTAAAGGCTCGAGGTTCTTTTCCTTCCACCTACCAGGGCTTTTAGAGTGTAGGGAACATACGTATGAGTGGTTGCTAGTTAATAGTAACGAGACCGGACGCAAAAATTCTTTAGTGGTGATATGCATATTTTTGAAATGAAAAAAAGTTTTTATATCTCTTTCCCTCATTTCTTCATTAGGCTTTCTTCAAAGTCGACCGAAGGCCGAACTGAGTTGTCCCTACTGATACTGCGCCGTTCTGAGCCGTCCCTAGTGGTAGGCTATTTGAAAATCGATAGTGCAACGCAACCACGTCCCTAACTCAGGCAATCGCGGGGGTCGTTGGCCGGTTAAAACGCCACTTTCCCAATCAAATTGATCGGATCTGGCTGATCGGCGGAGGTTTCGGCATGACTCATACTCACACACTCGCGGGGTCGGTGGCAGGTTGAGGGGAGCTGAACAGGTAGCGTGCTGCCGCTCGAAACGAAAAAAGGGGCGGGCTAGGCCCGAAAACTCCGCCATTCGTGCCGAAAACTCCGCGTGTCAACCTCCCACCGACCCGACAATGCCACGCCGCAGTTGACCCGTTCAGACCGAAAGCTTCGCTTAATCACCTCCCACCGACCCGACAATGACACGTCACAGCTGACCCGTTCAGACCGAAAGCTCCGCCTAATCACCTCCCACCGACCCGACAATGACACGCCACAGCTGACCCGTTCAGACCGAAAGCTCCGCCTAATCACCTCCCACCAACCACTCGTTATGACGTCACAGCCACCCGTTCGCTTCAAAAGCTCGCCCCAAACACGTTCCACCGTTCTCAATAAGATGACATCACCTCAGTGAGATGTCACCTCTCGTCCGAAATGCTGGCCCCGCATCATAGTACCCTCTACGGAAAGCTCATCATCTTCCGTAGCTAGGAATGCGGGGACAGCACTTCACAGAAGCTAATGAGAAATTGTAAGGCACATTTTCGGGGAAACTACATTTATTATCATCAGTGTTCAAACAGAAATAACTAACAACATTTCTATCAACCATCATGAACCAGTAATGAAAACCTCGTGTTCGGAGTGGTAATAGTTCATCAAAATTACTAACCATCAAGAACCAGTAACGAAAACCGCGTGTTTGTAGTGACTAATAATTCTAGAGCTTCAACAAATTTTAGATTCAAAATCATCTAATATCTCGCAAATATTTCTAGGAAACCTTTACAACAACATAAAATAACAGGCTATTTTCTCACATATACGAAGAATCTGTACAGGAACGCCTGTGGAAAACTCCAAGTGCAGGATGTCACTTGCAAGGGCTGCCGCATGATACCCCCGTTCCTTACAAGGGAAGTATAACAAGCGTAGGTCTGAACGGTAGAAATCTAATGTCATGTGGGAATGTTCACGCATTACATGGTGAAATAGTGTTGGGTATCCGCCGCGAAAAAAATAGACCTTAAGGGGTCATAAGCTCCGAAAGTACTTGATATTGATAGAAACAAACAGTCAAAAATGGGCAACACCCGACGACGAACATTTGCAGATTGCCTGAGGGCACATATAGATCATGGCAGATATGAAAAAAGATTGCTTCAAAACTCGTGGCCTAAATAATAGCTCTTGATATTGAAAGAAACAGTCAAAATGGGCAACAAAAGATGGCGAGGATTTGCAGATTGTCTGAGTGCACATAGAGATCATGGCAACAAACAGTGGCGCCCTTTTTGATTTTTGTGCGTAAATTTCGATGCAATCGGGTCGTAGATACAGACGACGCATTATATTTCACGGCTAAGCTCTCGCATCGATCGCCCCGAAAATTCCGGCACATTTGACGGTTGAGCCCGAAATCTCCGGCAGGAATGAGTCATACCGAAACGTTCGCTGATCGGCCGGACCCATTCAATAAACGCAGAAAAGGGGCGTTTGAACCTGCCACCGACCCCCGCGAATGCCTGAGTAACTACCGGAGTTTTCGTGGTAATGTCTCATATGTGGCGGAGTTTTCGAGGCGACGTGTTGCAGTGTCTGCGCTGTTTTCTCTGACACTCTCGTCTAGAGCGCTGAAATGGCAGCCCACAATGTATGCGCTGCGCTTGAATTTGAGGTGTTTGTGCTTGTCATGGTTGGCAATGTTCGAGATATCGACGCTTTGGCGGGCGCCGGTAGCAGGTTGAATCGCCAATGCTGCCTCTTGACCGGCCACTGACGCGCGCGACTGCTGGAGTGGTAGGTAGGTAGTGGTCGGGGGGAGGGGAACAGGGAAACTTTGGTGTAAACACGTGGGTGTGACGTCACACTGAGTAGTCGGTGGGAGGTGATTAGGCAGAGCTCTCGGTGTGAACGGGTCAACTGTGGCGTGTCATTGTCGGGTCGGTGGGAGGTGATTAGGCGAAACTTTCGGTCTGAACGGGTCAACAGCGGCGTGGCATTGTCGGGTCGGTGGGAGGTTGACACGCGGAGTTTTCGGCATGAATGGCGGAGTTTTCGGGCCTAGCCCGCCCCTTTTTTCGTTTCGAGCGGCAGCACGCTACCTGTTCAACTCCTCTCAACCGGCCCCCGACCCTCGCGAGTGTGTGAGAATTGCGCCACGGCATGCTCGAGCGCTCTGTGGCCGGCTCAGGCCGGCCACAACGGGGGCATTTTCCACCTCAGTAAGCATTGCATCGCATACGTGTCGACCGTGACGGCCCCAGCCGGAGGAGACCGGATAAGTCGGGCTCAAGCCGGTCACCATGTGGGGAGTGTTCACCCTGAGCGTGCAATGTATTACATGCGCATCGACAGGGAGGGCCACGGACCGCTCAGGCTTGCGCAGTCCGGCCACAACTAATGGATTTTTCCTTCCCGATTTACGTGATATACTGTCGTTCTTAGGTCTGAATTCCGGTCCGCATTTGCGGACTACGGCTTTTGCATTAGCCAACACGATTAACCTTGCTCCCGGCACGATGATCATTTTCTTGCGCGATGCGACAGCCGTAGTCCGCAAATGCGACCCGGAATTCGGCTCCGAAAACGACGACCGACCGGGCTGGCTACAGCCGATCGGCCGACTACGACGAGTTCCTTATGCGAAAAAACTTTATGGCATTTAACTGTTTACCTATGTAACTTCAAGTTTTATGGAGTGTGTTATCCAATTATACTTAATTTGTCAAATACCGACCACTTTTCAGAAAAAAAATCCGTTTCACCTGTAACCTTTGATCGACTGAACTTCGGTGGGGGAAGTTCACACTTCCCCCACCTATCGGCGCTGCGAAGTTCAGTCTTATAATATTGATCATGCGGCGCGGCACGATCGATATTGGGGGTTGTTTATACTTCCGCCACCGAGCGGCGCGGCGAAGTGCATTTCTGTAATATCGATCACGCGGCGTGGCACGATCGATATTGTAGGATTCCATTTCGCCGTGCCGCTTGGCGGCGGAAGTATAAACGACCCCTTATAGGAATGCAATTAGCCGCGCCGCTCGGCGGCGGAAGTATAAACGACGCCTTAGGGGGTATTTATTGTTGTCAACGCCAGCGTGGCAGGCGAGTGACGCGCGCGTGCGGCGTTTGACAAGCCTAACGACACGCCCATGCATCACGCATGCTCCGCCATGGCAGCAGCTCCCGCATAGGATTCACCATCATTTTTATCCTCACTCATACACCAATTTCATTCCGTGTCATCATAATCAATTCTAGTAATATTCTCCCCTATCAGGGTGGAGAATACATGCTCATGATTTTCTTGGACGGCACCGTTCAGATCAACTTTACATGTGTGCGCTTTCGCGTTGCCGCTGTAGTATTCCCAGTCATTCTACGCGCGTGCCGCGCGTCGAAAGTGTTTATACTCCAGCGCTACAACCGTGCGTCACACGCGTGGCACGCTGCCGTTAATGAGTATGAATAGCCCCTTACTTCCAGTAGGAAGAGCTGTAGGTAGAGTTCGCGCAATCATTTTAGTCTGATGAATGGACAGGGCTGCGACGGTAGATTACCCTGCGCGAATCGAAACCCCATTCTCCAGTGAGGCCGCCAACCCCGCACGGCCAGCCGCCTGATTGATTCGTCAGACTAGATGGAAAATGGAAACCATACACATGTGCTAGGAAGAAGGGATGCTGTTAACCTAGGAAGCATCACTACCTTGGAGGAGGAAATTGATCTGAAGATCACTGGGAATATCTATAATTAAAACTGTTTTCGTCTCCTCGATCTCATAGCCTGAGGTAAGGCGCTATATGTACAGCACCGCGAAAATGTTTTCGCAAAAAAAAGCGTTTTGCGGTTTTTTTTTTGCTTTCACAAAGCGCCGTATCGCCATAACCTGCTTTAAAGTGATCCGTTTTCAAATTTGAAGTCATTTCTGGATTGCTTTCATTGAGTCCTATACGATAGTTACAGAGTAACATATCAAACCCTAAAAGTGTATCGAAAAATGCATATTTCCAGCTAGAAGCCCCTCATAATGCACTAACTGATTAGACTGTCGTGA
Source organism: Aplectana chamaeleonis (assembly GCA_029168955.1). Taxonomy (NCBI): domain Eukaryota; kingdom Metazoa; phylum Nematoda; class Chromadorea; order Rhabditida; family Cosmocercidae; genus Aplectana; species Aplectana chamaeleonis. Next base: position 383,328 of record JAPDOI010000543.1, on the reverse strand, counting down.
TAGCTGGAATCTCATGTTTTGACCTGTGGTCGATGTGAATTTTAAAAGGAAATACACATTTTTAAACAGATTATCGAAGTTGAAAAGACTTTCTACTTTCATCATTGCATTCGCCTCACTTAGAGGAACACGGAAATAACCTGAAATACTCATTTCGTCAATTCCGAAGTGAGTTATGCCGATGCAGAGCTTCGCGAGCGCAAAAAACGCCGCAAAACGCTTCTCTTGTACAAAATTTGCTCGGTATTGTACTACTCAACCCAGCGCGTCACGCGCGGGCGTGGCGCTGTAGTACAAATGAATGGCCTCACGCCGCGCCCGCGTGGCACGCGCGTGACGTCCGCTCTGCCTTGGCGCGAAGGCCGTAGCGACGTTTTTACCCTTTTCATGATTTATCCATCTTAAACTTCATGCCATTTCATAATAAATAATTGTAGCACTATCCTCTGTGTACAGATCTTGCTTGTTCGGCAAGATTGAGGCTCACTTCAATTCGTTCCGCAACAGCGTCACCGCTAGAGTATTCATGGTTTTCGCAACCGCGTTGCGCGCTTGGTAAGTATTCATACTCACGCCCGCACGTGACGCGCTGGCGCTGAGGAGTATGAATTGCGCCTACTCAGAAAAATCAAAACAAGTTACTTGTAATATAAATGTAACTTACTTGATTGTCTCAAGTCACTTACATTTATATTACATGTAACATACATTTATATTTCATGTAACTTAAATTTATATTACATGTAAGTTACACTTATGTTACATGTAACTTACATTTGAATTTTTACCATCGGTGGCCATCACGTGACGTAGACGACACGCGACACAGAGGGCGCGTCCCAGACCACACAGTACGCAAAAAAATGCTGTGCAGGGCCTTTCCTGCTGGTGTAGGGTCAACTACCTCAAACGTGGGTAATTGAACTATCAGGAATGCTAGTCGTAAGCCTGACCTCACGAGTGCGTCTTACATCAACCTTGGAAATATCTTCTAGGCCGATGTAAGTTACTTGCGACTTGTATTGTGCTATTTAAGTTACACGTAACATATCGGAGGAGCACCGCACGCAGTATCCCGCCGATATGTTACATGTAACTTGAATGACCTGAGATAAGTCACAAGTAACTAACAGTAACAGTAGTACGTCGGCTCACATATGTTACAAGTAACTTGTTTTACGCCTTTCATGTTACAAGTAACTTGTTTTCATTTTTCTGAGTAAGCGCGAAGACAAAGTAAGCGCCAAAATTTTTCTCGTCGCTTTGGTTTTTTTCTTCTGCCGCGTATTGGCATTTTGTGACCATTCCTGAAAGTATGATCTTCAGATTACCCAAAGCGTTGCTTGCAATCGAAGGCCCATTTTCTTCCGTTTCTTGGACTCAGAAAAGTTAGTCATTTTTCATGCAGTGTCAGACAAGATGAGGACGGAACTGTACCGATGTTGTTCAAATACGTTGTTTTAGTGTCTGATCTGAAGCTGGAAGCTGTAGATGTTGATGGGAATGACGCTGTTCTATGCATTGACAAGTCAAAATCACAGTTTTATAAGGTGGGCTTTCCAGTGTTTGAATAATGCTAATAAGGTAGTGAGTGAAAAAGACCGGGTTTCTGGAACTACCCATATAGCCATGGCTTTCTGATCGACTTCCTGCCGAGGGGTCACTGTAGCACCTACTTGCTGCTCGAGTTATAGTGGAAAAACGTTATGAGTCATTTTCAAATGAGGACGAGATGGCGAAAATGAGGATTGCTCACTTAAACTACATATGCAGCTGGACAAAGATAGCCGAAGGGTCCATGGCGCCAATTCCCAGCCGGGAGCTCCCGTTTTCGATCCCATTTGCTACAATTTTTTTTGTCTTGATGTTGTTTTTTTTTACTGTAGGCGGTATTTCTATAACAGTCTGTAGACAACAACCGTCACAGGGATGAAGAATAGCCTACAATAAAAGAAATGGCGGAAACGAGATATCCAAAAGAATATCACACTTTGTGGCATTTTCCCGATCCAACAATCCTCCGAGCAGAAAAAATTAGAATGTTGTAGCTGTAACAAAAAAAAAAAACGAGGCCGACAGCTGGCTCATCCTTGGAATCTCAATTAGAGCTAGCGGCGTACCGCTGGCGAAAATGTGCCAGCTGCCTGAAAGCTGCGTGATAACTCGCATTCAGCTGGCAAGGGCCATCACACCTCGAAATTACCTAGCGCATAAAAACGCAGTTACTCACCAATCGGCAGTTGGCTGGCGCTTAACCGCCCAGTGGCCTTCGCTTGGCGCTGAGTCGTCACATGACTGGCACTCGAGAGTCTTAGCATGTTATAGTTTGATCTCTGATTTCATTGATAAGCCGAGCCATTATATAAGGCGATTCAGTGCAATGAGTGCTCACGCGGCACTTTGATGCCGGCCCTAGAAGGTGACCTAAAGTCATTCTGTGGAGGCTAGCATATTTTTGGCAGCTGAGGGGGAATCCTCCACGGCCGGGGGGGGGGGAAGAGAGGTGGGTGCCTCACCTCAGACCGTTGCGTAGGCGATCTCCTATGCAACGATCTGCGGTGAGGGACCCACCCCAATTAATTGGCCTGGCAAGAGACTGGCGGACCGCTGGCGAATGACTTCTCAACAGCGGGCTGCCAGGTATTAGCCAAGAAACTGCCAGTGGTCGGCCAACGTCCTGGCGGACCACTGGCTGGGTTTTTTGTGGACCACCGGCTAATGGCTGTTCGACTCCGGTAATGGTTTTTGCTCGCCAAGCGAATGCCGGCGGTCCGCCAATCCCATTTTCTGAGTTACCGTTACGTTTCCGGATCATCCCAGTATGCAACGGCGACCCCGCAAGCTATCAATATGTTATTGCCTTCACTCAAAGCTCACCAGCTTGATGGTGGAATGGAGCGATGCGAAAGTGAATGGTGGCAGCGACGTATCGATTGCTTCCGGTATCGCCGATGCACACTGTGGTCGACCGGGAACGCGTCGATTACCGTAAGAGAGGGCCAGTGGTGGGCCTTGAGTTTGAGCACTTCGTTACAACAGGGTTTAAATGGCATCATACTCACCGTAACCTGATGTGATTGCCCGAAAGACTTCATATCGAACAAACCTAATATGCATTGGTGTTTTGCGTCAAACCACATCTCTAGGCGATGTTTGGGCGAAAAATTTTACTTCTGTGGCTACAAGTGGGGGGGGGGTGACATTCGCTTTTTCGGGGGTTCAAGAGGGTAACGAAAGGTTTCTAGCCCAGAAGTTGTTCGTGTCGTTAAATTGGGGCGTCGAGCAAAAGTGTTAGGCTTGCTTTTTGTCTTTCCGAGGAATGTTTTAATTGTTACTGTAGCTTGGTGGTGTTTTGCCTACAGGGCTCTTCACTTTTCGATTCATAGCTGTTTATAGGACAACATGGCTAATGGGTAGCTCTGGAGAGCAGCAGTGGTGGAATTCGTAATTGCTTCAACCATATGGTTTCCTATTTGTGTTGGGCTAAACGTGAGCACAACCCCATTATTTCTTGCGCTAAACCCAACCCATACCCTAGTGTTAATACAATGAGGGCTAGATCGCGGCTATCAGCTGGGCCAGTGGCAATCCCACGGAAGGTGGGAGCTACCGGCTGTCACTTCGTGTTGACTGTGACTATCGCTTCTCGGCTATCAATATCAACACACCGGCATGGAAATGCACACGCGGCGCTCAAGTTAATGACCATCGCAGTCACCCACCTGGGAGCAGTGCGCGTTCTTTTGCGAAGTGGCTGACTGCAAGAAACGGGTGGTGATTTCGCTCACCGCCGCAGAGCAAAGAGAAATAGCGCGCGATGCGAAGAGAAGTTCGGTCGATACCGCGTACGTGGGGTCGTGCACGTCCAAGGGTGACGACTTCTTGAGAAAAGTGCGCCTTGAGAGAGGGCAGTGGAACGCTTGCGAACCTACAATTCCGCTGTCCACTTATCACCTCAGCACAGCACGGAGGCCTATCTCGTTGTCTAGGTGGGCAAGGAAGGATTGCACCCAGGGGTGTGCCGAACTATTCCGTTTCCGATTCCGTTTCCGTATTTCCGGTGTTTTTTGGGCTGTTCCGTTCCGCTTCCGTTTCCGAGTTTTAGGGCCCGGAAACGGAATAAATTAGTGCAACACGATCTATGATAGTGGGTATATGTAAGGATTTTCGAAGGTTTCATGAGACGCTGAAAATTACATCCGACCTCTTGTGTTCAAGCGAATATCTGAGCTTGGCTGAGATCATTCACGAAGTTTGGGGGTCTGCGATTGGAACCCTATAAAATGATGACACGAGATGGGCGTGGCAGGAATCTGATCGCCTTCTGAGGGTAATTTTTGAAAATATGTAGATTTTTCTTTTGAGCTAGATTCATTGATTTCGTGAAGCTTTTCTTCTTGATTCAACTTCTTCGCTTGTTTACCGCCAAGACTGCAACAAAATTCGAGATAGATTTTTGCGTATGTAGCCTGTCTTCCAGGAAGGGGTCTCGGCGGAGACAGGTGGAGGTGACCACGGGCAGCGGCGAGGCTCGATTAAAGGCAGTGTTCACGATGAAAAAAGTTTTCGAAATTCCACTAGGATTGGGTAGTGGAGGGACACTCTGTAACGTTAACGTCGAAAGAACGCATGAAAACGAGCCAGGAAGAGCCCCAAAAGAGCCCGAAGTTGCAAATTCGAGCGCATTGAAAACCCCGAAAGCGCATCACACGCCCACCAACGTGAACAAATGAATGCTCGAGATCGTGAGATGAGCGATGATTTCCAATCATTAGCCCCGTTTTTCCCTTCATTCTCAACTTCTCTCTTTACTCAGGTCAGCTCGCATACATCGGCTGCAAAAGACGGAAGTTACAAGCCTCGGACAACTCGTCCACAATGTTTGCTTAGCTCAATCTTTGAGGGACCATAACTCCGTTCCCAGAAGGTCTTGAACGATTTCAGAGACATCATTGGAATCAGCATGGGGCAGTTTTCAAGATAGGCGGAAAAACAGAAAAACAATTTTCATCGTGAACACTGCCTTTAAGGCAGATCATAAGAGAATTTTCGCATCTCGCCGAAGATTTTTTTTCAATTCCAATCGTTTGATATCCACTCCAATGGGTAAATATGGTTTGAAAGAAGAAAATAGCCTCTGATTATCTGAAATTGACTTCTGATCAGCCTTGAAGGACACCTGGTGTCGCTTGGACTACTTTCTGGAAAGAGGCTGTACACCAGAAGTGTGCGACACGGAAAAATAAAATTTCGGCAAACGGCAACGGTAAACCCCAAGGCGGCCAGCAAACTACAATTGGCGAACGGCAATTATTGCTCACCCCTGCTGTACAATATTTCGAAAGGCGGCTACATATAAAGAGTATTTTCGAAGGTTGCCTTTTCGGATTTCCAGAAAAGAGACTTCAAAATCGCTAAATGATTCGTAGTAACTTTATTTCGAATAAGTATTAGTTTATTGACTGAAATAATTGTTTATTGAACGAGAGCTGCGGGAAATGAGCAGCAGCGAAGGATGAGAATGAGACAACCCAAAAAGTTTGTGGTCTGTTCCGTTTCCGTTTCCGGGGTTTTTTGACCATTTTCTTCCCTTTCCGTTCTCAAAAATATTGAAAGAGTTCCGCACAGCCCTGATTGCACCCGCGGGCTGGCAGTCATCCAGCCCCGCTGCCAGCTGATAGGAATGACAGGCGAAACGTTCGAAGGTTCAGTTGATGATTCAATGATTCCTTCAAAGAAAAGTGAGAGATTTACGTCGAATTGTGCCTAGCTGTCTTTGTAGCTTTCACATGATTTTATCTTACTCTAAGCTCAACTTCAACTTCCTAGAAGTTGTTGTGGCCTAAGTCAACCATTTTCAGATTTTTCTCCAATAATTTCTCACTGCAGTTAAAACCATATTCACAAAGATAACCATCGATGGCTCTAAAATGGTTTCGTCTCGAGAAAAAACGTAAAACGTGTGTGATCCTCTTGTATTAGTTACAGAATTCTGTATAATTGTTTATGTGGGTGAGGTTTCTGTCTAAACTTCGAATACCACTTCGAGGAACAAGTACACTACTTTCTATGTAGATTGGGAAAAGTGAAACAGACTCAGAAGAAAATTAGTCCGTGATTAACAAAAATCCTTTAAACTTTTTGGTTCACCCTGCGAAGAAAAAACAAGGAGGTTGCCTTCTTTACAATTATGCTGCAAAGTATTGTGTACCGTGGTTCCGGTGGTAAGCGGCCATCCAACGAAAAATCTCAAAATCGTTTTCCAAACATGACATTCTGTCAGGTTTGCAGAATGATTTTTGCGAAAAACCTCAAAAATCTTATTATCCAAGTTGAAAAATTATTATATTTGAAAGATAGATACATTTGCACGTTTTCGAAAGCCATCTTTACAACCGCTAGTTTGGTCAAAGTCGTAATGCATGTACGCGTCACCAACCTCAGGTTGGCCGACTCTTTAAAGACAGCATACATGCTCGTAAACGTTGTTGAGGTAGCAACGTGAACCTAACCGTACGACTCGCATCACAACGCTCTAGCATTTGGAAGCATCAGAATCGAGTCTTAACTACTTTACATTGGTGAAAACCGAGTCCTGCCCCTGTAATTGCCCGTCTCAGCTGTATTTCGCCTCCCCCAACCGGGAACACATTGAATCACCGATCCTGAGAGAGCAAACGATCAAGAAGAGAAATAGCACAGCCAAGTGTTAGGCTCCGTCCATACGTGGCGAGAGCGTGCGATTGCACAAAATTGATGTTCATCGTGGGCACACGATTCGTTAGCCGCTCACAGGCGCTCCTTCTCGCGCGCCCTCGCCCGCTCGCTCTCGCGTGCTTGCGCCAGCGCCACGGAGCAAGCAGCAAGTTTCAAGCTTACTGCTTCATTACTAAGGCAGGTGGCATCAAACCTGTAGCAAAACTGCTGAACTTGATTTCCATGAACCCACCACAACCCTGGAAAATCATCAGCCGTTGCGCCGACTCGAGCGATTGATCACCCGATCAAATGTTCTTAATCGAATCAACACGGGTTAGGGGGTGTTTTCCTGCCTTAATTTGCTGGCAAGGGCTGCTTAGCGATGAGGAGCGTCGAGAGACGCACAACAGCGGGAACGCCCGCTTTCGCAACGTATGGACGCTGCCTTAAGGGCTCTGCAGAGTTGCACCGCGGCGAGTCTCGCTGCGGCAGGGCAACGATGAAGAATGGGGGGCGCCACGCAGCGGGCGATGGCGGCGGCGTGTCGCGCGGCAGCAGCGACGTGGTTACCTCGCAGAGTGTTTCCGCCGCCGCGACAACAGCAACTTCCGTAGCGACGCCGTCAATGAGCGGCGGCGGGGAATGGTCTCGACCATTTCCATCGCTGGCGACGAGCGTCGCCGACGATCGATTCGAGCTTCTTTTTTTGCTGCTTTCATGAATTCAACCCTCTGAAGACCTTTTTTTCTATTTTAGCACAAATTGAACGGAAAATCATTGGAGCATACTTCAAATTATCCAAATTCGCAGTTTCATTTCGAATTGACTTTGTTTCCAGTTTTATTTAGTATTTTTTATTACAATGTCGTCTAGTACCATTGTTTTCAAAGCGATCGCCACAAACCGTTCACTGATTTTATTATCTCGAAATCTATTCATTAAGGCATCACTGTACTGGTTGCAAACTTTATTTTTCTTTTTTTATCACAATATTTTGTAGTAGTTGCTAGTAGACATTTACTGAAGTTTCGAATCATATGAAACCAACAAAAACTGTGTATAGCGAGATGCACCGTCTAATGAATGAGATCGTACGCATTGGTAGAATGCGATGCTGACGATAACGTCGCTGCAACTCTGCGACGTCTTTGTGCTCATCGCTGCGTCGGGTTTCGACCACGCCCCAAAGCTCTCGCTCGGCGGCGTGCCGCTGGTTGCTGCAACTCTGCAAGCCCTTTAGACAACGCGAGAGATCGCGTGATTTCATTGAGAGACCATATTCTCGCGTATATGCACACTCGCTTTAATCATTTTCAGTGTAAGGGCTTCTTTGGTTTAGATAGGTTCTTTAGGCGTTCGAATCCCTGAACGAGCTGCGGAACAAAGGATACCTCTGCGATTTTACTATCGTCGTGCAAGGACGAAAAATATTCGCACATAAGGTAACATGAATTATTGTACTTTACTGATAGGAAGAAAACGGGAAGGAGTTGAAGTTAAAGGCATCGTTCGCGCAAAAAACCGTATCTCATTTTTTGAAGTTTTTGCGCAGGCGATTCTCTGACCTACCGAATAAGAGTGGAAAGGTTCCACAAAACCATCAACTTTCGCAAAAAGACTCTTTTTAAAACATCTCGATTTGTTCGCTTCCCACCCCTCCGTCAATTTCGGTGTGTCTGGTGCAATGCGTCGCAAGTTTTTTTTTCACAAACGTCGAATATGTTTTTTGCTTTAAACTTATTAAGTGGGTGAATTCCTCTTGCCTTTTGTTCGCTGGAACTTATTCTAAGAAACGAAGGGTGCAAAACCATTCCCTCCCCGGGCCACTCAAAACTTATTCATAGAAATGAAGAGATTCATTCATGAAAATGAAAATTTCTATCGTTATCAGATTTGAATTCTGAGTGGTCTCCTCCACCTAGTTTTGCACCAAACGACGTATCCATTGGGCAAGTTTGGACTGTTCCTTGTACTAGATGGTTGGTGAAAACTGGTGGCGGATTGTCATTTCGAACCACTCCAACTTCAGAACCATATGTTTTGACGCTCAGAACTTCACCGACTTGGTCCATCGGGCTTATCCATGAAATTGAGCATGAAAAGTGGAAAGTGATTCTCAGCGCAGACGATGCCTTTAAGGAGGAAGTAAGATAGAGTTGTTTTTGATGGAGCGAATGTGATCATATAAAAACACGCATTGATATTAATCAAGGGCTATAGTAAGTGTTCATTTTGAGGTCAACACATTGTGTCTTTCCTGCAGTTCACTGCTGAAGTACCTAAATCGATTTCCTAGTGCTACGTTTGCGATAGAAACTGTTTTTGGAAGTTTTGCCTGTTGTTAATGATTTACTCCTTCTCATAATATTTGCGAAAACCAAACTGTGAAGCCGCAAATTAGAAGATCCTTGAGTTAGTGTTCACTTGAGAATTTTTTCTCAGTAATTTCTTTTTCTCGGTAATTTTTCAATGAACGAATGTATCGTATTTCTCGAACAAAAAATCAAGATTATAGGCATTCCCTCTTTATTTCTCTGAGTTTCCTCGCGTTTTGTTTCCGGTATGTACTGTCATTAGATTGGATTTATTGCGACATATAAGACGTCGTGAGAAAAAAAAAGAAGACAAAATTACAATAATACTAAGCAACCGCGAAAGGATCACACGATATGCATTAGGGAAATGCTGAGTTAAAAAAAATCCATTCCAATTATTTGCTTTCTGAGAAACCTGTGAGCCACGTAAGGCCCCAGTCATAGTTGGATCGGCCGACGTATCCAACCCGGTCGATACACACAGAAAGCATTGGAAAGGGGATGCAAAAATCACTCGGTGTATTCCAACACGCCCAACACCCGCCGACACCAGCCCCGTCGATACGTATGAACAATGTGGTGGGGTAAGTTGAGAAAATCACTGGACGTATCCCTCCAACACCCCTCAGTCATCATACTCCTTTACCGCTTCATTATTTTTTCGATTTTTGGCTGCTCTATTTCTGTCTGTCTCTCTCACCCTCCCAATCTTTGTGTGTGTCTCGATTCCTTTCTTTCTATCAAGGTTTTTTTCCACTGGTATTGCCATTTTACGGTCATCAGCGCCTTCCATTTCCTCGGTGCAGGAGCCTTACCTCCCCTTCCAGCTGTTACACCTTTTCCTAATGTTATCGAATAGCTTTTCCCTGATATTCTCAACTAATCCATTCTCTTTGGTATTCTGTGCTCTTAGTGTGCAGGGAACTGTGGCACCGGGTGTAGATATGGCCAACTTCACCTAGACCCCCTGCTAAGAGCGTGACTAGGTCGAATTTTCGGCGGTTTTCTCAGACCCCAAGAGTGTTAGGTCTGAGAAAACCGCCGAAAATTCGAGGTGTAGATAGGGTCTGTTTTTTTCGTAAATCTTGAGGAAAAGGCACAACTTTTTTTTTCAAAAAAAAGGACAAGAAATCATCGGTGAATTAGGTCACGGACGAGGGTTAAAGTGAACTGGGAGATATATTCGAATTTTGCGTAAAAACTGATTCTCAACCATGCATACCCCCCTTCAGCATGCTCATTTTGGTCTTCCGGCGAAGCTCAGACCCCCCTCCACCCTTCCGCTGCTCAGACCCCCTCAAAAGCTCCACAGTCCGCGCCGAACCCTGTTTGTGTGTTTCTCGCCCGCCCCTCCCTTACTCTCTCACGTTCGCACTCCCTCTCTCTTTTCTCTCTTTCTGGCTACCCGATCCTCTCTCTTTTTTCTCCCCCTCTCTCGACCCTCTCTCTCCCTCTTTCTCTCCCCCTCTTCGAATTTTCTCGCCCCCAACGATGCTTTTTCGTCCTTATCTGGTGGTATGAGCTTCCCTTTCTATTTTCTTTCAGCTCCTCCATTCTTCCTCCTTATGATGCTGTGCGACCTTTCGTCAATGCTTTCAATTTTATCGCTTTTGTGTAGGTCCCCTAGCCATCTTCGCTCCCTCTTTTTTCTGTTTCTTCCCCTTCCTCTCATTCTCTCTTCCCTTCTTCCTCTCTCTTCCCTTTCTCATCGCTCTCACAGTCGTTTTTCCATAGTCTGACCTCCATCTTCTACCCCCCGCAATGTGATTCCTCTTTCCAGTTATGTATCTCTTCAATTTCCTCCATCCTTTTCCGATCCATTCTTTCTCTTGTAGTACGCTACGCTGCGCTTGCTCGTACGCTTCTCGATGTGCAGGGTCAGCTTCTGCAACCTTGCCAAATAAATTGACACCGATGCGACTCCTTCTTCTCCGTAAATGATATTCCGCACTCTCTCTTCTTCCTTCTCACCTTGAAACGCTCCTTTCTCTCCCTCTATCCCCATCCTCCAATCTCCATCCCTCACTATATATTTTCCTCCGTCTCTCTTTCTCTCTCTCTCGCTATCTCTGTCTTTCTTTCTCCCTGATTCACTCGCTCACTCACTCCTGCCTCTTTCTGACTCTCTCTCTCCCTATCTTTCCGCTGTGTCGCTTCTCTTGATCTCTACCCTCTCCATTCTCTTTCCCTATCTCCTCTCTCTCCCTCCTCCTCTTTCTCCTCTCCTCTTTCTCGCCTCTCGCCCATCTCTCTCCTCTACCTTCCCTCTTACCATTCTTCCCTCTCTCTTTCTCACTCATTCACTCTGTCTCTCCCTATCTCTCCGCTCTGTCGTTTCTCTTCTTCTCTACCCTCTTTCCACTCTCTCTCCTGTCTCTCTCCACTCTTTCCTCTCTCTCCTCTCTCATCTCTTCCTCCTTCTTTATCTCCTCTCTCTCCCATCTCTCTCTCTTCCTTCCCTCCTACCATTCTTCTCTCTCTCTTTCTCACTCACTCACTAACTCACTCTGTCTCTCCCTATCTATCCGCTCTGTCGCTTCTCTTTCTCTCTACTCTCTTTCCACTCTCTCCTCCCTTTCCTCTCTTCTCTCTCTCATCTCTTCCTCCTCCTTTTCTCCTCTCTCCCCATCTCTCTCTACCTTCACTCCCTCCATCTTCCCTCTCTCTCCTCTCTTTCTCTGTCTCTCCTCTCTCTTCTGCCTCTTCTCCCTCTTCTCTCTCTCTCTCTCTTATCCTTGTACTCCCTCTTCTTTCTCCTCTCTCTCTTCTCTTTCCTCTCTCTATTCTCTCTACTCTCCCTCCTCTCTACTCCCTCCTCCCTCCTCTCCTCTCGTTTTGTCTTGTCTCTCCTCGTCTCGACTCGTCTCTTCTCTGCTAATTTCGTCCTAAACGTCCGCCACCCCGTCTCCTCTCCTACCCTCTCCTCTCGATCGTCTCCCCTTATCCACTCCGCTCTCTTTTCTCTCGACCATCTCTCCCCCCTTCCTTCTCTCTCTCTCTCTCTCTCTCTCTCTCTCTTTCGCTCTCGCTCTCGCTCGCTCTATATTTTTCTCTCCCCTCTCCCTCTCCCTCTCTCGATTCCCTCGTCCCTCCGAGCTAGCTCTTCTTCGACTCATTTTCTCTTAGCCTTTTTAGAACATCCTCCTCTCCTCGATATTGTGAGTTCCCCTTCTTTCCATATCACTCCACCTATTCCCTATTTTCCTCTTTGTCGTCTTTCTCTCATTATTTAGTTCTTCCTCTCAGCTCTGATTCTCCTTTTACCACAATTTTTCATTTTCTCTCTTCCTATTGCTCCACCCTTGTTCCTGTGTCTTTATCCTACCACCTTTGCCATCCTCTTTCTACATATGTTTATGAACTCCCATCCTCTTTTTCGCTGTTGGCTTTTTGAACCTTTCCACAGAAGGGTATGAGATATCTGCTGTTTTACTCTCCCATAGTGCATTTAAAGCAATGCCGAACATTCTACAAGGTGCATACCCTTCATAGCTCCATGAATTTCACTTTCCAGGTTGTACTTGCCGGCTCTATACCGTCTTTCTATGACCTCTTCACTAGTGATATGGTGGTGATTGATAGATTCGGGTTAAGTCTGGAAGGTCTGTTACAACTACAGCTTGATTCGTTGTTACCCATCCTGCTGTTTTCCTCTATCGTTTTCTAGAGCTAGATTATGATGCAGTGGAACAGATTGTCTCGTTTGCTTACACTGGACAGCTGAACATTTTACCCGGAAATGTGCGGTCATTGATGGTGGCCGCTAGTCAACTACAAATGGTCAGTTTCTCTAATCCGTTTCTATGAACAGTTATGAATTTTCCGTCATGGAAATCAGTTATAAGAACTTCGGTGGTCAACTGCCTTTATAATTCTTCAGTTGGATTTGATTGCTGACGACTGTGCGGGCTACTTGAAGAAGTTTCTTCATTGGTCCAACGCCCTAGCAATTCGATCGTTCTGCACGGAACTCGGTAGCAGGTTCATACTTTTCTGTTTTTGAGCCTAAAGTAGGTTCATATATATGGCCTTCCATAGAATCATCTCGAGCAGTGATGACATTTTCCGGATTTTTCTCTTGATTCGGAAATCGAAAAGGCCGTCGAAATTTCGTGAAGTGGAATATATTTTCTGGAAATGTTGAGCTAGGAAGCTCATTCTCGCCTAAAGACTGGAAACGAGTGCAGCTATCTATGTAGCTCCTAATTGAATTTCAAATTGATAACTTATCTTCTATCTCGAAGGCAAATTTAGTTTGTTCCTCCAGGTGCAGTTGCGGAGCGAGGGAATAGACAGCGAGAGAATGTTGGGAGAATGAGACGCAGCAAATGCACACGCACGCGATCGACGGCGGTGAAATTCACTTCGAATTAGAGGATAACTTAGAAGGCTACTCCCAAATGCACTGTGAACAAACTAAATTAGCCATGGAGCAGGAAGTCCTTGTTGGCATGTTACGGCCGTGGAAACCTAAAGTCGTTCCGAATGAGACTGTCTGCCGACGCGTTAGGCGTGCGCGTTTAGCGGTCCTCGCAATGACATTTTGGGACTTGTATATCGATTAGCAGGAATGTTAGATGCATAGTGAATGATATCCCGGTCTGCTGTCTGCAGCCGTGGAAGAGTTCGTCTGGAGAAAAGCCTCCGCTGCGGCCGATTAACGCGGTCGCCGACCGCGTGGGCGTACAGTCTCATTCGGACAGACTGTAGGTTGATCTGCCGGAAGTACAAGTCGGCCATATACTACTGAAAGGAATCTCACATAATCGATTTTTTACTGATGTACTAACTTTTGGCCTGTTTTACAAAACGGGCCATGAGTTTTCGATTTTTGATGGTCGTGGGTCATTGGGTTTAGGAATCGTACTCGTTTCACAATGTCGATCGGCACCAATTCAATGACAAGTCGAGACCTGTCAGGTTTCGCCTTTTTAAAATAAAAAATAAATAAATTCTCAAAAAAGCTGAGAAAGATTAGAGTAAGGGAGGGAATCCTGTCATGTTCCCTAGAAAATTGAAGTAAAAGAAATCCGTCAGTTGTCTGTGCAGATTTGGATATTTAGTTATGTTTTGTAGTATCAAGAGTCATCAACTGGCTCGAAACTGATGACCAATAATTGACTTCTGGTCATCGACTTGACCTTTCTCGAGCTCCATTGTTCACCATTAGTTGACACTAACACTTTCGTTTGTTTTTTTTTTGTAAAAAAAATTATTTCTTTGGATTCTTAAACTACTTCTTTGCTGCGTACGTCGCAGAATTTTGACCAGGCACCACAGCAAGATCCACTTTCTATGGGCGGCGCTGTGCATTTGTGTAGAATTGGGATCTTTGTGCCTTAATAACTCATTTTTAACGCGTTTCTCACCGCGGAACCTTCGCAGTTCTTCAGCTGTTTTCGATCAAAACAGATTTTCGCAGTTTTCTTAGATACTTTTTTTCCATCGTGAACACTGCCCTATCGTGATACCGTCGACGTGGATCCTATGTAGTGGTACTTTAAATGTACGCGTTTCTCATTAAAGTTGGCGCAAACTCGGTGCACCTTTGTCATAGCATATGGTACTGAGTTTGCGCCAACCATCAACAGGGAGAGCAAAGTATCACTTGGATCCTTGTCTGGGAAAGTAATCTTTTGGGTGCACTGTGCCTCTAAACTAGCCAACTGGTTAAACTCTTGTTTCCACTGAAAACTACTTTCTTACAAATAATTGACTGTCATCCCGTCCGCATTGACATAATCACCAATCTGCATCTTCTTCAGACACCTCAAATCCGTCGTACGAGCAGCGGAACGCTATGTTCGGAATGATTTCGCTTCTGTGTCGTGCAGCAAAGAGTCCAACCAACTTCCGCTCCATGATTTGGTCGAATTACTGAGCAGTGATGAGCTTCTTGTTGGCTCAGAAGAGGAGATATTTAAAGCAGCTTTTAAGTGGATCGAGCATGATAAAGAGCATAGAGGGAGCTGTGCCTCCAGGTACCCGAATTCCGTTCTGACAAGGAAACTACTATAAGTCATAGTAACCATTCCAGATGAAATGTACTTTTTTAGAACCATTTTCAAACGAAAAATTCCGATTATGCCCATCGCAGCTGCCTAGACCCACTTTGGAAGAAGTTATAGGCGTTTTTTTATCTGATTTTCGTACCTATAGTACCTTCTAAAAAGCGCATTATTTTCACGAAAATCCGGAAACGGACCTCATAATCGTTTTCAGCGCCCAATACTACCTCTTAGGAAAGGTTTGGGTGAAGGAACATTTTCCAAACTTCGCGAGGCCTTATAGCGTTTTGAGGGCTCTAGAAGCGTTCTAGAAAAATATTCCAGATTTGACTTAAAATTTGCCTTGGAGGGTTATTTGAGGTGCTGATCACGAATCTGAGGTTCATTTGTCGTTTTTCCAAAGTTTTCGACTAAATTTGTTCAGAGCTTCCCACCGGCAGAAAAAAAAAATTGAAGACAAAGTCGACTTTCAACGATTTCCGGAATGTGGCGACAGATGTGGCTCAAATCGTACTTCTGGGGGTTATTTGGAGCGCTCAACACGAATCTGATGTTCGTTTATCGATCTTGATAGCTTACGGTAGATTACGGTGGGTATACGGTAGTTTGGTCAAAGTCTCAGATTTGTCTCAAAGTTTCTATGTGGGTGTTATTTGGGGTGCTGAATACGAATTCAATGTCCATTTGTCGATTCTCGTATTATTAAGGTAGGTTTTGCCTCCTGAATGGGATTTCACCTACCGTAACCTACAGTAAACCTTGAAATTTCGATAAGCGAACAATCCCAGATTCGTGTTCAGCACCCCAGAGAGCCCCCTTCCCCCCCACATGTTTTTAGGAAAATCTGGAAAAAAATTTAAACACACCCTAAAAAATCTATGGTGGTACCCTTACCTTGCCGCGAAGCTTTGAAAACCCTCATAACTTCTTTCAGAGTTGGTCTAGGCAGCTGCGATGGGCATATTCGGTCTTTTCTTCCGAAAATGGTTCTAGAAAGGTACATTTCATTCGGAATGGTTACTATGACTTATAGTGGTTCTCTTGTAAGAGATATTTCATGAAGCGTGACAGTTGTGGCGCCTTCTCAGACATTCGCCGGGTCCGACCCCAGCTCGAACGGGGTCCATCCCCAGATTTCTGTCGGGTTGGACCCTTTAGCATTGTTCCTCCACGTAGTCCCAAGTGAGAAGACGTGGGGGGAGAATAAATTTTATTTCTCCCCCACGTCGTTTCAGTTGGACGAAGTGAGGAGCGAAAACGGAAGGGGTTCGACCCGACAGAAATCTGCGGTCGGACCCGTTGAGTTTCTGAGTAGGAGCCTGCTGTGATCTTGAGGTGTCAAACTCGTCGCCCACATTTAAATCGTTTTTACCTTTATTGTGAAATGGTTTTTAGACTTCTGGCGTGTGTTCGTCTCCCACTCCTGCCGCCTTCGTTTTTACTTGAAGATGTCGCTACCAATGAATTGGTTCGGGACGACCACGAGAGCAAACGACTAGTTAGTTGCTTTTCATCTTTCTGTTACTGGATTAATTAATATTGAGCTGAATATACTGATTTTAATCGTTTTGTAGGTGAACGACACCCTCAAATACCTTCTGATTCCCGCACAGCGGCAACAGTTGTGCTCCATTCGAGCTGATGCTAGGTTCAATAAGGACGTCTTGATGTTTGTTATTGGTAGGGTGGTTTAAGGAGTCCTACCTCGGATACCTGAAAGAGTGTTTCTATGTAGAGAAGAGCCTGAACAGGGAGGACTTTTGAGGGTATTAGACGTGCGTTCAAAGGTTCTTTTGAGAGTTGTGGGGGATGGATCAAGTAACAATAATGTGCATATGCTGGGTTTTCTCTACGTAACTACAATAGAAAAAATAGACAAAACCAGACGAAACTGGCTGCAGCTTCTTATTCGAAGCAGATCTAGTGAGTTACTGTGCTCGGCACACATTCACTTACAATAAAATTGCCGTATGAAAGGTTTTGCGTTTTGATTCTATTTTTCTTACACGATTTTTCGGAGGTTTTTTGCCGTAACTGCAGTTTAACGTCGCAGTGCACGTTATGGTATGTTTATACAAGGGGCTGAGTTGATCGCAAAACGCTTGGCTCCGGGCGAGATTGAACCAGCATATTCTGTTTCTGGGGGAGCGCCTTATTGCACTGCACCACCGGAGCCCCAGCGCCGCTCTCACTCAACTGCTTGGTAAATCTTCCCCGAATCAGTCATCCTTTCACCAGCATAACGGGATGAAACAGGTATATCGTCAGAGACTATCTAACAGTCGTAGACCTGTCAGGATGATGCTGCGCTGGGGCTTTGGTGGTGTCCGATAAGGGGCTCCCCGTAAGGGAATATGCTGGTTCAATCTCGTCCGGAGCCAAGCGTTTTGCGATCAACTCTGTTTTTCTCTTCCTAGTTCGAAAAATGTTCTTCCACCCAAACGTTTTCAAGGGGTTGCTTCGGGCCCTGAACACGATTATGAGGTCTGTCTTCATATTTCCAAAAGATTGCTGTGCGTTTCGGAATTCGGAACGTGCATTGCTATCCTTATTGTAACGAAATTCCGCTCCGCGATTGCGGACGGGCGCTATTGCAGCACGCAGCGCGGTGGTAATCGTGCTGGGACCTGGGGTCCCATCACGATTAGCCTATTCCCAACACGAATATCATCGTGCTGCGTGCTGCACCAGCGGCTGTCTGCACTTGCGCGGCAGAATTCCATCCTGATCAGAACAATAGGTACAGCTGAGCTCGGAACAAGCAGCTCGAGACGGTATATGCCACATTTTCACTATAGATGACCTAGAGATACTGATACTACAATTCGTTTTCGCAGAGGCGTTCAAAGCTCTAGACACTCTCCTTGTCAAGGCAATCCCTAGTAAGATAATCCCTCGTTTAGGTGGTGTTTCAAAAAAAGACATCCTCTCCAGTGTTGAGAGATTCAACCCTTCAAAAAAGCAGTGGTCGGTAGTTGGTTCGATGTTGAGTCCTCGTTACGAAGTCGGCGTAGCGGTGCATGGCAATATGGTGACTTGATCTTGTGGAATATTAGTCGAGGAACCACATAATTACGTAATGCATTCCAGATTTATGCTGCAGGAGGCCTCAATGGCGGGGAGAGGCCAAAAACTGTGGAGATATATAACTACGTCAAGAACGAGTGGACACTGGTAGAGTTTCGGGTCGCATGGCACTGACGGTTTACCAGGTTGTTCAATAAGTTTTGTCGTTCGATAAGAGAGGGCGTTGCTACTAGCCCAATTTTTTTTCGATTTGTTGGTACACTCTTCATATAAACGTATGTGAAGTTTAATTTCAATCTGTCAATTATTTCTTTGTTTACAAGTCATTTAGTGTCGTCGTGTCACAGCAATGGAAAAAATTGAATATTGGCAGTGATAAAATTCTTATTTTTGGAAGATTTAGCACCAAAAGAAATTCGTGAACGAATGTTGAAAGTGTATAATGATTGTTCGCCTACAATTAGAACAGTAGAAAGATGGGTTGCTGAATTTAAGTGTGGTCGTACAAGCCTTGAAGACGATCCACGTGAAGGACGTCCAAAAAGCGCATCAACACCAGAAATCATAGCCAAAGTTTCTGAAAATTTAGCTTCCTGGCAAAAGTAGCGATTTGGTAATGGTCAAAAAAAGTTTCAAAAATGTCTCGAAATATTTTTAAAAAATGATTTGGCGTAAAATAGCATGGAGTAATAAAAAAAGCTAGGAAATGAAGTGAAATAACCAAAAAATACGATTTGGTGGTCGATCATTTCACAAGCTTCTCCGTTAAACTTATCAAAACGAAATCAAGCACGATAAGGAATGGAGCGTTGCCTTCATCCAGCATGACACATGCTGATTCCCTTGATACAGCTTTCAAAAATGGCTTAATGTTTCCGTTGCGCGCGTGATTTTGTTTTGATAAGTTTAACGGAGAAGCTTGTGAAATGATCGACCACCAAATCGTATTTTTTGGTTATCTCACTTCATTTCCTAGCTTTTTTATTACTACATGTTATTTTACGCCAAATCATTTTTTAAAAATATTTCAAGACATTATTGGAACTTTTTTTGACCATTACCAAATCGCTACTTTTCCCAGGAAGCTAAATTTTCAGAAATTTCACATGTTTTTCCCAAAGGTTCCCTTTCTGACTTCAATTTTGCTCAACGATTTCCATTTTGGAATGATGAAACATCTAACAGACGATATTGTCGTATGAGTACAATTTTTGAAACCTATGACTTACAACCATAAAAAATAAAACTCATTGCCGCATTTGGTGCAAAATGTGAAAAATCGATATTATTGATCATTAATTTTTGATCTTGCATGATGAGAAGATTTCCCAAACAAATGACTTAGAGCCATCAACAATCAAAAATCATTACGGCATTTTGTGCAACAGGCGAAAAAATCAATATTATTGATTGGTATCTATCGATAATGACTGATGAACAAAATTCCTCAACCAAGAAAACCATTCCCAAAACCAATCACCACTGTTCGCCGCATTTTGTGCAAAAATTACGAAAATTCATAATATTGATTATCGATCGATGACGTGTCATGAGTACGAATTCTGACAAGATCAATACTTACCTTCGACGAACTGTGTTGATTGGCTGCGAATTCACCCACACACCCCGGTCTCCAGAGCCGTAGCAGAAAAAAGGAGTTTTCGTGCTCCACGGCTAATTTAGTATGTAAACCCACGATTTTGAGGTAGAGTTCGCACAATCATTTTAGTCTAATGTATGGATGGGACTGCGACGGTAGATCACCCCGCGCTAATCGAAACCCCATTCTCCAGTGAGGCTGCCAACCCCGCACGGCCAGCCGTCTGGTCCATGCGTCAGACTAAAATGAAAACGGGAACCATACCCTTCAAAGTAAAGGTATCGAGTTCAAATTGGAATAGGAGCGACCTACATCCATTTCCAGCCTCCTGTCCAAAATTGAGCTCCGTAGCTCAGTTTTATCTGGTGGCACAAGATCGTGAACGCCGTCTGAAAAAAAAGAGATTAACAGAGAAAACATGCGGTTTTTCAAAATTTGCTCAAATTCTAGCAAACCATTCCAAACCATTTTTGAGCATTACGTACAACATTTTGTGTTCTTTTCAATGCAATTTAGAGCTAATTTCTACCTTCAGCCTGAACTTACATTTCGAAAAACGGGTTGCGCGCGTGGCCGATTCAAAACGCGCTTCGCGCGCACCAAAATACAGGATAAGGGTTTTGGAAGATCGTCGATTGACTGAGAGAGATTCAGTAGAGGCTCTACACATCTCATTAGGCAGTGTGAGCCATATTTCAAGTGAAATTTTGGGTTGTAGAAAGCTGTGTGTACAATGGGTGCCGCATTCGCTAACAATGGAACAAAATCATTCGAATGCGACTTTCTCAGCAATCTTTGGAGCGTTTTAAAAAGGATAAAGTGGATTTTGTGTGTCGATTCATCACTATAGATGGACTTGGGTCTATCACCATGATCCTGAATCCAAACAAGAGGCTAAAGAATGGTGTGAACCTGGTTGTTCGGCTTCGAAACGAGTTCATGTCCGGAAATCGGACAACAAGGTTATGGCATCAGTTTTTTGGGATTAATTCCGAATATTATTGCAACTTTTTGGACCAGTTGAAGGAAAAAATTCGTGAAAAAAAGACTCGATTTGCAGAAGAAAAATCCTTTTGCATCAGGACAATGCACCGTGTCAGAAGAGCATTTTGACAATGGCTAAAATCCATGGATTAGAGTTCGAATTGTTGGAGCATTCTTCGTATTCACCAGATTTGGCCCCCAGCAACTTCCATTTCTTTCCAGAACTCAAAAAATTCATGCGTGGCAAGCGTTTTTCATCAATTGAAGAGGTCATAACGGCTGCTGAAGCGTATTTTGCAGACCTTCCGGATTCTCACTTCAGAGATGGGATCCACAGATTGGAGGATCGTTGGAGCACATGTATTTAAATGTTCAGGAAGATTATACTGAATAATAAAGTGTATCTCGAACCATAAAATTGTGTTTTTCTTATCGAACGACAAAACTTATTGAACAACCTGGCAATGTGAGGGGTCTGACAAAACCTTGGACATTCTTAGATGCCTCCATTGCTTGAGAAACATTCCTATCCTGCGACAGCGTTCTTGAACAACCGTCTCTATGTATGTGGTGGCTGGAGCGGTGGAAGAAGTCTCAATTCTGTCGAGGTTGGTCAAAGTGTAAAAAATTATGTTCATCTACTTTGTTCTCACCACGAAACATTTTTGAATTCAAATTTCTTGTAGGCATGTCCTTATGGACGTAGACAAATCGATATTTAGAGAGACCGGTACACCATTCGATGCGAAGTATTACGGGTATTGCTTGACGGCATCGAAAATTGGGATTGTTTGGTCGTAAGTCAGCGAAAAATGAAGAAACAGCGAAGAAGAACTTCTAGAATAAGCTAAAATAACGGTTTCTAACGTGCGTCCAGGTTCAGGGCGCGGACGAGTTTCCGCGCCCTGTTAGTTTCCGCAAGCGCGCGCTAATGGCGAAGTGTGCGCGAATCGATCAGGCTGGAAGTGGCGTAGTTGCTTGACTATTTCCCATCGAAAACGTCCGCGGCGCTGCGAGCTCGTCAGAAACGGGGGGGGGCGGAGCGGGCTGAGCAGGCGTAATGGGCTAACGAAATCTTCGCTTCGCTGCCGTTTTTATCGATTTCTGGCCCGTTTCCGCTGCTTTCTTAGACCCTATCCCCTCCAGCATCTGGCGGAATACTGTTTTACACTGAAAACTCCAAAACGATATTTATCTTGATCACTGCCTTTAACCGGGGGTGTGTATACAAGTCTGTTGGTACCTGCTCGTTGGTGCCCCTGCTTCTACTGAACCCAGCAGACGTTTGAGTGTACACAGGGAACGTTCGAGCGATATAGCGTGCACAACTATATCGCGAAAGTATCCCGCACATTGCATAAAGGTGTCGCCGTCCGGCACACTAAGGCCTCTGGTCCATAACACCTTAGGATCCGTACCTAGGGAGTCATGGAGTCTTTGGCCACAAGCCACAATTTCGCCACCCTGAACTGTCGATCGCTGTCGAGGGATATCCAAAAACTGCGCTATCCAGACTTCTGAGCTATTTCCATGCACCGTTTGCTGCTTTGCAGGAAACCCGCCTCAAGGATAGACCCGTCATCAGCGTCGGAGAGTACACCATCTACTGCGGCAACGCTGACGATAGGAGAGTGGGAGGCTGTGCAATAGCTGTAAGGAAGGATTTCAATGGTATGGTCAAGGAGTTCGGCTCAACGTCGTGTCGGAATGCATTCGTACGACTGCGGGATCACAGAGGATTCAATCTGTGGATAGTGAGTGCTCATGCGCCCACTGAAACCGCCGAAGACAATTCGAAGGATGCGTTTTATGAGGAACTCAATACGTTGCTGGCCAGGATACCTTGTCAACATGCTGTTGTCGTGGGGATTGACGCAAATGCGAAGATGGGACTTGATCAGGAATCCGAAGTACTCGGTAAATGGTTCTACCCAGTGGAGCAAACATCGGACAATGGCTACCGCCTTGTCGACTTTTGTGAACGCAGTGGTCTGATTATTGCATCGACATTCAAGAGGAATCATCGCCGCCATCAGCTTACGTGGCAGGGACCAACCCGGCTATCTCCAGAAGAGCAGCGGAAGCGGAAGATGACAACTTTGAAACTACAGCTTGACTATGTCCTGACGAGGAATATTCCAGTATCGGACATTCGAAGATCTAGAGCTGTGTGGGATGTCGCATTCGATTCGGATCACCGTCCTGTTCTGTTGAACTTCACTGCGAGGATTCATAAGAGGAAGCGAGGGGCTCAGCCTCTCCAGAGGATTGACATGACAAGTCTCAGAGATGAAGAGTGCAGAAGGAATTTCCGACAACGCGTTTCTATTCACATCGGAGTACGGACTAAGAAGAAACTTTGCGACGCGGATTCTTTTTGTCAAATGCATCCAGGACGCTTCGAAAGAGGCACTCCCGGTTGTACAGCCTAAGAAGAAGTTCGCCTACGTCTCAGAAGAAACAACATCTACCTACAACAGAGTATGTGCTCTCCGAACTGCAGGAAACTTCGTGGAGGAGAAGCGTCTGAGGAGGAAGTTGCGTCGGCAGCTTAAAAGTGACCGCGAACGAGAGTGGACGTGTAGAGCTAAGGAGTTCGAGAAGGCTTGGGAGGAGAAGAATCCGAGGAAAGCCTACACGTTGCTGCGACAGTATAGCGGGAAGATGAAGAGATGTTCTCCTGTCTTGAACACTACCAATGGAGTTGCAGTTGGTGATGCGACGCTGCCAATATGGAAGGATTACTTCAGTTCACTACTGAATCGTCCAGCGCCATCAGTACCTGAGCTCCCGCATGTTCAGAGAGCACATTACGATGTCAGTGAGGAACCGCCGACTGAGTCTGAAGTTTTGGATTGTGTCCGGAAAATGAAGAATGGAAAGGCAGGTGGAGATGACAACATCACTGCTGAAATGCTGAAAGCTCTTCCTCCGTCTGGGATTCGTGAAATGACCAACACCATCCGTGCCATATGGATGAGCGAAAGGATACCCGATTCGTGGAGACATGCGATCATCGTACCTCTTCACAAGAAGCTATCCGTCACGGATCCTAAGAACTACAGAGGAATCTCTCTACTTCGTGTCATGTACAAGGTTTTAGAACGTATCATTCTCGAGCGACTTATCAAACATCGTGAAGGAACGACCAGAGATGAGCAAGCCGGTTTTCGACCTGGAAGATCGACCATCGACCAAGTGTTCGTCGTGAGAAGAGTAATTGAATCGTGGCAGCGGTTTTCGAAGCCATTACAGCTTGCTTTTTTGGACTTTGAAGCCGCGTTCGACTCTCCTCATCGTGATCGATTGCTCAATGCTCTGCGAGCAGATGGAGTCCCGGAAAAGTATGTTCGGTTAATCGAGGACATGAACAAAGGAACAACAGCAGCAGTTCGTACACCTGTCGGATTTACGTCAGCTTTCGAGGTGAAAACAGGAGTAAGGCAAGGAGCCGTTGCAGGACCTTTTCTTTTCAACTTCGCCGTTGATGACATCATGCGTAGAGTTGCAGAACAGTTTCCTGCGGATGTGATCCTAACACCATCAGGACGCTCCCTTGTCGACCTGGAGTACGCCGACGACATTGTGTTATTCGCTGAAAACAACGCAAAACTGCAAAGGATTGTGAACCTCGTTTCGAAGTATGCCGCAGCCTATGGACTTCGTCTTCGTCCCGACAAATGCAAGCAGATGTGGGTCTCTCAGAGGCCTTCAACTGGAGTTTGTGTGGACGGACAACGTATCGAACTGGTGGACGATTTCTGTTATTTGGGCTGTTTGCTGAAGAACGATGGTAGTTATGCAGCGGATATTCGACAACGATGTGCGAAAGCTACGTCTGCATTCAATTCTCTAACCAAGTGTTTGTGGTCTACCACCATCGCGAAGGAAGTCAAGTTGCGCGTCTACCTATCCGCTATTCGCCCTATCATGATGTACGGATCGGAGACGTGGGCAGCACCGAAAACGCAGATGGAAAGGTTGGATTGCACGGAGAGGAAGCTTTTTAGGCGTTTGCTTGGATATTTCTGGCCGCGTGTATGCCATAACGAAGACCTTTACAAGGAAATCGACGCAGTACATCAACGCTTGACACGAGGGAGGTGCCAGCATCTCCTAACGCCATCTCAAGCAGCAATGGAAAGTCGACTTCGACTGCTCGGGCATATACTAAGAAGAACGCCGGATCGTCTCGTACAACACGCTTTAAAAATGCTTCCAAATCCTGTCTGGAAACGGCCACCTGGGCGTAGGCGAAAGTTCTGGACGGATGTGGTTAAAGAGGATTTAAAGTCACTCGGCATCGAAAGACAGTTCAGGCGCGATGTTTCGTTTCGCAGGAAATGGAATAGTGACAGCTGGATGGAATGTGTTCAAATTGTGGCTGAAGACCGTGAAAAATGGACACGGCTGACTACTAGGACGGCACACCTCGGTGAAGATGCGGAATGACCGCGTCAGGCGAAAGCCAACCGATTAAGTCAAGTAAGTCACTGCCTTTAACCAAGGATAAACCAGCCGATTCTGGGTTTCCAAAGGGGTCAGGTGTTTAACAAGGTCTCTTTCTAATAGGGTGAGTACGTAATTCAGAATCGTCATTCCGGGACGCGTGTCGATCCGTGCATGGTGTAAACTTCTGAATAAAATCTGACTCCTCGTTTCTGTCTCTATTTAAAGAACTTCTCAGGTGTATCCTCTTTTGGAGAAGAAACATTTTCTATCATGTGGCTGGGCTTATGTCATCTGAATATTCCAGATATATTGCCCTAAGAAGAATAAATGGGAGTTTGGTGTGCCTATGTGGAGAAGACACTGTGGCGCAGCTGCAGTGGTTCTGAAAGGATTTCTGTATGGTAAGTCCTAGGCATGTGCTTTTGCTAAGTAAAGAGAAGGTGGATGAGTAATTTTTCATACTGTTTGAGGTCAGTGTCAAGCAACTTTGACAAAATTTCTGTTGCATGGGTCGCTTTTTTGCAGGGTCAGGCGGGCGTTGTCCGCCTGGACAACAGGGGGTCGTAAAAATTTTCCAAATTTAGATTTTTTAGGGGGGATGGAAAAATTCGGGCCAAAATTTTCAATAGTCGGGGGTATTTTCAATTGCGTTTCGCTTTCTGTGAAGAAAACAGGTCGTGGAACGATGAGTTCGGACGTGGTTGTCTCACATGATCTAAAAGCAACAAAAAGATCAAAGAGAACAATATTTCAGCACCACAACAGTACATTTGAGAAAAAGTATGTTTACATAACGATGTAAAAGACATATTCTAGGCAGAATTCAAATTTTCAGCACATAAAGAAAATTTTTAGACGAGTTACATTCATTACTCGGCCCTGTTACCGCTTAAATTATTCACTTCGAAAACTGGACAACGTAATTCCCCCATAAAGTTTCAAATTTTCAAAATTCTGAAAAAAAGATTCAGATTCTCCATGAAATCCACCTCAAACTGATACCTAACACCCCTCCCATTACCTTAAGATCACGAAGAAAATCGCCTAAAAGACGTTTAGACGTTGTCCAAAACCGTGGCCAAAACCGCGCCGGCCGAAATTGGACAACGGTAATTTTTTTTTTCAAAAAAGCATTTTCAGCATCCTGAAGGTAAAATTCTCATCTTTGGCCTACCTTCGACTCACTACCACGATTTCGCTCGGAAGCTCCTCAATTTAGAGCATTCCGGAGCAAGAGGTTTTACTTTTACCTGCCGAAAAATTTTGCGCTCCAATTCCAAGCCGCGTCTGCCCCCTGCGGTGATCTTGCTGCACTCTTGCGCAGTACAGTGCCCGCAAAACCACAGCCGGTGACATCCTCTCTCCCACCCGCGCTCGCACCCCTTCTGTTTGAACAATACTAGTGGGGAATCAATTTTTTGGGCCTGTGAAGGTTTACGCACTCACAAAAGGGTTCCACTCACCCAGAGGTCTCGATGTAAACCTAGTTGGAGGTTTCTTATGCGTCAAAATGTAGACTTCTGACGGTATCTGCTATTTGATAGTGCTTTTAGTCATTGTTCTTAAAGAAACTCCATCAAAATGCGTCGATTTTCGATAGTCTATCATGCATTCTCTCCTCGTATCCTGAGTGAACTCCTCCAACTAGGTTTGCAACCAGGTGTCGTGAAGCCTTATGAATAGTGAACTGTTATAGAGAGGCCAAAACGTCCCCGAATAATGCTCGGTATGCGCCAGCAGTCATTATTTTCTCCACTACAAAAAAATTCCTATCAGCTCAAACTCGCCTGTTGCGTCATTTTTAAATCATTGCTGACTTTTTGTTAGCTTACTGCACGATCAAGACTAGGACAAAACCTAATGCAAGCAAGGAACAAGTGTCCAGCGTTTTTTTATCTCTGCTTCAGTTTTCCCACATTTTTCTTCAACGTTATGCCATCATTAGATTGTGAGGTGATCTGTGTCACAATTTTAAATACTTCTTTCTCAATACAGATGTTGTTGCTCAAGGGCAAGTCGAAACTACACTCCCCGAGGGTAATCAGTCGAGTAGGAAGTGCAGTAACTTCTTTTTGAGAATCCAGGTTGAAATGTACCTTTTTTTGAAATGTTTGACCACAAACACTCTTAAACTTTTTTCATTACCTAAGGGGGACTTCAAAGTTTCGAAAATTTTTCAAAGAGTTTGATCTCCAAGTGGGTGGACGTAGCTTCGTCGCGGTCCTGGACAACGGTGTGCCTGACCCTGCTTTTTTGTGTCAGTAGAGAGAGGTGAGGAGGCGCATTTGCTGACAGTTTTGCTATTTTTCGCTCTCAGAGTAAACACAAATGGATAAACGCTCCTGAAAAGAAGTAGAAAAGAAATGGAGCGAGGAGAATAGGTGGAGAAGATGAAGAACCGATCAAACTAGTTCCGCCTCTCACTTCACACAAACGACCTTCACCAAATAGTTCTGTCGAAGCTCTTCAGTGAACAACAGAACTTTCCATGAGAATCTTCGTTAAAATTAGAGCCACGACTTGGTAATTATTGATGAAAGTAAAGGCAAGATGTTTATATGTAGAAGACAATAGTCGAGGATCTATTAATTGTAATATGAACAATGGAATGAGGTAAATACCAAGGTTGAGAGAAGTTGATACATATAAATACCTCTGTCGAGCAATCCGCTAGGTCGGGGAGGATAACCTGTTCAGAAGTGGTGTTTCAAAATCCTTCAATTCATTCTTTAGAAAAAAGTGCAATTAAAAAGCTTGTTCATCAATCCACTTTATCGTGCCAGTTCTCCTCTACAATTGGCGACATTGATTAACACCGTTTTATCATTTTCATTTCCATCCCTTCATGGAGCAAATCTTTTAATGGAACTTCAGATACAACGATTGTACTACCTCCGAAAAAAATTAGAAAAAAACCCGTTTTAATGGACACACTAACCTTCGAAAAAAATTATATTAATCCTGAAAGAAAATCGGCCGTAATGGACCTGAACAATCGTATCCCTTGCTTTTATGTATCAAGGGTAATAATACATTTACCTTGGGGTGTATTTACCAGGCGGTGCAGTTAAGCTGATTGACATACTCTGAGAGAAATCGCCGCTGCGGCTCCACGATAGTGCCGCTTCGGAGTCTACCGAAGCGGCACTATCGCGTAGCCGTGGCTGAACTACCGTGGAGCCGTAGCGGTGATGCGGCAGTGCCGCTTCGGCTCCGCGATAGTGCGGCTCCGGAAGAGTATCTCATAAGAAGTTATTCAAGATATTATACCATTAAGGAGCCTAAGAACAAAAATACGCACCTGCGGTCATTACGTCATTTGTCTAGTAGGGACAGAGATTACCGCCGCTTTGTCGCCCAAGGAAGTACGGAAGGTACTCCAAACTTGAATAATTGAGCAGGCGACAACTTCGTTTCACCACTCATGATAGTACATCGTACTCCACGCGGGTTCACTGCTGCATCCTCGCGGAGCCGGGACGGTTCTGCTGCGGAGCGGCGCGGTTCTAACGCGGAGCCGCTGCTGTACTATCACGGCGATGTCGAGGCTCAAGACACGGCAACAAAATCGCCTGATCACGGAGCCGCTGCGGTACTATCGTGGAACTATTCAGTCGAGGGTCGCGGTACTTTCCCGGCACTGATTCGGCAAGTTTTCTCAGAGTAAACGGCCTCCACCGGTTGTCACCTTTTCAAACTCTTGCCGTCATTCTCAAGTCCCCCCCCCTCGCTCATAAGATCTCAGACCCTGAGGCTGTAGCCAGCTCAGTCGATAAGCATCCATATCATGCCAGTAAAAACCCACCCGTTGTGGCCGGACTGAGCTTGCCTGTGTCATCCGTGGTCCCGGTCGATACGCATGTAATGCGTTGCTTATTGAGGTCGAAAAGTACTCCCGGAGTGGCCGCACCGAACCTAGTTTTGGTATTGAAACAGAAAACAGAGTCACTTATACAAAGTCCTTTGTGGAGAAACCGTAATTCTCACGACTCATGGCGCGAGCGTCGCCCACGATGCTGCCTTCTCCGTCTGTCAAGCGCTCTCTCGCTGTCTCTAACCTCCGCTCCGCACCAGCGCGCGTAGAAACGATGAGAATTTCGCGGTTTTACAGCTTATATTTCGAAAAGAAATTTATTTTCTTTCCCCCGCGTGCGTTTGCGCGCGTACGCGGCAGCAGTGAATTGTTATTCATGAACAGTGTTTTCAGTGATCGGCGGTATCGACGGAGCATCCCACTTGTCCAATGTGGAGCGTTTTAACGGCAAGAAATGGGAAACTGTTGCACCGCTGATGTCCAGAAGAGGGTTCTGCGGTGCGGCCGTCTTAAATGGGAAAATTTATGTGTGCGGAGGGTGAGTGGAAATGCGTTTCAATACACTATCATGCTATCACAAGGTACTGTGCTTATCTGGGCCAA
Source organism: Aplectana chamaeleonis (assembly GCA_029168955.1). Lineage (NCBI taxonomy): Eukaryota > Metazoa > Nematoda > Chromadorea > Rhabditida > Cosmocercidae > Aplectana > Aplectana chamaeleonis. The sequence goes on along the minus strand of JAPDOI010000543.1, from coordinate 353,826 downwards.
ATTCCGGTCCGCAATTGCGTCTCGATGCGCTTTGCGGCCGCACGCTCCAGAGTCAGAAGAGCTTCCAGCGCCGCAGCCGCCAATCTGCTCATTCAAGGTGGGTTTTGAAAACCGGAAGCTTAGAAAAATTGGAGAAAATTGTATAAAAAAGCCACATCGAGTCGGCTTTGGCGCTGGAAACCCAGCTGACTCGAGCGCGTGCGGCTGCAAAGCGTATCGAGACTCAATTGCGGACCGGAATTTGGCCCAGATAAGCACAGTAGCTGAGTGGAACGCAAAACTCAGATGTCAGGCAAGACTCTAACCTGCATTACACACTTTCCGGGCGAAAGTGTAGCGGTAATACCCTTTCCCGGAAAGCGCTCAATGCAGATTCGAGTCCTGCCGGACATCTGAGTTTTGCGTTCCACTCGGCTACCTTGTGATAACTTTTGATCATATACCATGCCATGAAAGGGCATCAAATATTCAAAAAATCAGATTATCAAGCATTGCTGAATACACGTCCAGGTCATTCTGAAGTCCGTGAAATTTGATTGCTCACAAAGGGAGTTTTTTTGTTAAAGGCAGGGTTCTCGATAAAATCGGTTGTAAAGCTATCCTCATGGAATTGTAGATCTGGCCATCATAGAAGCAAAAATGAGTAAAAAATTGGAGAAAAAACGCTCAGGAACAAGTTATGGCTTGGGGTCCTCCCGCCCCCAAATATCGAGATTTGTGTAAAACCCGTTTTTGTTAGCTTTTATTTTGCTTCTAAACCAATTTCTAAACATTTCTGGAGACTACTGATTACTTCAACAGCAAAATAAATGGCGGATAAGCAAGCATTAATGAAAATCGCGTTATTTAGGGGGCCGGCCGACACCGGTAATTAGCCGTTGTACTTTTTTTGAGCGTTTTTCCCGCGAATTTCCGGGTTTTTTTTTCACTTATTTTCACTTTTGTGATGGCCAAATCTAAATTCTCATGAAGAGAGCTCGGAAGTAGTTTTTATCGCGAACCTTGCCTTTGAAGTATCGATTGAAATGCACATTTAGAGGACCATTTCTAGACGTAGAGTCCGAATGTGCCCTTAGCTGATATCTAGAATCACTATGAAGGAAGTTGCGAGCGTTTTTAAAACTTCGTGAAAAAGTACATCAGTATACACCTACAGGTGTTTTGCTCTAAACATGTGCAGTTCAACTCCGCATTGCCGCTCAGTCCGCAAAGTGCACGCTGGTTGCGAAAGCGTGCTGCGGCGCGGTTGCGAGTATCCCCAGACAGGGATGTAGGATCACTCGGGCGGTATTTTGCCCTTGGTGGCCGGGTGATCCCTCCGCTCGGGCGATCCCACATCCTCAGACAAGGATGTAGGATCACCCGGGCGGTATTTTGCCCTTGGTGGCCGGGTGATCCCTCCGCTCGGGCGATCCCACATCCCTGTCTGAGGATGCTCGCAACCGCGACGCAGCACGCTTTCGCAATCAGCGTGCACTTTGCGGACTGAACGGAAATGCGGAGTTGAACTGTATGTAGGGGTAATCTAGGATGTTGAACACAAATCTCGCGTCTGCTTGTCGAATTTCTGAGGTTTACTGTAGGTTGCGGTAGGTACAAGGCCATTTAGGGGCAAAAGCTACCTTTGTTAATTGAAAATCGACAAATGGGAATTAAATTCATATTCAGCATCACCGAAGAAGTTTTGATTCAAATCTGAGATTTTGACCAAACTACCGTGCACCCACCGTAATCTACCGTAAGCTGTCAAAATTCGATGAAGGGACCTCAGGTTCGTGTTATGCACTTCAAATAACCATTAGGGAAACAATTTGAGCCACATCCATCGTATCTTTCTCGGGAATCGACAAAAGCCGCGTATTGCCCCGAAAACTTTCTTCGATTCGCCTGGAACGAATCAGGTCGAAAACTTTAGATCAGGGGAACAGCGCCTATACCTTGTTTTCAGAGCTATCGTGGGCAGTTCCGATGGGTATGTTCGGATTCAAAGTCCAAAGTAGTTCCAGAAATCTAGCCATGTAAGAAGTACAGTACCAAGCAGATTTTTTGCAAAATAAGCGTTTCGCGGCGTTTTTTGCGCTCACTAAGCGCCGCATCGCCATAACTCACTTTGAAATTGACGAAATGAGTTTTTCAGGTACTTTCCGTGTTGAGTTTTCAGTGTGGAACACTACGCTGGCAAAAGCTGAAGGGGATAGAGTCGAAGAAAGCAGCGAAAACGGGTCAGAAAACGATAAAAATGGCTGCGAAGTGAAGATTTCGTAAGCCCAGCACTGCTAGTCCGCCCCGCCCTCTGTTTTGGCGAGCCTGTGGCGCCTCCAACGTTTTCGATGGCGAATTGCCAAGCAGCTCCGTCACGTCCAGCATGATCGATACTCGCACATTGCCCCATTAGCGCGCGTCTACGGAAACTTGCAGTGCGCGGAAACTCGTCCGCGCCCTGAATCTGCACTTACGTTAGAAACCGCTGTTTTGGCTTATTCTGAGAGCTTTTCTTCGCTGTTTCTTTTTTATTCGTTCACTCACGACAGAACAAACCCATTTTTGAGTCTAACACGAATATGATATTCATCGTGCACTATACTTTGACCGAATCGAATGATTCGAAAAATCATTTGATTAAAAAAGTCGACTTCGAATTATTCGAAAAGTCGAATGTTCGAAAAAGGCGAAATCCCGAATTATTCGAAAACTCGAATATTCGAAAAGTTCAAAATCCCGAATTATTCGAGACGTCGAATATTCGAAAAGTTCAAAAACCCGAATTATTCGAAAAGTCGAACATTCGAAAAGTTTAAAAACCCGAATTATTCGATAAGTCGAATATTCGAAAATGCACGAGAACATTCGAATGAATTCAATAGTCGACTTTTTCGAATAAACTGTTTCTGCAGAACATTTCATTGACCCACGAGCAGGTTGCGCGCCCTAAAAGCACATTGACGCAAGTCGTAGATGTGTTTGGAAATCAAGGTAGAGCGAAACTATCAATGATGACTCACTCATGTGGCACGCGACTCGTAAAGGGATCTTTCATAGTCCTCACCGTAAGACCGAAAGCATACTTGCGTCGCGGCGACGATGTCGCGGTGTAGGAACTGGTACAACCCGTCGCGCCCAGCGCAGCACTCAATAACGCCTAGCCCTGACAGCCGTCGCACGCGGCGAAGCCCTCAAACAAAAACCCTCTCCACGACCCGCTGAAGAGCCGGCGGCGCCAACGGGATAGTGGCCGTGGAGACCAAAATCCGAAGTTTTGTCGCCCGCGGTAGTGGCCTACACGGGCGCGATAGTGACTGCAGTGAGCGAGCAGTTGCTTCGTACCCGGGCGACAAGCCCATCTGAGTTTATTTTTTTTCCAAAAATATACACAAGCACCGGTGCGCAACGTAGCTAGCACACCGACTTGCGACGCGGCCGGCACGCCAACACGCAACGTTGCCAGTGCTCCGAGAAACAACTGGGGCCGCCAGCGGTCGAGCGGAGCTGTCAGTGGTCAGGCGGGCCAAGCATCTCAAACTTGGGTAACTAAACCGACGGTACTGCAGTCGTCTGAGTTCTGGCTCAGAAGCGCAGCGTATGCTTTCTTTGGAAATTAGAGTCTTGGGCGTCGAGCCTCTTTTGAGCTCACGCTGACCCCGTGATAGGCGCCACCCCTCCCTTAGCCCCGCGATAGGCAAGCTCTCGTGTCAGGAGGGCGAGCACATGCCAATCGCGTGTCTATGGAAAAACGGGCAGATCGGAGTGGGCGTCGAGCTCCTTTTTGTCTGAGCCAGTAGGAGCTGCCTCATACAAAAACCCGTTCCACGCCCCGCTGAAGAGCCGGCGTCGCCAACGAGATAGTGGCCGTGGAGCCCAAAATTCGATGTTTTCTCGTCCGCAGTAGTGGCTTCTGCGGGCGCGGTAAAGACTGTAGTGGGTGAGCAGCTGCCTCGAGCCCGGGCGAGAACCTCTTCTGAGTAAAAAATTTTCCATAAAAATACACACGCACCGGTGCGCAACGCGGCCGACATACCAAATCGCAACGCGGCCACTGCGCCTAGCATCAACGAGGGTGCTAGCTGTTGAGCGGGGCCTGCAGCGGCCAGGCGGGGTCATGTACCTCAAACTTTTGTAATTAAACCGACGACACTTGAGCATTTGTTGCTCAATTCGTTGACCATTTGTTGCTAAATAAAAAAACGACACAGAACGCCGTTTTGCAGAAAAAGAATGCTCGACATTTATCTTATACAACAGCCGTCCTGCGGCCTCGGCCCGGCTAATGCCACCGACAGTTGTGCTCGGTAAATGCCTCCAGATCCACCATTTATCTCTTTCGGAAGAATTCCCTGCGCCTCATTCGATCGACTTTTCATTCTAGGCGTTGCTATTTCTCATGTAGTCAGAAACAAGCCAAGATTTCAACTTCTGGAAGGGTTGCGATGGTTGCTTCGTTCGGCGTTAGGGGGTCCGGCTCTGAGCTTTTTTCACCCTGGACAGGTGAGAAAAACAAGCAATATTGACAAAAGAAGTATTAGTCAATTCTGACCTCAACGTATGGTTTGACAAATAAGGGGAAGTGTTTAAGTCGGCGTTTAGTCAGAATGTTCGTAAACAATGGAATGGTCAAAAGTCATATAAAGCATTTCTAAAAGTTTAGCTTCCTGGCAAAAGTAATGATTTGGCAATGTTACAATTTCAAGAAATCAAAAAGTTGAAAAAAATTTAAAAAAAAAACGTCTTGAAATATCTTTAAAGGCAGTGGTCACGATGAAAAACGTTATCGAAAAAACTACAAAAATCAGCTTAGATCAAAAACAGCTGAAAAACTATGAAGGTAGCGCGGTGAAAAACGGTCTACAAATAGAGTTTCTAGGACCCAAAGAAGCTAGTTCGTGCACACGTGCACAGCGATGACGAAACAGATCGCAGTCTCATGGCGAGCAGTCAAAAATCATCGACATTCAGAGGACGAAATAAATGCAAATTTAACGAATAAAAACAGTTGAATAATGAAAGCATCACTTCAGTCAATGTTTTTGACTAGATGTGTACATAAATTCGAAGGTTCATTGATTGACATTCAATTTCAAGCTAGCTGATGTTCTTGATATAAGAGGTCATCGATGCCGATGATGTGGAGAGGGCTCGTCCACCATCAAAAGACAAGAAAGTTCAGGTTTCAAATTTGGCCCAAAACAGTGGTTTTTTCGCGATTTTTTCTTATAGGTCCTACTACTCGAGACCCAGGAAAGGATTTGGAGAGAAAAAGACGACAAGCATATTTGATCGCGACCACTGCCTTTAAGAATGATTTGGCGCAAAATAACCACAAGTAATGAAAAAACTGGGAAATGTAGTGAAATGATTAACATCGGATTTGGCGTTCAGTCGGAGGCCAACTTTTTATGAGTAGTGACAGACGAGGTATAGGATTTTACAAGCTCCTCCGTTAAACTTATCAAAGCTAAATCAAGCGCGCATCGGATCTGAGCGTTACGTTTACATAGCTTGACCCATCCTGATTTCCGTATTACAGCTTTAATGAAATGTTTTACGGCTTCCGTTGCGCGCTTGATTTAGCTCTGATAAGTTTAACGGAGAAGCTTGTAAAATCCTATACCTCGTCTCTCACTACTTATAAAATGTTGGCCTACGACTGACCGCCAAATCCGATGTTAATCATTTCACTACATTTCCCAGTTTTTTCATTACTTGTGGTTATTTTGCGCCAAATCATTCTTAAAGATATTTCAAGACGTTTTTTTTTGAATTTTTTTTCAACTTTTTGATTTCTTGAAATTATAACTTTGCCAAATCATTACTTTTGCCAGGAAGCTAAACTTTTAGAAATTTCATATATTTTTCCCTAAGGTTCCCTTTTTGACCTGATTTTTGTTTAGCGATTCCCATTTTGGAGAGGCGAAACCTCTTATGACAGCTTTCGCCTTCCGTAAATAATGAAATTGGTACGAATCGGTGTTGTCTGAGAACCATAACTCCAAAAAATTGTGACCCGCAACCATAAAAAACGACCCTCGCTTTCCCACTGGTGGACCGCACACTTTCTACGGCGTCCTGCGCACTCCCACTGTGGTCCCGCACGCTTTCTACGGCGTCCTGCGCACTCCTCAAATCCTATTTACACCAACCGTCTCAAAGAGAGAACAATCTTGGCCGGAAGCCTATCATTAGCTGTGTTGTTTTTCATTAGTTCATTTTCGAAGCTCAGAGAACGTTGGATGGTTTACAATAACATGTTTACATGTTTTTACCCGTCTTGACCCTAAATTTTGAGGGTCCGCTAAAATTGAGCTTTCAACTCCGAAATTGAATAGGAGCTAGCTGCATTCATTTCCAGCCTCCTGCCAAAAAATTAGCTTCCTAGCTCAATTTTAACTGGTTACACAAGATCGTGAACGCTGTCTGAAAAAAAGGAGATTAACAGTTTTTCGACCAAAATCACGTGGTTTTCGCCATTTTTCTCGAGCGCCAAGAAACGATTCCAAACCATTTTTTGGTACATATACCAACTTTTTACGCTCTTTCCAAAGGAGAAAAAGCCGCATCTCCACAGTTACTCTGAACGCTGATTTTGGAATCGCAGAGTTGCGCATGGCCGAGTTAAAGCCAAATCTGGTGCGCGCTTCGCGCGCACCACAATTATAAGGTTCTCAGAAAGATGAAATTCCATAACCATAGATATACAGATTTTCCAACACTCTGAATACGCTAGTGGCAGTGAAAACCGCGAAGCGTTACGCCGGAAAGCGATATCGTTGAAAACTGAGGTGTTCATAAAAATGAAACGCACTGTATACCCAACCGTTTCTTGAATAGTTTGTTCGCTTCCCTATTCGACAGTTTAGTTCAATCCCAAAAGAAAGATAGAATTCTCTAGCTGAAGTGATGTAGCCTTTTTCTCGAAAGTAGTGACTTACTCCAAAAGTTGAATGGAAAAATTCGAAAAATTATTCGACAGTCGATTGAAAAAGTCGACTTTTTATTCGAAAAGTCGAATATTCGAGAAGTTGAAAAACCCCGAATCATTCGAAAATCGAATATTCGAAAAGTTCAAAATTCCGAATTATTTGAAAATTCGAATATTCGAAAAGCTCAAAATCACGAATAATTCGAAAATTCGAATATTCGAGTAGTTGAAAATCCCGAATAATTCGAAAAGTCGAATATCCGAAAAGTTTAGAATCCCGAATTATTCGAAAAGTCGAATATTCGAAAACTTCAAAATTCCGAATTATTCGAAAAATCGAATATTCGAAAAAAATCTGAAAATGTAAAAGTATAGTGAATACTGCCTTTAAAGGCACAGTCCAACCTCAGAATCGTTTTTATGTCTTTCTGCCTAGCTTGGAAACGGTTTGAAGCTGATTCCAATTATGGTTCTGGAATCGGGAGAGAACCCCTAGGAACGAAGTTATGGCCCCTCAAAAATTGTGCTACGGAAGCGTGGTGGACGAGTTGTCCGAGGCTTGTAACTTTCGCCATATGCAACCGATGTCTGCGAGCCGACCTGAATGGATAGAGAAGCTGAGAGTGAAGGGAAGAACGGGGATACTGGTCGGAAACCATCGCTCATCTCGCCGTTGTTGAGATCGAAAAATCGTAAAAGGGGCGTGTCAAAGTGGCTTCCTGGTGCGGGCGCCCCAGAGTGGCTTCCCCCTATATCTCGCTTATTCGGAGGAAAAGGGAGCTCGCACTTGGTAGGTGTTATATGGGGTGGGTCTACTTCACAATTATGTTAAAATCTCAGATTTCGCCCTTGAGCTTGGATTGTGCCTTTAATGCACCCACTCTGGTCCTAGAAGTGATCGGGCTTACAGCTTCCGTCAAAACGTGATCTATCTTAAAATACTTGAAACTGTTACTCGTTTTGTTTAAAAACCAGCTAGCATTCATAAAAAAGGCTTTTTCTCTGTTAAGCAGCGTATACATGAGCGATGTGGGCAGTCACTGACAACTCATTCTGGCTCCTACCAGAAAACATTTCTAGCAACTATTAACTTCGCTTGACCTTTTCTATAATGGGGGAGGGGTTGGGCAGATCCGCATGCCTTCATGCTTTAAAGGCAGCAGACACGCTCAAAAGTGCTATCGATTTTATGACATAAATCAAAGGTTTGGAGCTGGTTGTGTTGGGAACTGACGAAAAAACGAACGAAAACCGTGCGCAAATAGAGGAATAACGGTTACTTTGTTATCGGGTGAAAGTGGACGAGTTTTACGGCGCGCGGTTGAAACAGCGAATATTAGCAACAAAACGGTTGCGATAGAGAAGCCGATATACTCTTACAGCCTGTACTGAAACGTTAACTTCGTTGGAAGCATCAAAAACCAGTCAAAGGGACCGTATTGGTACTATCAATCTGGACGAGTTTGTATTTTGGGGCGGGGTTGCAGAAATTTTTCGATTTGCATTCCTGAAATTTAGTAGTTTTCGCTCGTTTTTGACGCTTCCAACGGCGTGAGCAGTCTACTAGGAGCCATTCGACTTCAGAAACGTAGTTATCTCAACAACTTTTTCGAGCGTGTCTGCTGCCTTTAAAGGCATTGTTCACGATAATCTTTGCTTTTGAGATTAATCACTAAATCGATTGTTTGGCCCCCGAGTAGAACTGAAATGACGAAGAAACCGAGAAGAACGTACCAGTAGGGCACTAAATCAATTAAGCCTCAGCCGCTTCTTTACTCTCAGTGGAACTGTTTATTGTGACCATGAAATCTTTTGTGGAACCGTCTTTTGCAACTCTCTACTTTCTGTTGCTTTGTACATTCTTTCAGACCCTAACTATTACTGTTTTGCCTCAAATATTCTTCCATTTTCGATTAGTCCCATTTTTTACCGGGTACAACCACTGTGAACATTTTCATCGAACCGGACAACTAGTCCAGGCCAGAGAATAATGTCACTGAAATAATCTGCAGGCCAATAATTATGGAACACCCTCTATCAATTATGAAGCCGAACAGAGGCTCAAAAAAGATGCAAGGGTACAGCTAATCTGAACGCTGATGTAGGTTTGCTTCAAACTGCACCTATAAAAGGCGTTCTCAACATCAAAGTGCGGGAGGAGGATAGTTGATGTCGACGACGCGGCAATTTTTTTAACGAAAACAAAATTGGAAAACCCTCAGGCCTCTGCTCATCGTCTGTTTCAAAAGGTACTCCTCTCCCCGATATTCAGTATATTTTGAGATAGAGGTGCAGAGAGAGGAAGGGACCATACATGAAGTTGGTGTGACGGCACGGCAAGATTAGAAAACCACGTCACCACGTTTTTGATGATAAAAAATATATTACTAGTTCCTAAAGATTGTTCATATTCAGTCACAATGGAGAGCGCCCCTCCGCTAGTGTCGAATGTTTCGACCCATCCTCCATGACCTGGTCGCGCGTGACCCCAATGAACACCAGACGGAGCCGTTTGGCCGTTGCCTGTTGTGGAAATACTCTGTATGCTGTAGGAGGGTGGGTTTGTTTCCCTTCAGGTCTGTTCTGGAGAATTTCTAGTTACAAACTTTCAGGGAAAACGAGCGAACCACTCTGTCTTCTGTTGAAATCTTCCGAGAGGACACGAAAAAGTGGGAGTATACCACACCCCTCAAATTTCCCAGAATGGCTTTCGGTATCGCGGTGGTTCCACTCTGAGCGCCTGAGCTTTCTGTGCAGGAAGGATCTCGAAAACAGGTGTGTTTTACGGCTTGCCTAACTTTTCTTGAGAAAGCGTCACTACAACCCATATTTACTTCTTTCTGGAACGAAGTCAAGATTATGCTTTGCGAAAGGGGATGAACTCAAGATGACGACCGAGTGAGAAAGAGGCGCAGAGAGAGAGAGAGAGCTATGGATGGATGCAGGTAGGAAGACAGAGAGGGGAACACAGTGAGATTGAGAGAGTGAAAGACGGAAAGAAACAGAGAAAAGCACACAGAGGAAATCAGATAGAGGCAGAAAAAGGAGCTAGAAATAGAGAAAGATAGAGACAGACAATGGAGAGGCACAGACGGACAGATGGAGAGACAGAGAGAGATATAGAGATACGGAGTAATACGGAGAGGGGAAAGAGAGAGGAGAGAGTGTGGCAAAGGGGGACTTATCGAGAAATTGGTGAAGAGAGTGGCAGAGAAAGACACGGATAGAGACGTATAGATAGAGACAGGTAGGAAGACAGAGAGAGAGGAACATAGTGAGATATAGAGAGTGAAAGACGGAGAGAAACAGAGAGAAGCACACAATAAAAATCAGGTAGAGGCAGAAAGAGGAGCTAGAAATAGTGAAAGAGAGAGACAGAGAGAGAGAGAGAAACAATTATGGACAGAGAGAGAGACACAGAGAGAATTGCGTTTGCTCTGCGAGAACAACGCCGCCATTTCTCCAGAACATTAGGTGGAAAATACCGCGTGGAGATTGATTGTCTTTTTGACGTGACGAACGGCACAAAAATTCCTCTTGACAGAAAATTTATGCCCAGCAGCAATATCAGGGTGAATTCGAGCAGCCGCCAGCAAGCTGCATCTGCCAGGTCCAGAAACCCAGTGCTAGTTAGTTCGCGTACAGAGAAGCCAGAGAATTCGGTCGTGTATCTCAGCTCGGGCAATGAGGTTTCCTGCCAAGCGATTTCGGCTGTGTCGTCGCCTTCGAAATCGACGGCGTCGACACAATCCTCTTTAAACTAGTTCAACCGCCCTATCCCACGCAAACGGCTAGAATGATATGCTTTTCTCTTAACTGCCGAAGTTTGAAAAACAAGCTGTGTGATTTCTTTTCATTCATTACTAACTATAAGCCACAGTTGGTGTGCCTTCAAGAAACCTGGCTAGACAGCTCTGTCAGCGATGGTCTCATTATTTCTGGTTTACCGTATGTAGTTGTGAGAGAAGACAGAAACGGTAGGGGTGGAGGTATCGCATTCATAATACGAGATTCTATAAGCTTCACAAAGAGCACGAGGACATATAACAAGTACGGCGCAGCATGCATGAGTATAGATATATTCCATGGACCATTTGAGTACCGAGTTATTAATTGTTATAGGCCCCCAAATATGAAAACGGACCAATGCGACAGTCTCATCGATTTTCTTAACCTTACAATTCACGACTCCAATCATCCTGTTGTTCTCGTTGGCGATTTTAACCTCGATATAGTTTGGATGAAAAACCCTGTTGCGAAGTCACCTCGTTCGCAAAAGTACATTGATTTATTTGTTTCTCATGGTCTTACTCAACATGTGAAATCCCCCACCCATGGACCAAATATCATTGATCTGGTACTTACGGATAATAATGAGCTAGTTGGTAGACCAGACGTAATGAGCCCATTAGCAAATTCAGACCATGCCATAATAGCCTTCTCCTTACGTATGTTATCCTGTCCTCCTTGTTTATCTCAACTATATTTTGACTTCAAAAACACTGATTTTGCATCTTTGAAACGGGACTTGAATGACATAGATTGGGAGCAATTGTTTGCGAATTTCGTTGACGTTGATGATTTATACAAGAGATTTTGTGATATGCTAGTCTATCTCATATGCAAATATGTGCCTGTCTCTTCTAGACAACCAAACACTAAAAAATTTCCCGAGTATATCGCAAGGTTGATGCGTCATAGAGAGTTTCTGTTTCATCGCATTCATCGTGCTGGCGTTAAAGAAAAATATGATTCTATTTCCGCCAAATTGACTAAACTCAGCTTAAAGTACATCAAGAATAGAGAAAAAATTCTATTATCGTCACGTAATTCCAAAAAGCTCTACCAATATATAAACGCGAAGATAAGAAGTCCCCCAGCTTTCCCTGTGCTTAGGAACAATAGTGGCGGAGCTGTATTCAATAACTTAGAGAAATCTGAACTGCTTTCCGATTACTTTAGCTCAATTTTCACTGTTGACAATGGCATCCTACCAGATTGCAGACAAGTCGTGTCACGTGGTATCAGTTCCTTTTTGATACTCCCTCAGGATGTCGTTAAGCACGCTGCAAAACTGAAATCATCTTGCTCTCAAACCTTCGACGGTATTCCTCAGATTATTTTCCGATCCTGTGCTAAAGAACTATCCCTGCCATTGGCACACATCTTTAACATCTCTCTACGTTTTGGTATAGTTCCATCGCTGTGGAAAAATTCTATTGTAACGCCTATCAACAAAATCCCCCAACCCACATCAGCTTCCGACTACAGGCCCATTTCTATTACCAGCTCTGCATGTAAAATTATGGAAAAGTGTGTAAAAGAACGACTAGATGAGTTCCTGACCCGCTTCGGAATCCTCCCTGAAGGACAATATGGATTTTGCGCGAATACATCCACTAGCGACATTCTACTGGACTCGGTCCATCAGTGGCTGTACCATGACTCACTGAATCACGCAACAGATGTCGTCTATGATGTCGCCAAGGCATTCGATACAGTAAGTCATGCGAAATTATTGCATAAGCTAAGTAGCATAGGTATAAAAGGTAATCTTTGGTGCTGGTTGAGATCTTTTCTTACTGACCGGCAATTTTGTGTCAAAGTTAAAGAATCGATATCCTCCAATCGTTCGGTGGGAAGTGGAGTGCCACAGGGCAGTGTTCTTGGTCCACTTCTTTTTAACATCTTTCTGTACGATCTGCCATCAGTTTGTAAAAGACATCCTGATGTGACTGTCAAAATGTTTGCTGACGATGCGAAAATGTATTTATCCTATGATATAGAAGTCAAAGACGAAGCACATGCTCTTTTGCAGAATTCTATCTCAAAACTCGCTCGTTATATGGAAGACTGGCAGCTCACACTTTCCTCGACGAAAACATGCATTATTTATCTGGGGAGCCGAAATCCTAGAACACCTTACTTTTTGCACCCAGGTGCTGCTGTCAATGCTGTTCGTGTGGTAAAATACTTGGGAATACTGGTTGACGAAAATCTCTCTTTTGACAAACACATATCAAAAACAATAGAGGCTACGAAAATTGCAATGTTCCGACTACTGAGGAGTTTCCGCCTGGGTGATCCGCTCATCCTATCACGAATGTTCAAGACTTATGTGAGACCTCTCATCGAAAGCATAGTAGTCGTTTGGAGTCTTTACAAGAAGAGATACATTGATGCTCTGGAGAAAGTACAGCGTTTATTCACCAAAATTGTCTACCTACGTTGCTTCCGAGTTAGCTCTTCTAATTTGCCAGCTTACGGTAGTCGAATCAAGGTATTAAAGCTGGAATTCTTGAACGAGCGTCGTTCTGCCCTAGATCTAGTACTTTTGAATAAGATCTGGAGGCTTGAGCGGAGATTAAGACTCTCGAAGTTTGGAGTTTTTAGACCAAATAGAGGAAGGGTGTGCAGCTTTGAGTATCAGACTCCATTCACAAGAAACTCACGGCTGTCGCATTCCTACTTTTATCGCTGCTCCAATTTACTACGTGTACTTCCAGCCAAGTTCTTCGAAAAAAAGAAAAGCGTCAAAGAAATTCTGCAGGATCCCTCTATGGTCACGATGCTATAGCCGAAGACGTGTTTGGTAATGCTGCGGCGAAGACGTGTCACACGAGATGAATAAGATCTTATGATATCTTACTGAAGTGCACTCAGTGGTGGGCAACACTGGGCGCATTTAATGTTTTACAAAACGGCGACGATGAAGAAAAACTATAATGATAAAGAAAAACTATCGTGATTGACTTCAAGAATTTGTGTACAAAGTCAAGCTGCGTGGTGATGCTACGTGGCGATGAATCCTCTGTTCGGGCCACCCGCTTTTGGTGCCGCCGCCTCACTGCTACTCGGTTGCTCCTGATGGGAGTAGCTGCTTACTTCATGTGACTGTGGTATGTTGAGGTGCGAGCGGTTAAAGGGTAACTTTATATGAATAGCGGTCCTTACTGGCGGTTGGAGCCACCACTGGTATCAAAACTCCATGTTCACCTAGGGAATCGAGCCAATGTTTCATACAGTTGCCTGGTGGGTCTACATCCTGATGCACTTCAGTTCTTTCATTTTTTTTGTGAATGTGTTAACCTCTTATTAAGAGGGTCACATCCGCAATCGCGGATGTATTTTAAATAAATAAATAAATAAATTACGGGGATATTGAGTAATAGGCAGAAGGGGAAGAGAGAGGAGAGAGTGTGGCAAAGAGTGACTTATCGAGAAAGTGGTGAAGAGAGTGGCAGAGAAGGACACGGATAGAGACATATAGATAGAGACAGGTAGGAAGACAGAGAGAGAGGAACATAGTGAGATATAGAGAGTAAGAGACGGAGAGAAACAGAGAGAAGCACACAATAAAAATCAGGTAGAGGCAGAAAGAGGAGCTAGAAATAGTGAAAGAGAGAGACGGAGAGAGAGAAACAAATATGGACAGAGAGAGAGAGAGACAGAGAGAACAACCGGAATATTGAGTAATAGGCAGAAGGGGAAGAGAGAGGAGAGAGGAGAGAGTGTGGCAAAGCGAGAGTTATCGTGAAAGTGGGAGAACGAGTTGCAGGGAGAGAAAGTGGCACAGAGAGTTACGGATAGAAACGTGTAGGTAGAGACAGGTAGGGAGACACAGAGAGAAAAACACAGTGAGATATAAAGAGTGAAGAACGAAGAGAAACAGAGAAAAGCACACAGAGGCAGAAAAAGGAGCTAGAAATAGAGAAAGATAGAGACAGACAAAGAGAGAAATACAGAGATACAGAGCAAGAGGCAGATGGGGCAAGAGAGGGGGGGAGTGTGGCAAAGAGGGAGTTATAGAAATAGGGTGTCAGAGAGAGAACGTGGCAGGGAGAGAGTGACAGAAAGAAAGCACCGCAGAGAAAGAGAGAGAGTGGCAGCAGAGAGGGAGTGGTGGCGGCACAGAGGGAGTGGTGGCAGAGAGAGGGCAGAGAGAGCAGCAAGAAGAGAAGGTGGAAGGGAACTGTAGAAAGAGAGTAGCAGAGGGAGAGAGAGTGCCAGAGAGAGAAAGCAGAGACGCAGAAAAATAGAGAGATGCCGAGTAAGAGTCGAACAGGGAGAAGAGAGGGAATAGAGAAGGCAAAGGGGGGTGGTGGTAGAGTGAGAGTGAGAGAGACTTCGAGAAAGTGGCAGACGAGAGATGGGCGGAAGAGAGAGAGTGGGAGATTGGCGGCAGACGGGGAGTGGTTGCAGAGAGAGAGAGGAGAGAGAGAAAGAGACAGACAGACAGACAGACAGACAGAGATAGACACTTGCGGAGCGTGGCGAGCGTGACTATGGGCACGAACAAAAGGATGAGACGGAAGTCGTTTTTCACATGCTTATGCATGGCTTCTTCTTACATAATTCATGGAAACATATTTTGAAACAAATTAGTCTTACTGAATCACTCCCACCTCATAAGTTGCAATTTCAGGTTGATGGTCAGCAAAATGTCTTGGTTCTGGTAAGCTATCGGGAATCTCGATGGGCAGTTGTGCCTTACATTGTTAACTTGCTCCATGTGCTTTTTGAGACTACAATTACTTTTGCCTGTTGGTGCGGTCTCCGGCGTACCGTACCGTAACCCTTCCCAGTTGCTTATATTCATACAATTTCGTTTCAATTGTCTGATTTTTTTTGAGTTTGGCCAGAACTGTTTAACATTTGCTTTCGTACAACTCCTCTGATGGAATATATTTGCATACTTTTTTGTCCACATTTCCACGAAGACTTATGTTTATGTTTTCCGGGTACTACTTTTATCCCGAAGTTTCTCATATATGAAGTACTTGTATTCATACCTCAATTATCAGGTGGAGTTCACGTGTACGTTAGTCAATTGTTTTTTTTTGCATGCTCGTGTACAATTTTGTTATGAATCTTGGATCTGAAATTTTCTCACACCTTAGAAGGCGTTGACGTCACAACACGCACGGAAAACCGCGTACTTATCCTTTTTTTTAGAAACTCGACGTGACGACGATAATGGCGGCACCAAGAATATAAACATGACAGAATCAGCCTCAAAATACGTTTAAACTCACTGTTCACGATAAAAAACCTTATCATGGTTTTCGATGCTTTTGTGTAGGTAAGTCTATTAAGAAGGGGTTAATACGGAAGAGTCTTTTCAGAACACTCGGATAGCGGAACAAAAGTGTTTAGAAATATATCTGAAAAATTTAATTATGCCTGTTTGTGTGTTTCGGGAGATTGCGGACAACGCATCGAATCTAACGTCGGGTAAATGGTTCCCCGCTTTGAAATTCTTAGGTAAGTGGCTTTGTTTTCTGTTTCCTGCACCAAAAATTCTTTAAAAATAAGAAGAGCCAATGTACATGTTGGGATGCTAGAAGCTTTGCGATGAGGAATATTCGAAAATTCGGTTCCTGTTACTACGGTGGGACGAACGCAGGACAAGTTGTAGGAATTGGCGTAGTGGCTCAATGGGTTGGCTGGCCCACGCGATTTTCACCCACTTCGTGGCCGTTTTTTGTCGTATGTACTTCCGTTCTTGCTCTTCTTAAAGGGGCCCAAAAGCTTACGTTTTTGCCAGAAAACGAACAATTTTTTCATCGTAAACTCTTCCTTTGGAGGCACAGGACACCCAAAAAGTTATTTTTCAGTTTTGATGCTTGTTTGGTGTGGAGAAAATCCCCTCTGAACCTTGACACCCAGGGTCCAGCAGTCCACTGGCAAGAGTCTGTCACGACCCCCTCCCCCTCCTTGTGAACTTTTTAGAAAAAGTTTCCACAATCCCCATGTGCATAAGATATCGCGCTGCTGCCATCAGCACGATTCGTTCCCGCGTGCGTTCCCTTTGTCACATGCAGGTGCCATACAGTACCGCGCATATTTTTCGCAAAATAGTGTTTAGCGGCGTTTTTTTTTGCGCTCACAAAGCGCCACACTGCTATGACTTGCCTCAAAGTGGTCCGATTTCAATTTTGAAGTAATTTCTTATTGCTATCATTTAGTGCTATACGATAGTATTACAAAATGATAGATTCAACTCCAGAAGTGTAACAAAAACACATATTCGCACCAAAAAATCTCTCATGATGAACTGATCAAACGGTCATGATAACACAAATCTGTCATGTTTCGACCTGTGGTGGATGTGAGTTTTGAAAAGAAATACACATTTTTTGTCAACATATTGATGTTAAAAGACCATTCATTGCATTCGCCTCACTGAAAGGAACACGAAGACTGCTCAAAAAATTTCATTTCGTCAATTTTGAAGTGATTTATGGCGATGCGGCGCTTCTTGAGCAAAAAAAAAATAGCCGTAAAACGCTTCTCTTGCAGAATATTTGCTCAGTACCGTAGTTTAGGACGTCAATCATCTCTCTTGCTTTATAATCAGTACAGTTGCTGCAATGCAAGGCATCGCTGCTGATGGAATGAAGCACGCGAGTTCGCTTCCCAGCGACGTAAGTTTTGCAATCAAGTAGAGTTCGCGCAATCTATGACTGAAGAATGGACGGGGCTGCGACGGTAGATCACCCTGCGCAAATCGAAACACCATTCTCCAGAGAGGCTCCGTCCATACGTTGCGAGAGCGTGCGATTACGCAATATCGATGGTCATCGTGGACACACGATTCGCTAGCCGCTCACAGGCGCGCCTTCTCGCGCGCCCTCGCCCGCTCGCTCTCGCGCGCCTACGCCAGCACCACGAAGCAAGCAGCAAGTTTCAAACCTACTGCCCTATCACTACAGCGGGTGGCATTAAGCGTGTTGCCAAACTACTGACCTTGCTTTCCATAATCACACCACAGAAGTCGAAAACCGTGGGAAATCATCAGCCGTTGCGCCGACTGGAGCGGTTGATCACCCGATCAAACGTTTTCAATCAAATCAACAAGAGCTCAGATAAAAACAGCCCACTTTCCGCCGGCCAAGTCGGGCTAGTCGACTTCGCGCGGCCCCAATTTTGTGGGCGTGGCACAGCGCCCCACTTCCCGCTGAGAAAGTGGTTTTCCCGTCTTCCCGCGGAGTGTCGGCCGGCAGTCGGCTATTCCTGGGGGTCATCAAACACTCACTCATCGAGTCCCACTTTGATATCATCATTGCACCTCCCACTAGAGTGGAGCCAATGAACAATTGCTGAGCAGAGAACGCTGTGTTGAGACTATTTGCAAAACCCGCGCTGTGTGCGACGCTGGGCTTGGGCAGGTGAACCATCGTCCGTTAATGGCATCTGCGAACGCGAAGGCTGCAAGGACCAGTGAGTGTAGGAAGCTTCCCCGTATTAGCTCACTCCTTACTTGTCAAGAGCAGTTCAAGATGAAGTCCCCAGAAGCGGATCTTTCAAATTTTGTTCTAACAGACCTTTACTTAAAGGGTGATTTTCAAATGTGCCGCAAACTGCTTCAAGATTGTCTTGTGTCAGTCATTAGATTAGCCGTAAGGCGGTTGCAGAAGGGCCGCAGAGTGCTTGATCACTGTGTATGGGCCGTCAACGAAACGGCTCTGCCGACTGCCCGCGACCGATCTATTGGCCTTCCGCGGGAGGGGTTACGGGACGTCGGCTAGTGGTACCGCGGGAAGTGTGATGTCTCTATCTGAGAGGTAGAGAGTGTTTTCCTGTGTTAATTTGCGGGCACGGGCTGCTCCGGCGTTGAGGAGCGTCGAGAGGCGCACAACAGCGGGAACGTCCGCTCTCGCCACGTATGGACGCTGCCTGAGGCCGCCAACCCCGCAAGGCCAGCCGACTGGTCCATGCGTCATACTACAACGAAAACGGAAATCATATGTACGCGGCAGTTCTCAGTCGGATTGAGGGTAAAATCGATGTCTCGAACGTATTTTCCCCCTCATGTCAGTACTATGACTTGGTCATGGTTCTGAACTCTCAGTTCTGGCTATGTTACTACTGCCCTTGACCTCTACTTGAAGGGTAAGAAAACATAAATACAACATTCAATGTTTCTCTTTCCTCTAATTGAGTACTGTTCCACACGACTATGCTAAGAAAAATATTTATTTCAAACCTCCATCATCTATTGCATTAATATAAGACATTGGACCAGTGATTGAGCTCACACAGTATGGAACAACAAGCTTCCCACAGATTTGGATTAGAAAACAAACGAAAGATTTCATTGGGTATTCTAGTGAAATAAGAAGTATTCTATGCTGAACTTATTGAGATACAACTCATCCACGCAAACTCGTTCAGTCCGCAAAGTGCACTCTGATTTCAAAAGCGTGTTGCGGCGCGGTTTTGAAGATCCTCAGGCCGGGTGATCCGACATCCCTGTCTGTGGATCCTCGAAACAGCGCCGCAACACGCTTTCGAAATCAGAGTGCACTTTGCGGACTGAACGAGTTTGCGTGGATGAACTGTAGACTGCTTTCAATGATTCAGGTAAACCCAGCAGCTAGGTGTATCAGATAAAACATGGTATGTGCGATTACAATATCCAAATGGTGCAAGAACATTCGCATACGAGAGGACCAATATCAAGCCGAAGTGACAATACTGATTACGATTGAGCTGTAAATGATAAAAGGTATACTCTGTTTATCTTTAATTGCGCAAAAAACGGTCCGCCAATAGTCCTCTAATGGGCCGGCTAGTACCGTACTTTACGTTCACGACGCGTTCTCGGCAGACCCGGGTGTGCACCGGGGTGTGCTGAGCGATCGATTCATCAATGCCGTCACTCGGCCACCCACCCTGCCACTGTGCACACCCGGGTCTGCTGAGAACGCGTCGTGGACGTAAACTACGGTACTAGCCGGCCCATTAGAGGACTATTGGCGGACCGTTTTTTGTCCAATTAAAGATAAACAGAGTATACATAGAAGTGAAATCAAAAACATGTATGGCAAGATTACATCGTTCTCATGCTCGGAATCCCAAAAAAGTTCTGGAAGAAAACGTGTTCCGATTGTGAAGTACATGTCTTGAAGTTGATCATAGGTGACCAGTCCATTGAACTTTGACTACAGAGGCAGCTGCCCGGATTTAGCTCATTTTCGTCGATATTGAGAGACTCGCCTGAGGTAATCGCTTAGATTTCTTCCGGTCTAGGCAAAAGCTGTCGCAGGATTAGCGAAAGTTATGCCTGACGGTAGCTTGGAACCGAAATCTTACTCCACAAACAGTAGCATACCAGAGACTGGCCTTAGCCCCAAAGTACGGTATACACAAACGGCTGCACCATTATTGCAGCAAGTAGAGACAATTTTTTCGTCCTTTGTCGGACACTCTGCAAACCGTATCTACTGTCGGCTAGTTGAATCGGGGATAGCGCTCCGCAAAGTAGTGTCTCTTCAAAGTGACGTTGAGACGTGGAATGAGACCTACTGGCGGATGCTTCCAACCGTGGAATTTGTGGCAAGTCAAACACACATAGAAAAACAAAAGCACGTTCAATATCAGATCAATAATAAGCAGAAACAAACATGTTATTCTGCTTCCTCGCTATTCCCTTATCACAATATCATTTCTTTCCTAACCTGGCATAACCTTAAAGGCAGTGTTCACGATAAGAATCGTTTTTCTGCTTTCCCGCTCATCTTGAAGACGGTCCCATGCTGATTCCAATGTTTTTGGAATCGTACAAGACCTTCTAGGA
This sequence comes from Aplectana chamaeleonis, assembly GCA_029168955.1. Classification (NCBI taxonomy): domain Eukaryota; kingdom Metazoa; phylum Nematoda; class Chromadorea; order Rhabditida; family Cosmocercidae; genus Aplectana; species Aplectana chamaeleonis. The sequence goes on along the minus strand of JAPDOI010000543.1, from coordinate 333,331 downwards.
ACGGAGTTATGGTCCCTCAAAAATCGAGCTAGGGAAGCATGGTGGACCAGTTTTCCGAGGCTTGTAACTTCCGTCTTTTGCAGCCATTGTACGCGAGCTGACCTGAGTAAAGAGAGAAGTTGGGAATAAAGGGAAGAACTGGGCTATTGATCGGAAACTATCGCTCATCTCACAATCTCGGTCATTCATTTGTTCACATCGGTGGGCGTGGAAAGTGCATCTGGGGTGAGACGAGCTGACGGGTGTCCAACTTTGGGGCCGTAGGGGACCGTTCCGAGCTCATTTTTCCTAGTTTTTTCAACGTTAGGGTTGCGCTAGGCCCCGCATCTGCCGATCTCCACCAAAAAATCAGATATGGTTTTTATCGTGGACATTGCCTTTAACCGCAAAACATCACTGAAAGTTGATGATGGGTGAACAATACAATCAAAGTTTATTGTTCACAAAACGGGGTCATAATGTATGTAGAGTCTGAACAAAAGGGAAGTCAAGAGCATATAGTGGTTCACAACTATGCTTGAGCCACCCACGTTCGTTGCGACTACCCGTAATCGAGCAAATGCGTGCACAATATACATTGCACCCGAATCGAAAAACGGATATATGAATCATTTTAAAAACGATGGTCGCGGATTTCCGATTCATTCGAATGAATTCAAAATAAAAGCACTGCCACTCCGGTTCTACTTTCTACCTTTCGGAATCCATCTGAATGCACTCGGATATCCACAAACATGATTTTCAGAATGATTCGGATATCCGTTTCTCGATTCGGGTCCCATGTATAGTGCACAACATGCAGCGCACTTTAGGTTCAGGTTACCAAATCAGTGTAAAATCGTTGTAGGTACATATGTAGGTGAGGAGTTCCCCAAGTGTTCCACCCCAGAACTTGTCTTCAAAACTCGGTCTAACCAACTGGCTTGTCCGGCGAAATCTCAATTACGGCTGCTAATACATCTCCTTCAGCAGATTCCATTGATTTTGTGAATTCCCATTTTTTAGTCTCTTCTCGATATATTTCCACTGTAGAATATGTTGCGGACCCATTAATCCTGAAAATTCGGTAAACAGACGTTCTTCTGAGGAGACTTATGAAGCAAGCACACCCTCCAATGGCGTAGATCGCATTTGCACAAGAAACTAGTCCAAACTGCGTGCGCGGAGTATTCATCGAGGCGACTTCAGACCAATGCATTGTAGCTGGATCGAAGCATTCAACGCTACTCAGGGCTTGGTGGCGATAATCAAATCTGAATGCTTGTTGTTAGCCAACGGAATATGCATACTTGTGAGTAACATTAACATCATAGCCGTTTCCCGAAGAGTGAAAATTTTCAAGAAAGAAAATGTTATTTACCCTCCGGCTACATAAATTCTTCCATTAAACGTGGTGGCTCGCAGGTATGTTCGCCCTGACAGCATCGGTGGCATCGATTCCCACTGCTGTTTGTCGGGACAGAAACGCTCGACTGTGGAGTGAGGTTTATATGAATCGTAACCTCCCATCACTGAAAACGTAATTGATAACGACAAAAATCACAAGAAGTAGGTGCTCTGATTCCATTCACTCAGGCAATCGCCGCATTCAATGCGTGTCGAATATGCATTCAACTCGAAGACAATGTGGTTCCGAGCACAGTCAGGGAACGTGCTGCTAGGGGAGCACTATAGTTGTGCTCGAATATTCGCAATCGAATAAACATTCGAATAAATTATTCGATTATTTATTCGATTATCGAGTAATCGAAAAATCCCGATTTTCGATTATTATTCGAAATCGACTATCGAAAAAAACAGATATTCGATCATTATTCGAAATCGACTATCGAAAAAAACAGATATTCGATCATTATTCGAAATCGACTATCGAAAAAACCTCATATTCGATTATTATTCGAAATCGACTATCGACACTGACAATTATTCGAACATAATCGATCTTCGAATATATTCGAATAATCTAACACAGCCTTTACCGGATCATACACAGAAATTTTTCGAAGGGCCAGTGCACCAGCACTAGTGTGAGTCAGGTCTGTGCGTAACTGAAATTTTGAATTGCGTAAATCGTAATTTTCAAATCCTCGTAAATCGTTAATCGTAATTCGTAACTGATGAGTAATGAGCTCAAACACAGCCTCAAACCTCATTAAACATGGAAACGCCTCAACTTCCCAGTGATGATATGTGTTTCAAAATAAATCTTTTTCGACGAGTACTTGAAAAAGTGCTTTCATCAGAGCAAATCTCTGGTCCGCAATCGCAGAAACCCGCTATATGAGCACGCGACACGATGACAATACTGGTGGGACCACGTAGTCCCGGCACGATCAACCTTCGTCCCAGCACGACTTCATCACATTACGTGCTGCAACAGCGTTTGTCCACAATTGCGGGCCGGAATTTTCTTCTGCTAAGGGCAATACTGGTCGAAAGTGTGAATCGTCTTCTATCCAACGCTTTTTTGGTTTTCAGCAAAACTTTGCGGTTTTCAAAGTTGAACCTGAAATTTGATGGAGATCAAGGGTACCGACTGAGCATTTTTTAGCAGCCAAAGCTAAAGCCGCGAAAATTGATAGGGCAATTGAACCCACGACTTATGCGCTAGATCAAAATAAGCAGGGAATTCTCAATAGAGCGAGATTTGTATATTTTTTCCCAACCTTTGACAAGGTGCTTCTATGGCTGTCGACGATGGCTAATTTGGATTTTGTTCTTTTTTATCGATTTTTGGAAACGAAATAAAAACGAATAGGTGGCAAAATGAGTAATACTCAAAGCGGTGGAGTAAATATCAAATAGCAGCAAGTTCTGCGGCTCATACTTGTTAGGGCAGACAATGTCGAAGTAACAAATTCACGAAAAGTGAAAAAAAGCTACGAATCACGCCTAATCCAGAAATTCCGCGAACACTATCCCCAACTAAGACAGTAACACTGATGGAATCGCTGGCGCGTGGCGGGCCGAACGGCTCCCATCTCGCTATACGACCGCTATTGTTCTAGGAGAAAGCACGTCATTTCGAATGTATCGCGCCTCTTCACTGTGGACACCCAGCGAAGACGCGACGCGACGTAGCGTGATCGAGATGTAGGCTGATTATAACATCGCGTCGTGACGCGAATGAACTCTGAACGGGGTCTAACGAAACGCCCGCTCGTGACGCGCTGGCGTTGTATGAATAGAACCGCTGTGGGTGGCATCAGACAGCTGCTAGTGTAGAAACGATGCGTATAGATTTTGCGTGCCGCCACTTATGAATCCTGCCTGAGCGGAATATTGAAAATATTGAGCAGTTCAGAAGCTTCCGATGCCATTCTTGAAAACTGCCTCTTCAAAGCAGTAGCGTCGCAAAACTCTGAATTCGGTTGGCCCGTAGTTAAATTAATTCATTTATTCGAAATTATTCGATTTTCGATATTCATTCATTCGAAATAGAGAATCGAGTATATTCATTCATTCGTTCATTCGAAAATTTTGAAGTCGAATATATTCATTCATTCGTTTATTCGAAAAATTTAAAGTCGAATATATTCATTCATTCGTTTATTCGAAAAATTTGAAGTCGAATTTATTCATTCATTCGTTTATTCGAAAATTTTGAAGTCGAATATATTCATTCATTCATTCATTCGGTCCGTTTAGTCAAAAAGCACAACTATAGGGAGCACGTGCTCCTATTGTGTTTCAAATTACAGCACGCGCCCCAACAAATAAGCCGTCCAATGCGTGCATGATACACATTCAACTCGATGACAAAACGATTATCCAACAAGGAAGTATACGACGCGCTCTTGAGACAGGACTTAAAGGCCGGCAGCGTCGCCGGTTCAATTACCCAAGTTTGCGGTACTTGGCCCACCGTTAAAGGGCTCGTCCAATCGCTGACGGCCCCAGATGGTGCTCGGCAAGCTGGCCGCGTCGCACGTCGGTTTGCAAGCCGCGTCGCGTCTGTGTGCTGCTACGATAGCGCTGGACTACCTTGCAGCACGTACTCCTGCGATTGAATTTCGCGGCACATGCTTATGCTATGAAATTTTGCAGCACGTGCTGCTGTTTGGAGCACGTGCCCCTGTTATGGAGCCTTTCGATGGGTGTGGTCACTCGAGTTGAATGCATATTCGACACGCATTGAATGCGGCGGTTTTCTGAGCAATTAGAAGTCATGAACCAACCATACAAGTATCCATCAAGGACAACAGCGGCTGCTCCCCTTCGCTTGTCATTCATCTGGACTCCAGGCTTCCATTCATTCTTCTCAGGACAATATACCTGGGACCACCAGGTCAGCATCCGATCGATATTCTGTATCGAATACTGGGCAGAAAATGATTCTGTAACACTACACCGACCTCAACAGATGCACGGGCGCCTTCATAACCACCACAGCCGCCACATACATACAACTGATCGTTCAAGAACGCTGCTGCTGGTACTGGACGATTTTCGTTCAAGGAAGCCAACTGTAGAGAACACGGATAAGCGTTTTTATCTCACTTAAAGCCATAATGCGATCGAAATTCTCACCATTGTCCATCCATCATTCAGGTAGTCGTACGATACCACAGTCCTTTTTCCATGTTCTCCGCCGAACCCTCCGATGATATAAACCTAATCAGGAACAGAAAAAGTCTATTTTCGAAAATGTCAATTTTCCAATTTGAGAGAAATCACCTTATGACCGAGCACAGCTATACCTGCACTGGTGCGAGGCTTCATCATGGGACGAATTGGGAACCACCGCTCTTGTGAGGGATTATACATCTCCACTGTGGCTGGTTTGACTAAACCGTTGCCTCCTGTCAAATAGAATGAACTAGAAATCAATCTAAGACTTCAGAAAATTGCTTTCTTACCAACTGCAAAAATCCGCTCTTTCACTCCACCATAAAATCTAGCTTCGGTTCGGAAAGAGCTCAGCTCAGGTCTGAGGTCAGGATTTAGACGACGACCGTTAGCGTCTTCCACCTACAAATCGGTGACGGAAATAAAGATTCTGAAGCTAACGTTTCAATTTTTTAAAAACAAAAACTGACAAGGCGTCTGCATTCATTATCATCGCTGACCAACGGATGGCAAATAACTTCGTTCAGAAGAAAGGAAGGCTCCAATTGAGGAAGACGAACACACGCCAGAAGTCTCGAAATGAGTTACCTTGGGAAAGGTGTCGAACAAATACATTAAGTGCAGTGTCTACGATAAATCTCGTTCTCGATGTTTCAGTGTGAAGCAATAAGTTAGCAGATGCTGGAGGGGATAGGGTCGAAGAAATCAGCGAAAATGGGCAAGAAAGCAAGCAATAAGAGCAGCTTCGAAAGTCCGCTTCCCCCCACTCGGACGAGCTTGGGGCGCAGCTCACCTTTTGGAGATTGCCAAGCAACTATGCCGCAACCAGCCTGATCGATTCGCGCACGTTTCGCGATTAGCGCGCACTTGCTGAGCGTTTGCGGAAACTAACGGGGCCAGTAAGCTAGTCCACGCTCCGAACCTTAGAAACCGTTATTTTAGCATATTCTGAACGCTTTTCTCTGCTTTTGCTTCACTATTAGTTGTCACACGACCAAACAATGCCATTTTTGGGTTGAACTCGGGTGTGATATTCATCGTGAACACTGCGTCTAGAAAAGTTCACCATCTTAGCATTTGGCAAAAATTAGATAATATAATTAGGTTGATGCCAAAAGTTTCCAGGCTTTTCACGACCTTGAATAAAAAACATTCATTTCAAAAACAAACAAGGCTCATCTAACAAAATTTCGATCACATTCAAGGATCCTTCGCCACCGATTGGGCAGATCATGAATTCCTGACTCGTAGAACTCTGGCTGTTTCGAGTCGAAGTATTCTTTTAAGGCATTTTCGACTTCGTCATCGTTAGTGAACTGTTTTCCATCCAGGAAGTGCTGCATCGAGCGAAACAGACGGTAGTCGGAAGAGGCAAGATCTGGGCTATATGGAGGGTGAGGAAGAACTTCTCAGCCCAGGTCCAGCAGTTTCTGTCGGGTTATCCGAGATACGTGTGGCCGAGCATCGTCGTGAAGAAGGCGAACAGTGTTCATCCCAGGGACCTGGACCTGGGCTGGAAAGTTCTTCCTCACCCTCTATATAGCCCAGATCTTGTCTCTTCCGACTACCATCTGTCGCGTTCGATGCAGCACTCCCTTGATGGAAAACAGTTCACTAACCATGACGAAGTCAAAATGGCCTCAGAAGAATACTTCGACTCGAAACAGCCAGAGTTCTACGCGTCGGGAATTAATGATCTGCCCAATCGGTGGCGAAGGATCCTCGAATGTGATGGGAATTATTTGGAGGAGCCTTGTTTGTTTTTGAATTAAATGTTTTTTATTCAAAGTTGTGAAAAGCCCGGAAACTTTTGCATCAACCTAATATACACTGCACTGAAATGTGTGGTGTCCATGCTAAATGTGGTCGGCCTTCCTGGGGATTTCGACACACGGGCGGGCGGGCGTCAGTGGCAGGTGGAAAAGTCAACCCTGGGCGCCTGTGACTGCAGGGGTCGTATTCGCCAACAACCCGCCGAGGGTAGTCGAAGGGAAGCGGAAGGGATGATACCGCGCGCGGCAGAGGAGCAGATCAACCCATCTTACACCATGTAAGATGGAAATGCAAACTGTGTTACGTATCGATATCACTGCAAAAACATAAAGATTCCATCGCGAAGCGGCCATTTTTCAGCTATGCTATTCGAAAAATTCCGGCGGTCGCGAGGGAAGCCAAGGGAGGCGAGAGGTGGCCGTGGAGCGCGCGTTTTGTACTGAAATTTCACCTCATTTACCCTTCGACTACCCGGCGGGTTATTGGCGAATATGAGTGGGAAACGCCACTTCTCTGAGAACGTGATGACGTCGCTGGTTGATGCTTTCTAGTCAGATGACTATGTCGTCTTAAATTTCCTGCTGTAGATAGTGATCACGTCACGCAGAGTTTTCGGGTCTCCATCCAGTTTTCCGTTACGAGCGGAAGCACTATACCTGTTCAACTCTGCCCAACCGACCACCGACGCCCGCGAGTGTGTGAGTATGCATGTATGTACAAGTGATTGAGTTAGCCTATCTGGTGTCTGAAATAGATTGATTCAGTCTGTACCCCCGTCTTTCCCATATTTTGCTGCTCTGCGCTGGTTTACTACAATGTTTCTGTGCCCCAGCGGAATCCACTTTGTGTTTTCTATTGTTCCTTGGCTTGATCGCTCTCATACAATAGTGATGTTCTCACGTTATTCTCGCAGGAAGTATGTGGTTGTTTTCGCGTCAAATTTAGCCTTACATCCTGTTACTAGCGCTGAACATTTACACCTATTGTATTTTAGGGCGATAATCGTAAAAACTCTTAAGAGGAAGTTCCGGTACCTGGAGGCGTGGACCTTCCGTTGCTCAACATCAAACTGAATCCATCGAAATGCCGCTTGGAATGCAACTTCCTCTGATTCAATATGAAGTTCGTCGCTACTCAACAGCTCTACTACGCTTTTAAGGGAGAGTTGACTGAACTCCTCAGTGCGGGACACCGATTCAAAATTCCACTGTACATAACGATCCGCTGCTGAGACTGTGCGTTTCAAAGAATCTCTGGAGATATGATGGCTGAGTAAGGTTCAGAAAGATAGGTCAACAACAGAAACACTGATTACGAACCTGCAACCGAGGAACAAGCAAAATTCTCGAACCATTAGAGCATTCAGTGAGTTCACCCGTTTTCGCAAGTAGTCGTCGCATTCCTCGGCAACAAGGTCCAGCTGAAGAAACAAGTACAGTTTACTGCAATGTTAAAAGGCCATGGTGCAGTTGTGGTCACACACTGAAACTACAGTGGAAAACCTGGCCCTGCCAGATGTCATTGTCGATCGACAGCACAGGTGATTTTCTGAGTGAGTTAAGGTTTTTTTTACGTTTGTTTCTGATTATTTCTTGCACGATTTTTGGATGTTTTTTTTGCCGTAACTGCAGTTCAACGTCGCAGTGCACGTTATGGTATGTTTACACAAGGTGCTGAGTTGATCACAAAACGCTTGGCTCCGGGAGAGATTGAACCAGCATGTTCCCTTTCCGGGGGAGCGCCTTATCGCACTGCACCACCGAAGCCCCAGCGCCGCTCTCACTCAACTGCTCGGAAAATCTTCACCGAAGCAATCATCCTTTCACCCCCTCTGATTATTTCTGCTTCATTTCTGCTTCTAAATCTTATAGTATTACGAATAGGGACTTTTCTCAGCGTGCGGGAGGACGCTGCCATTTTTCTCGATTTCAATACAGATTTTTGAAAAAAAAGACACTTCGAAGCCCAAACAAATGGCTGGTTCCCCTCACGCACTAACAATGGCCTCTATTCGCAATATTTAAACTGTCAAAAGAAAATAGTGTCGAAACAAACGAGAAAAAAAAGAAAAACAGTAACTCACTCACAAAATCATCTGTGCTGTCGATCGATGATGAAATCTGGGCACTATGGCGCAATGGACTTGGCCACGCCCTTTTTACTGTGTCGCATTTAATTTGAACGCCTACCCGGGGTTTCCCTCCCTGCCAAAATCAGGAGAGTCATTGCGGCACGGAAAAATGGGCGTGGCCAAGTGCGATACAACAGTGTCCCCCCTTCCCCTTCCCACAAAGCACCAAATCTGGCAAAGAGCCAGGCTTTCCACCGTAGTTTGAATGGGTGACCGCAACCGCACTATGTCGTTCAACATTGCGGTAAACTGTAGGGAGGTCGCGATTGCCTAATCAAATGGTTCGCAGTATCAGCTGTTTAAAGGCAGCGTCAGCGCAGAGAACCGCACTTGGTTTTTTCTCCTCAATCCAATGTTTGAACCAAGTGGAGACAGTTGGCAAAGCTTGAGACCTCAACGCTGCGTATTCATTATGCTACCGGTTCCCGAAAACTGCTCCATGGTCTGAAAAGGCGTTTTCCTGGTCGATCGTCTAACACGAGGAACAGAAACGCCACGTCAGGCTCCGACAGACCGGGAAAATCCAAAATTCCATATTCTTTATTTCGAGAAATCCTGGCGTTCAATCGTATGTGTTAGAAGCTTCTTATTTCTGGAGAATTCTAGACAATGAAAAGGCCAAAAGAAATAAACAACCTAAGGAGTAACAGGGGCTAAACCCTTTCAGACGTCCAGCATTTCCGACATTTGTTTATTACGCAAGACACACCGGACAGATGTGGAAAAAAAGAAGCTGGTTGCGACGGGATTTTCGAACGCGTTTTTCTCCGAAAATTGAGTGTTTTGGGTGGCCTTCTTGCCATATATTGCAACCTGGTGGGTCTACCTGCACAAAATATTGAAAAACATGAACACGGTTTTTTGCGCGTACGCTGTCTTTGAGGTCAAGGAAAAAGTTAATTAGGATACCATCAACAGCCTATCCGCTCCAATGATGATTGGCAGTAATTTTACGGGTGAGACACTCATTTCCCAGCAGTAGACAAATGAGACGAGCTGCTCAAGTGCATCATGGTCGATACCTCGAAATCAGTACATGGATAATGTGTAATTGTTGATGAATCACCTCGTTTCTTGAACCCACCATCGACTTCAATCTCCATTTGATCAACTTCTGTCGTCTTGAACATAGCTCGGAAATACGGTATTGAGGCAGCCAGCACATTCTGAACAATAAAAATATTGAGGAAACTGGAGGAGCGCAAGGGCACAAAATCGTCAATTTACCTTGTGTGCCTTAATTTTCCGCCCTTGGACTGAAAGTACAATATCGCATAGCTGACCGTTACAGCGATATTCATTGAGTGAAGCAAAGATCTGAAGAATCAGTGATTCAGGTCTGAAGCATGGCCTTAATCTAAGGAGTGATGTGTGTCAAGAATAGCAGCACTCACCCCAGAAACAATCTTCGAATTCTGTCCATATTTATACATCTTGAATAAGAAGGGAATGAAGCCTAACTACTAGATGCCCCTATAGGTTCAGCTACTATGTAGTTACTGAGCGACGTAGCAGTACACGTCGAGATACTTTAGGAGAATCAAAAGATAGGCCCTAGTTATACACCAGCGTTTCGCCGCCGCTGGCTTCCGCGGCGTGTCTGTTACTGGTCAATTTCGAAATCTGACCAATCGCAGGCGTCCCGCAAAAGCCAGCGGCATCAAATCGCCGATATATAACTAGGGCCATACTGTGCTTATCTGGGTCAAATTCCGGTCCGCAATTGCGTCTCGACACGCTTTGCGGCCGCACGCGCTCCCGTCAGTCGAGTTTCCAGCGCCAAAGCTGACCCGATATGACTTTTTTTATACAGTTCTCTCTAATTTTGTTTAGTTTCCAGTTTCTAAAATCCACCTAGAGTCAACAGATCGGCGGCTGAGGCGCTGGAAACTCTTCTGATTTGAAAGCGCGCGGCCGCAAAGCGTGTCGAGACCAGGCATGTGCGAAAAACTTCGAAACCGAAAAAACCGAAAAACGAAAAATTTTCGGTTTTGAATTCGAAAAATTACGAAAAAAACAGAAAAATTTTTTGTCTTTTGAAACATTTTTTTTTCGTAATTGCATATTTTGAACTGGAAAAACAAGGCAACGTAATCGAAGTGCTTTGAATAATGACAGAATTATGTTTTCTTGGTGACACAAAAGCATACCCAATCAGCGTATCAATGTAAGGAATTTTACCCTTGTTGCAGCGTCGAATCCTGGAAAAATTTTAGCGCTGAACACCTTCTTAAATTCTTGTGGTGAACTTCTTGTTTTAAAACTGCGGTGGTTCTCTGAACGATCACATCCACGTTTTTCACGTTTTTGATCTGAACTGTGGGCTCGAAGGTCGTCCCCAATTTCATGAAAAATACCGAATTCGCAGAAGTTGAAAGTCGTGGGCAAGTCATAGATCAAAACGGAACAAACGTTGTACAGAGACGAACATCAATAGTTCTTGATGGATAGCACACTCTTGCGTGAATTTTTGTGCTGTCATGTTGAATTTCAGTGTGAGCGATTGCGTCGTGGTCAACACTGAACAGTAGCTTAGTCTCTCGGCGCTATTGGACGGTAATGGCCGCGACGCAACCACATGCATTGAGTCGCGGTGTCTACATAGGGGTTACGTTCAATCAGTTTCGCTTGATGGATCTGTACTTGATGCCATTCGCCTAGAAAGTTTTTATTCGCACTTTTTTTGGTATAGATCGATAGAGGGAGCAGGAAAATTTAGGTTGACTTCCGCTTGAAAATTATGGGCCTCCAAAGAGCGATTCTCCACGTCTTTTCCATGAACACCTTGAACGAAAACGAATTTTCCTGAACTTAAAGCAGTGTTCACAATAGATTGCACTTTTGATATCTCTTTCGTTTACCGAAATTCTGGTGCCCTATACAGCAAGGCATGCTTGAAGAAAACGCGGAAACCGTGTTTTGTTGCTAAAAGAGAGCCACACTTTATTGAGTTGACTTTTGAGCGTTTGAGCGTGGAGGAATCAGCCGCTACGAAGGATGCTAAAGCTTATCTTGCTCGGATGAGTCCGGGCGGAGTAAAGAGCGGAGCGCTCAGTCATAGCAAAATATAACAAATACTAGGAGAGAAAGGTTCAAGCTTAAATTCCGTCAGCCGCGCACCTCTTTGTGGCGCGGCTTCTTCACCTTCAGAGCCGGCATGGAATACTTGAAGATGAGTCATACTGTTCAGATACCGATCAACTTGTTAAATTCAAAACACTTGTCAAAAATTACCTACATTGTCGAGCAAGGATCTATTAATTGTTTTACGTTTTTTCCTTTCGAAACTTGTCATTTTTTAAATTCCTCGATGTTTTCGATGTTTCTTTTTGCCTTTTCTATGTTTCTACACTTCTGCAAGGGCGCGTAATAAAGTTAAAGTCAAAGTTATAACAGTGATAATCAAGCGGTTTAGCTCGCTCATCAGTATTTCCTTGACTTGAGTACTTCATGTTATCACAACCTCGAGGTTCTAGGGGCGGAAAGGCGACATGAGGAGTTTCGGTGACCTCAGAACGCCTGTTTGCATCCATTATTTAGCCATTCCTAGCTCTTTTTAAACCATTTTTTCGTCACTGAGAGCATAGAATTCTTCTCGCCTATCATTTCACTGCGGAAAGTCATCGAGAATGATTATCGTGAACGCTGCCTTCGAATTACCGATGCAGGTTATCTGCTATGCGGAATCGATTAGCGTTATTATATTGGTGATGTTTCCGCCTGTCAAAATGTGTATTTTTGGTTTTTCGGAGAATTATTCCTGAAAGTTATGGCCATGCTCAAAAGATGCGCCGAGTCGTTTTAGTCTGCTGAAAAACAGGAAATTCAAAAAATTTCGGCTCCATCAATGTAATTTTTAATCGAAAGTGATGTAGTAGAAGGAACCGTCGTGCAAGGTGCAGATCAAACGGTTGGTTCTGCTTGATTCTGGAATAAAGGCAGAGCCGTGTGCAAACTTGCTGGAGACATCTGTAAGCAGCGAAGGATCGACTGCAAGTCGCATCAGAACCGCAAATTTCAGACCGAAAAAACCGAAAAATTTAAACTTTTCGTTTTTTCGATATTGATTTTTTTCGCCAAAAAGGGCGAAAAACGAAAAAACCGAAAAATCGAAAAACGAAAAACGCACACCCCTGGTCGAGACGCATTTGTGGCCCGGAATTTCGCCCAGAAAGGCACAGCACCTGAGTTTAAGGCTGGAATCATACTTTCCGCGACCAGCGACAGCGACAGTGCAAATTGGGCAAATTGAATTTCAGTCGATATTGATGGTAAACATTGCTCGTCGCTGGAAGTATGATCCCGGCCCAACACAACCCTTATTTGCCAGATGAAACTCGAAGCCTGCATCGCAGACTTAAAGCGTGGCTTTCTACCCTTTTCCGCCTTCTTGTGGTCATATGTCAGGACAAAGAAGAATTGTAAACGTTTCAGAAACATTGAAAGTGTATTTCCAGAACAGGTACGGAACTCTTATATGAGACACATTAACGCTATTTTTTGTAAAGATTTATGCTCTTGTGCGATTTAAGGAATAAAAAAGTGTATCATAGTTGGATGAGACTATACTATAAGCTTCAGACTGGCCAAATAGAAACCCGCATTTGACCAGAGTTCAACTCAATAGATAAGACCTCAAAACTGCTCACCTTGCAGAACATAGGATCCTTTTTGTTAATACGCAAAATATTGTCGTCTTCCCCTGAGCCCAGGTCCAACTTCAAATCAAACACTGAATAGCTCTTAAAATCTCTCATAATTCAGCCAAAAAGCAAGTAATGACTTACATCTTATAGAGTCCGGCATTCGTCAGAAATAGGGTGTTGAGTGACGGCAGCACTTTCGATATTCTAAGTGGTATTCAGTTACCGGTATACTCAATCTCGGACTTACGGAATCGAGAACATTGAGTGAAACTTTGTTCTTGGCATGTTTCAGACTTTAAGTAATTAATTCCTCGAATAATGAAATGTTATGCAGCGTATAGGCATAACAAAGCCTTAGGTCGGGGTCACACCTCCCGCTTCGGGTGACACGACGCAGTGTTTATTATCCGCGCTTGCGGGGACTATGAATACTCCAGTGGAAACGCTAGGGCGGTGCGTATCAGAAGAAGCATCAACTCTGCAAAGCAAGCAGAATCTGTACACGCGTCCACAATCATGATAGCGGAAGTTTATTATGGAGCGCAATGAAATTGAAGGTGGATAAATACTGAAAATGCTGAAAGAGTTGTAACGACCGCCACCGCCATGGCGGAGTGGGCGTCCCGCGCGTGCAGCCCAAACGAAGCGCCAATCCTTTTATACTCCACGATACGCCCCCGCGTCACGCGCTGGTGTTGAGTGGTATGAATAGCAATTGTTATCCACTGTGGCAGTCGCTCACAACCAAAGTTATAGAACCGATTTCACCAAAAAAACGCTATAGGGTAACTCTTTCTGACGAGCTCCATTCAAAACTGCGTATGAGATGAACGATTAGCGCGCTAAGTTTGAGCATCACACTGGATATTAGTCAGCATCAGTCATTTTTTTGGTGTCTCTAAAAATGTTATCGGATTTTGCTCAAAACTTGTATATGGCGGTAATCTAGGGTGGCGAACACGAATCTGGAGTCCCTTTGTCGAAATTCTGCGGTTTACTGTGAGTTATGGCAGGTACCAAGTCATGTAGAAGGTAAAAACTTGCTTGGTATTCCGAAGATCAACAAACGGACGTTAAATATGTATTCACCACCCCGAAGAACCCCCGTATACAAATTTTGAGTGAAAGAAACTGAGACTTTGACTAAAGTACCGTATACCCACCGTAGTCTACAGTGAGTTGTCGAAAATCGATGAACGGACTCCAGATTCGTGTTTAACAATCCAAATAACCCATAGAAGAACATTTTCAGTCATTTCTATCTTAGCGTTCTGGAAATCGTCAAAAGCCACTTTTTACACTCAAATTTCCCCCCATTGGAGGCTTTGCACAAATTTAATCGGAAATTTTTGAAAAAATCGACAGATAATCCCCAGATTCGCAATCAGTGCCTCAAATAACCCACCTGGGAGGATTTTGAGTCAAATCTGGAACTTTTCTCTAAATCGCTTCCAGAGCCCTCCTATTGTTGTAAGGCCCTAGTTATACACCGGCGATACGCCGCGGAAATAGCAAGACAACTACCTCTTATACCTGTCCCAAACTGTATCGTTACTGGACCTACCCTGCACAAGAACGATTTTAGTGTGCTAGCGGAGGGTAGGTGTTTGCCGTTGAATTAAATGCTCAGCCGCTATTGTTTGCAGACCAAACAACTGATTTGACGGCAACTGATAATAGGATTTGGTGCTACCGCTATAGGGGGGGGGCATATGGGGGTAGCGTTTGGCCACGCCCATTTTTCCGTACCGCAACGGCTGTACTGATTTTGGGAGGGGAGGAAAGCCCCGGGTTGGTGTTATAAACTCGTTTCCGCACGGGAAAATGGGCGTGGCCAAGTGCGATAGCCGAGTGCCCCCCTCCTTCTGCTGCGATAGCACCCGGCATGTTTGTTTACCTCTTTAAAAAGTCAATAAGGGATGATGAGGGTTTAAAAATTATTAGTCGCCGTCCATTCGGTTGTTTTGTCCGCAGCCAAAACTACCAATGCATTTAATTTCACGGCAAAGATTACGGTACCTAACCTCCGCTAGCGCACTAAAATCGTTTTTGTCCTACACTGCCGGAAATTTGCCAAGTTCCACCAGCTTACTATTTTTAGATTTAAACTTGTTAATATATTACCAAAACGACATAGCGAGCACTGCAATGACTGCAGTGACAAAGAGAATAGATTAATAGTGACTTTCCGCAATAAACAAGTGGTATAAGCGTAAAATATCGAAGAAACGCAAGTAAAACGCCCGGGAGCTTTTGGTCTGCAATATTATTTTATTGTATAATAAGAGACGTCAAGAACGTAACATTGCAGACGAATCCCTGATCACGCACGAAGCGGCGGCTATGTCGGCGCAGGACGTTTTCATTCCGCTGGTGTATGAATATGGTCAACAGTGCGTTCAGAAAGTACAGGGACACCCCCGAAAATCGAGGTTTCCAATAAAACTTTGTGTTTGGTGATCAATACTGTTCATCAATTAATTCAGCATCATGGAAAACCTGTGTTTGATTATTTATATAACAATTGTGAAGTTTTGTAAGATTTTATCTCAACTTTTAGAATTTTTCGCCGTTCAGAAAGTATAGGGACACCCTTCGAAAATTCAGATTTTTTAATCCAAACAAAATTTCCCGTTACAAGTTCGCTACATAAACTCAAGATGAGTACATGTGATATCTTTATTCCCAAAATGGCTCGTGGTACTGCTCTAACTGCTGCTGAACAAGCTCAAATTCGTGCGCTCAGCGTTGCGGAGTTGAGCCAACGTCGAATCGCTACCCAGCTCGGAAGATCTGTCAACTGTATCAACCAGTTCCTGCAAGATCCAGATTCCTACGGTACTGCAAAACGTACTGGACGGCCGAAGAAGATCAGCAATCAAAATTTGCGGAGAATTATTTGGCTCTGCTCCAACAGCACACTGTCGCTAAACCAGATTAAGTCTGAATTATCGCTCAGTGTTTCGAAAACGACAGTCTGGAACACCATAAATGGCGATAAAAACATTGTCCGACAAGTGATGATGAAGGCCCCGTCGTTATCTGCAAACCATAAAGAGGCTAGACTTGAATTTGCAAAGAGGAACATGGCAACTGATTGGGCAAAGGTAAGGCAGTCTCATTAAATCCGGAAAAATCCAGAAATGACGCAAAAAAAATTTAGGTAATCTTTTCCGACGAGAAGAAATTTAATCTTGACGGACCGGATGTTACTGGCGAGATCTGCGCAAGGATCCATTGATTTTCAGCAGACGGAATTTCGGCAGTCGCTCGCTGATGTGTTGGGGAGCATTCAGTAGCGAAGGTGTTTTGGAATTGGCCTTCACTTCTTGTCGCATGAACTCCGAGAAATATCAAAAAAACTCTTCGCACACATATACTGCCATTTTTGTCCGGAACACGACGTCAGCGTTCCACTGTCCAGCAAGACAACGCGGCCAAATTTCTGTTTTTGTGTTATGTCTTTCAAGTGGGCCTCGATAAGGCCATTCGCGAAGTTTGCAGTCTTAAATTTTATCCGAAATGGAGTTTTTCCCAGTTGAAAACGTCTTTCTGGGTTTGGGGGTTGGACTTTGGGTCGATCATCTGTTACGTCCGTTCACCACTTAAAGGCATCGTACACGATGAAAACCATACTTGGGTTTTTGACGTTTTCGTGCTGTTATATCCCTACAGTGACTGAGAGTTGCAAAAAGCCCCCTAAAAAAGTCAACTTTTCAAGAAAAACCCACTTCAAGAAAGCTCAAAAGGAATTTGAAGTTCCCGGCGACGACAACTTGGGATAGTTGCGCGAAGAACGCAAGGAACACTTTTACGATTCGTTCCTTGGCGCAGCGTTGGAACCAATTAACCGAGGACGCCATTCAGACGAGCGATAATTTTTCGCGAACGAAACTAAAAAAGCTTCCTAACCTGCTGCGTCAATTGCTGCCAGGTGCTTTTGATCGATGTCGAACGTGGAATCGAGTGGCGCGCGAATTGCGCCCTACGACGCGTCAACGAACGATCGCCGCAGCGACCACAGTTTTTTTTGCTTGTAACAACGTATGGACCCCAAGGCCGGCCCCCCAAACCCAGAAAGCCCTTTTGTGGTAAGCAAGTCTCCATTCAGAGGCGATTTTTAAACTAAAAATTTTCTGAGTGACATTGTTACGATCCGTCGTGTAAGATGCCTTTGAAGGCAGTGTTCACGATTATTTTCGTAGGGGGTCTTGGACGATTTCAGAAATACTATTCTGATTAGAATGAGGCCCTCTCCAATATAAGGATGCAATCTAAAAAATAATTTTCTGGGTGACCTGTGCCTTTAAAGGCAGCAGACACGCTCGAAAATGTTGTTGAGATACTTTAAAGTCGCATGGCTCCCAGTAGACTGCTCACGCCGTTAGAAGAGTCAAAAATGAGTCGAAACTACTAAATCTCAGCAACGCAAATCGAACAATTTCTGCAACCCCGCCCCTGAGCTTCTGCAACCCCGCCCCAAAATACAAACTCGTCCAGATTGAAAGTACTAATACGGTCACTTTGGCTTGTTTTTGATGCTTCCAACGAGGTGAACGCCCCAGTACACAGTGTAGGAATATATCGGCTTCTCCATCTCAACCGTTGATAATGTTCGCTGTTTTAACCGCGCGCGATAAAACTCGTCCTTTTTTACCCGATAACAAAATGATCGTTATTCCTCTAATTACGCACAGTTTTCGTTCGTTTTTTCGTCAGTTCCCGATACAACTAGCTCCAAACCTTTGATTTATGACATAAAATCGATACCAATTTTGAGCGTGTCTGCGCCTTCAAGAAACGGAAGTAATTGATCAACAAGTGATATAGTGGAAATGCCTGGAAGTCGATGAAATACATAGAATGATTACGTCATGAATGCCTTTTCTGCACATTTCGGTCAACCTTTTCTCCCTTGAAAATTAGCTGAAAGAAAGATGGACGGGATTTGACCGGGAGATCATGGGTCAACACAGCGATTCGTGGCGGTCGACTCTTCTTCTCTCATGCGTCGATTGGTTGAATGGGTCTGAAAGCAAAGAAAAAGGGGTATTGAAAGGCAGTTTTCAGTAACTTTTTTGCAGTTCTTTCAACGTGGCTGTTGTGTAGGGCACTAGAGCTTCCATTATACATCGAAAGCTCAGAAACGAGTTTCATCGCGAACGATGCCTTTAAAGGCACTGTTCGCGATAAAAATCGCTTTTCTGTTTTTTTTTTGCCTATCTTGTAAATGGTCCCATTGTGCTTCCAATGACGCTTCTGGAATCGTACAAGACCTTCTGGGAATGGAGTTATGGTTCCTCAAAAATTGAGCTAGAGAAGCATGGTGGACGAGTTTTCCAAGGCTTGTAGCTTCCGTCATTTGCAGCCAACTCAGGCAGAAATGGCGGGGCACGCGCGCGAAATTTGAGTACTTTCGGTGCATTCACCTTGCAGCGCGTCAGTCCCCCGGTGAATTTTCGGGAGCAGCTCGTTTCAGAGAACCCGCGGGGTCGTTTCGGAGGTCCCGCGGGGCCGTTGCGGCGTAGGGTTAAATGTTTTGTGTGCCATAGGTAACAATGCTTACAATTAAACGATCGAAAAGCTCATTTTGCGGTAAATCCGTTTTTCAAATAGGCGTTTCATTTCGAAACATCTCTAATCATTTGCTAGCTGTTCCTGTAGGTTTTATGTTAGTTTTTAGTTTTTTTTAATGGTTTTTGCTATGACACTAGTTGGGGGGGGGGGACGACTCAGGATTCACTTGAAGAATGAATGATTCCGCTTCCAGAAATAGAAGTATTTCCATGGAGTCTCCCTGAAAACTGACTGATAACGCTATCTGACATATGATATCAGCGCAAATTTTCATTTTCATTGATGAATCACTCCATTTTCTCGAGTGCCCCCCCCGAACAAGTGTCAATCCTAGTTTTTAATAGTCAGATTGAGACTCCAAAAACGTTCAAAACGACTGGGAAAATTGCCGGTTAGCTTTCGGAGCTTAACACCTTCGTCAGACCTGAGAAACAAGGGTGCAAATTCATAGGAGTGGTGCGGTTTCGTGAATGATTTCTTCATTTTCATAGTTTGCTTTTTTCGAAAAACAATCGCTTATTTAAAAAACACACTTTGTAAAACGGGTCCTAGACGAGTAGAAAATGTGTTTAGAGAAGCGTGGAGCTTAGATTTTTCCCAAAATGTCATGTTATCTCATCAGAATTGCTTCATTAATTGTGATTGAGTCTGTTTGTTTACGTTCAGCATTTTGACTTCAGTTGATAGAAATTTCCAATGGCAGAGCAGGTGAAGTTTGGTTTCCACAAGAGATACGCCTTGCATCATATCGGCGTTCGAAAATATGGAGGTAGTTTTCTATCACGGCTGCTTTGCACAAACATTTAGTCGATTCCAATGTCGTCGATAAATGGTTTCCAGTGAAATTTCTGACTCAGATAATTCCAGGACGAGTGGAAGATTGGGTACGACAACATCGGGAGCAACTAGCTCGAGAGCTCCAAGCGCTGGAACAAGAGATCGTGGATGTGGAGAACATCGAAGTCGAAGTGGGAGCTGATGGTCTGGAGGGCGGTATTCACAATCTTTTATCATGTTTGCTGTGTGCATTTCATGTGTGCACTTTTTTCCGTTCCTTGACCATTGTTGAAGGGTTGAAGGTGCCGGTACATTGGTACAGGTTAGAGTCAGGTGTTTTTTATAGCTGTTAACCAAATAGTTGTTAGTTGTTCATTTGTTGAATGAATTTTGTCTATGGAATGAAGATTTATGTTGAACTAGTATCGTTTTCGCTGTGAAATTTGAGTTGGGGTAAAACTGGGAGAATGAAAAGTTTTTGATCTACACTACTCGACAATATAGTCGATATATTACACACATGTGTTTGCTAATCAGGGAAGGAAGGGATAGATCTGAATGAGAGAGCTCTCTGCCCCCGGCGATTCTGAAAAGCGTCGGGTCACCCGCGGTGGTTACTGGTGCGTGCGGCATGCGATGCGAATCGGGTCTCCCGCGGCGTAGTCGCGTCTCCCGCGACACCATAGAAATCGGAGGTCCCGCGTTGTTGTGCAGCGGGGCATACCGCTTTCACTCTCGCGGATTATGCCGATAATTCGTCTGAGAATGTACGCGAGCTGACCTGAGTAAAGAGAGAAGTTGAGAATGAAGTGAAAAACGGGGCTTTTGATCGGAAACCATCGCTCAACTCACGATTTCGAGGGTTCATTTGTTCACGTCGAGCGGCGGAGAGGGGCCGGACTTGCCCACATTGGCGGGGTTTGCCCACTTTTCAAAGCCGTTTCGCGGGTCCTGGGTAGCTTTTCGTCCCGTTTCTTTAACGCTGTTCTGCTTCTGATAGCCACGAGAAGCGTTTGTCATGAAAACTCGAGGATGAAGTTTATCGCAAACAGTGCCTTTAACCGCGATGGCACAGGACATGCAGAAAACGGTTTTCCAGATTTCATGTTTATCTTGAAGAAAATCTTCCGTTGCTGTGGGTTCGCTCAGAAAGCCCCATAAATGGAACTATGGCTCCGGAAATGCGCCTATATTTTAGAGGCAAAACTTTGGTGGACAAAGGTGTCAGGCCTATATCGCTCCAGCCGCGAAGCGGCTGGAGAGGTTTGGTTTTGCCTAGGCCTTGTGATCACTTTGATTTTTATAAAATAGTTTATAGAATCTTTGAAACAAAATTTGTGAAGATTTACTTCTGGATATAAGCGAAGGGGTCCAGAATACACCTGCTGTCCGAATTTCAACAAAATTGGTTCACAAATAACAAAGTTGTGAGCCCGAAAGCTTAAGGAAATTTCATGGTGTGCGCCGTAGGCCGTGAGCCGTAGGCCGTGGGCTGTCACGCTTTTCAGTTCTCACTGCTAATAGCCACTGCCAATGGTCGAAGGCAATCAGCTTGGCAGACAGGTAAGTTGGTAGGGGGTGCGTAGGCTGGTAAGTGATCGATTTGTAGGTGAGTGGGGATTCTGATGGCATCATCGGGACGTCATGAAAAGTGCTTCGGGCTTCTGATGACGTCATCTGGACATCGCGAAAAGTGCTTCGGGCTCCTGAGGACGTCATCACGACATCGTCAGAAGTGCTTCGGGCTCCTGATGACGTCATCGTGACGTCGTGAAAAGTGCTTCGGGCTTCTGATGACGTCATCGGGACGTCGTCAAAAGTGCTTCGGGCTTCTGATGACGTCATCGTGACGTCGTGAAAAGTGCTTCGGGCTCTTGATGACGTCATCGTGACGTCGTCAGAAGTGCTTCGGGCTCCTGATGACGTCATCGTGACGTCGTGAAAAGTGCTTCGGGCTTCTGATGACGTCACTGGGACGTCGTGAAAAGTGCTTCGGGCTTCTGATGACGTCATCGGGACGTCGTGAAAAGTGCTTCGGGCTCCTCATGACGTCATCGGGACATCGTGAAAAGTGCTTCGGGCTCTTGATGACGTCATCGGGAGATCGTGAAAAATGCTTCGGGTTTCTGATGACGTCATCTGGACATCGCGAAAAGTGCTTCGGGCTTCTGATGACGTCATCGGGACGTCGTCAAAAGTGCTTCGGGCTTCTGATGACGTCATCGGGACGTCGTGAAAAGTGCTTCGGGCTCCTGAGGACGTCATCACGACATCGTCAGAAGTGCTTCGGGCTTATGATGACGTGATTGGGAGGGCGTGAAAAGTGCTTCGGGCTTCTGATGACGTCATCAGGGACGTCGTGAAAAAGTGCTTCGGGATTCTGATGACGGCTTTGGGACGTCGTGAAAAGTGCTTCGGGCTCCTGAAGACGTCATCAGGACGTCGTCAAAAGTTCTTCGGGCTCCTGAGGACGTCATCACGACATCGTCAGAAGTGCTTCGGGCTTCTGATGACGTCATTGGGACGTCGTGAAAAGTGCTTCGGGCTTCTGATGACGTCATCGGGACGTCGTGAAAAGTGCTTCGGGCTTCTGATGACGTCATTGGGACGTCGTGAAAAGTGCTTCGGGCTTCTGATGACGTCATCGGGACGTCGTGAAAAGTGCTTCGGGCTTCTGATGACGTCATGGGGACGTCGTGAAAAGTGCTTCGGGCTTCTGATGACGTCATCGGGACGTCGTGAAAAGTGCTTCGGGCTTCTGATGACGTCGTCGGGATGTTTTGAAAAGTGCTTCGGGCTTCTGATGACGTCGTCGGGATGTTTTGAAAAGTGCTTCGGGCTTCTGATGACGTCATCGGGACGTCGTCAGAAGTGCTTCGGGCTCCTAAGGACGTCATCACGACATCGTCAGAAGTGCTTCGGGCTTCTGATGACGTTATCGGGACGTCGTGAAAAGTGCTTCGGGCTTCTGATGACGTCAGCGGGGCGTCGTGAAAAGTGTTTCGGGCTTCTGATGACGTCATCGGGACGTCTTGAGAAGTGCTTCGGGCTTCTGTAGACGTCATCGGGACGTCGTGAAAAGTGGTTCGAGCTTCTGCTGACGTCATCGAGACGTCGTGGAAGCCCGGAGAGTGGGCGGGTGCTCGGGACCCATTGCTGGTCATCCGAGAAATTGTGAAGGACACCCCGTAGAGTGATTAGGAGTCCCGGACCCGTCACTGGTAAATTGTGCAGGTTACCCAAAAGAATGAGCAAGAGTTTTGAGTTTTGCGCTAGCCGTCTGAGATAGTGTGCTGGATGAATCGGAATCTGCGAAGGAGTCCGAGAACACCTTGAAAAACTTTTCTAAAAGTGTGCTGATGACAAGCATAGCGTGCAGAAAGCTTGAGATATTATGTAGGTCATGTCGCCAGGCTGCTCTTCCGTTTCGTAACGCGCTGAGGCCATTCACACAATCCCATTTTGAGTGCTCCCTCTATCTTCTTCACCAGCCTACTGGTTTTTTCTGCAATAAATGGTAGTTGTTTATCAGCATCTAAATTCAAAAACAAGTTGTTAGAGCTATCTCCATTCGCAGCTCAGCAGAGCTTTTTCATATCAAATTCATGGAATCGAAGCGGCTGTTCTGCGAAGGGATGGGGCGGAGGAAACGAAATAATGAGTATGGAAAACTGCTTTGTTCCACTAATGTGAAAGTGTTCAAATGGAATGGAAGGTAGTTTCTGACTGTGCAGGTTTTGAGTTATGTAGTTTCATTCGCAAGCGAAGAACTGCGGGCAGATTCTGCATCCCGCTGTAGGCCAGCAGGCTTTCATGATTATCGACCGGGCTGGCTACGTCTGAGCGACTAACTATCCCCGGGGCCTAAGGCCCCTGTCAGAGTTGGTTGAGAGAATCACCGTGGCCGACCCGTTCGATACGTATGAAAAACATGAAGGTTGCAAATAACACCCGTTGTAGCCAGCTGTGGCTGACGCGATCAACATTAATGAATTATGTAAAACGTTATCATGGATATCACTCATTTATTAGCTTATATCATGTGAACATCGGTCGCGCAAGCCACATCGGGTGATTTTTCTGAGATAGTTTTATAACAGGTTGGGTCATTGATTCTTGTGATCACAGAGCGGGGACTGATCTAACGGGGAGATGAAGAGGTTTTTGTTCGAAATTCTTGCATGGGATATTACTGCGTAATATCAAGAAAAAGTGAACAATCCTGTAAAAAAGGGGTCTCCCAAGCAAAAGTGGTTTGGTTCGCGTTACAAACGTTTCAACAAAAAGGGAACAATAGGGAAGTGGAATGAGGAGAGTGTACAAAAAATGAACAATATCCTCTAAAAACTCTTTTCTTGGTCGAAACTTCTAAACAGTGGAAACAAACCGTTGCGGTTCTCTATGAGGAAGCGCTTTTGGCTGCATAAAGGACTTTGATTATGTGAGTGCCGATAAAATATTTATATATCACTTCCTCATACAGAACCGCAACGGTTTGTTTCCGCTGTTTAGAAGTTTCGACCAAGAAAAGAGTTTTTAGAGGATATTGTTCATTTTTTGTACACTCTCCTCATTCCACTTCCCTATTGTTCCCTTTTTGTTGAAACGTTTGTAACGCGAACCAAACCACTTTTGCTTGGGAGACCCCTTTTTTACAGGATCTCTCTTCATTCGCAGTCGTTGCGCGAGAGTGAACCAGGGTGTGCAGACAGATCGGCAAGGAGATGAAAATCGAAGACTCGGTTGAAATTTGTGAATGAATCTAGAATGTGCACGTGAAATAAATGCGTTGCGAATCGATGAAGGAGATCGCTGGTGCTAGAAAATGGGTAAAAGAAGCTTATCATCATCTATAATTGCAGTCGATAGAAAGTTCCGTCGAGCCCACACTATGATCAATGAAATGTCGCCATCAGACGGGATGTGAAAAAGTTGTTGGTCGAATGACTCACGCAGTAAAGTGCATATTATCGCTCCAGCCGCGACTCAGCAGGAGCGACTTTGGTTTTTTTTTGTCAAAACCATGACAACGTGTAAGCAGCGTAGGTTTTCGATCGAATACATGAGCACGGGCGAGCTCATTTGCCTTCTATAATTGAAAAGATCAGAATAGTCCATTCGGGGTCAATGTTTCGAATTGCAAATAATTAGTTAACTCGTATGTTGTCGTGCACTCAATCACAACTCGTAAGGCTTGATCCTCCCAAATCAGAAAAGCCATTACAGAAGCGGATGGGTTTGGAGCATTGACTGGTAGTCCACAGAGTCTGTACACAGCGCCGGTCATAAGCGTGTGGCTACTCATTTTCCGAAGAAACTGTTTTCAAAAGTACCTCGTCCGAGGATTAACGAAATTTTATGAAACCTCATTGTGTAATAAACCATCGAAATCGTACCTGCTACATACTCAAAGTTGGATCTTGAAAGCACAGTTAGTGTAATACAGAGAATAATAACGTTTTTGTGGTATTATTACAAACTAAGCCTAATTTCTCAAATCATGAACATAAAAATTACAACTCTATATAGGTACATAGTAGAGCATCAATGCAGCCACTGGGTTTGCAGCAAAAGTGGAAAAGAAGTCCAACATAGGAAGCAATCCCTCATTTTGACCAAAAACGTCCTAAAGACTCATTCATAGCAGGGGCGCGTTCCAAGAACATTCCCATGGCGAAACGCGTCCACGGAAACGAAGGTACGGCCACGTGGGAGCAATTTTCAGTTATAATTCGCATCCATGGAAAGCAAATTCGTCCATGGGGAGGTTGTTTTGCCTCCCATGGCGTCTTGGGAACGTTCTTGGAACGCACCCCAGGTCGCTTCGACTGGTTGTGGCACTGCCAACAGTTAAAAAACCCATCGCGCCAACAGATCTTGCTCTGAGTCGCGACGGTTTGGACCACTTGGCAGTTTTAGTCTTGATCGCCGAGCGACTGAGGTATTTCATAGCTGGTCGAAGCGACCTACTCGATTTTGCTAGCTCGCTTCGATTAGTCGCGTGGTTTGCATGAAGGAAGCGATTCGTCTAGTCGAAGCGACTAGTCCGCAATCTTTCGTCACAACCTTGCATATGTGGCGCGAAGTTGCAGATGTCACAGTTCTAACGTATAAAATACGGCATGTAAAAGGGAAAAACTATATAGTATTTATACTACATTTACGATGATAGAAATAAGAAAATGTAATGAGGCTATCGAAGAATTACATTTCATGCCGGCTTCGAGCAACAAGAAATTTCAGCTTTCGTTTTACTTTGCTGTTCAAACAAATTCCACCTAATCGTCTTTTCGAACCATTTTTTTTGCTTGAAAACTGTGCAAAACTCTTGAATCCAGGAGGTATGTGAGGGCAACAATGTGAAAAAATTAGTAGGAATGCCGAGAGAGAAAAAAGCTTTTTTATCCATTCCCAGGCTTGGTCCGCAATTGTCCATCTATTTCATGCGAAATTACGTCCGCCCGCGAAGCGATTTCAAGTCGCGACACGGAGCGATTTCAGATCGCGGCAGTATCGTTGGTCGCTTCGACTTCAACTCAAAACGTCGTCCAGCTATGAATGGGGCTTTAAGCCGCGATCTGAAATCGCTCCGTGCCGCGACTTGAAATCCACCCCAGCGATTTCAAATCGCTTGGGTGGACGCAATTTCGCGTGAAATAGACGCATAATTGCGGACCAAGCCTAAGGAATGAAAAAAGTTTTTTCGGCATTCCCACAATTATCTTCTAGATAACAGAGTTTCGATCAGTTTCCAAACGAAAAAATGGTTCCAAAAGACGATGGGGTGGACTTTCTTTGAACAGCAACATAAAACTAAAGCTAAAGTTACTAGTTGCTCGACGCCGGCATGACATTTAATTTTTCGGTAGCATCATTACATTTTCTCATCTCTCTCGTTATAAATGTATGATAAATACTCGTTTTTCCCTTTCGCATGCCACATTTTATGCGAGTGAACTGTGACGTCTGCAATTTCGCGCCAGACACTGTGGGGTTTGTAACGCGCAGCAAACGCGGGTCATAATCTGAACCGCTGCCGTTAGAAACGAAAAAATGTACAAAGCGGGTGCCCCATATCCGCCGTTTGCCCCGCGATATCCGGCGATTCACTGCCGTTTGCAGGTTTCGATTATGCTCGGTCAGATTTATGACGGCGAGGGAGGTCGTCGTCCTATTCCACTGGTCCCATCACTTCGATAGGAGCGGTTCTCCCCTAAAAAGGACACGGTCCATGTCACGGCCCGCAGTAAGGGGTCACCCCCACCGCGGTCCGCGACAGGGACATCATCCACGCCACGGTCGACCGCGAGAGAGCCTCCCTCGCTGAGGACCGTGGGGAGACCCCTCAGCGGCCAAAAATCGTCCAGAGAGTGACTCGTAGGCACTTTCCAGGAAGGCCGACTGCGCTCTCTCTAGGATGAGGCCCCTTATATACGTGCTCTGCTGCTGATATGGGCCTGGTCAATTGTGGAGTCATCGACAACGTGATTTGGCAGATCAAACGAGTTCATATCCAGTCAAATCGTGTACGAACGCAACGCCGAGCCTCTCTGCAGCAGTGACGTCATCGCCAGCCAAACGGCGGAATCCGATGTTTGGCGGGCGCTGAGCGCAGACCGGAATGGCCGTGCGGGAACTCTGCCGTTCGCCCCGCACAGGTCGAAATGGGACGGTTCAGTGCGCGTTAGAAACGCCAGAATGTCTGAGTACGCAAGGTTGCGACTGAAGATTGCGGACTAGTCCCTTCGACTAGACGAATCGCTTCCTTCATGCAAGCCACACGACTAGTCGAAGCGACCTGACAGAATCGAGTAGGTCGCTTCGACCAGCTAAAAAAATAGCCCAGTCGCTCGGCGATCAAGACTAAAACTGCCAACTGGTCCAAACCGTCGCAACTCAGAGCAGGATCTGTTGGCTCGATGGGTTTTGTAACTGTTGGCAGCGCCGCGACTAGTCGAAGCGACCTGCTATGAATGAGCCAGCACAGTTGATTGCACTTATAATTCAGCTCCACAATGCCGTTCAGTTCACAAACTGCACACTGATTGCGAAAGCGCGCTGCGGCGCGGTTGCGAGCAACCTCAGACAGGGATGTGGGATCACCCGGGCACCAAAGGCGCAAACCGCCCGGGTGATCCCACATTCCTGTCTGAGGATACTCGCAACCGCGGTGCAGCACGCTTTCGCAATCAGCGTCCACTTTGCAGGCTGAACATCATTGCCGACATGAGCTGTATGATGCATAATGTCACACTACGGAACCTTCCTTTTTTCTAAATAGCCTTCCACGATTCATATAGTCCGTTTCATGATTAAGTTATTAATGCATGTTACGGCTACCATGAATAAATAAATAAATAAATAAAAGTTGTTGGTCATTGGAACGCCTTCGAATACCGATGAATGTCATTGCAAAAGAGTTAGAAGATCTTCCCGAAACTTTTCTATTGGTGGTTTCTCAAGAAAAAACTTCTGGGACAGTGGCTCTCTACACACCAAGTGAGGATTTTGCGGCTCTAATTCCACGGGACCACTTCGCTTGCATTGAGTAGTGTGACGTGTCGAGTTGAAAAAGCTGGGCAACTCCTCCCTTTGCGTGAGGAGAGCCCCTACCGAGAAGAAATTTGGTATTGATCTGTGTAATTCGGATAGGAAGCCGCGACGCTACTTGCCGGGAAAATTTGCGGGCAGGAAAACGAAGGCAACATGGCTATCGATCGAATGATTTCCAATTGCTGAGTAGGGTTTCCTATTTGAAAGACACGGACGATACGAAGCAGGGATGAGCGGAGTTCCGCGTTTCGCGTTCCGAAAACCTCACTTCCGCGCATTTTTAGGCGTTTCGCGTCCGATTTCCGAAAGCCGAGAAAAAATTTTGTTCCAAAACCCAAAAACCGATATCCGAATTGTCAAATTTTTGTTCCGCTCATCCCTGATACGAAATCAAGCATTCTCGAATGTTGACAGATTTTTTTGAGGTGTCACCACATACCACGTCAGTTGTCGGTATGACAAGCAAGATGAGTCCGGAAGAGTCTGTCATCGAATAGCGGCACACAGCTTAGAGGCCAAACGGCTCACATACAAATTATATCAATCGATCGGATTCATAACGTGTTCTGATGAGTTTTGACAAGAACTAACACTTATCAAATCAATAGCCGTATACTCTCACATTGCAAGTCGAACGGAACCCCCAAAGTTGTGCGCCGACACTCGCCTGTCTTCAAACCGAAAGGTCCAACTGCAGCCGAGCTACCCATGGTTAAAGGCAGTATCCGCGATAATCTTTGATTTCGAGATTATTTGCTAGATCGATTGTTTGGCCTCCGAATAGAGCTGGAATGATGAAAAAGTTAGAAAAAACATGCCAAAAAATACAAGAAAAGCTGCATTCTGATCCCGCCTCTTTACTCTCACTGGAACTGTTTGCTGTGACAACGAATTTTTTCGTGAACCTGTCCTCTGAAATCCTGTATTCTCTGTTGCTCCGTTCTTTCGTTCTACTGTTTATACTGGTAGGCCCCCGTCATAGTCGGTGGATCTACTGAGTCCCACCGGGTCGATACGCATCGAATTCGTGGAAGACGGGTGCAAAAAAATCAACCCGCTGAGTCCGACTGCGACCGTCTGATGCCCACCGCAATCCCCCCGGTCGATACTGATGGTTCTCATGCGTACAAGGGCGGGGCCAATGCACCGACTGAGTCCAACTGAGTCCCACCGAAATCATCCTCACCCCACCCGGTCGATTTAGGAGTTTCTCACGTGATTTGGGTGCATCTTTTTCGGCCGACTGCGACCTGCCGAGTCCATCCGCATTTCGACTCTCGTCGTCTGCGCTCTGCCCCACCCGCTGCTGATACGGAAATCAGATTCAGACATGTTGAAAACAAGAAAAATCAGCCACCAAACACGTTCCGATTCACAGCTGAGGTGATAATCGTCACTATCAATTGCGTGTTTCGCAGAGGAGTTGGTTGGCGCTGGGGGCAACCGGACTCAGTGGGACTCTGCAGGTTTTTCGACGAAGTCTGACCGGGGCCTTACTGTTCTACTTACTTTTTTCGATTAACCCCGTTTTGTCACCGGCGATGGTCAACAACCGTATGTTCAGACAACCGGACAACTAGTCCAGACCAGGAAATAATATCACTGAAACCGTTTTTATGCGTTTTTCGCCATTTGCTCGTGATTATGGTAACACTCGGTGGGTAACGCATTGTTTGAAGTCGGAAACTCGGGAGCGAAAATCATCGTGATCAATGGCTTCGGGAGCAGGGATGTGCGGAAATTTTTTTTTTGGAAACAGAAAACAGAAAATCTAGTTTGACAGAAAACAGAAAAAAATCTCCAAAAATGGGTAGAAAACAGAAAAATTTCCAAAAATCAATAAAGGGTGTTCAGCGTACACTAAACGAAAATTTTCAAAACATTCAACTTTTTTAAAAACATTTTTTAAGTGAGCTATGCTTCTTTTATTGAATTTTCAAAACCTTACAGTTGGCCAGAGCAAAAAGTATAGACGTTTAAGAAATGCTGATTACAAGTGCGATAAGATGACAAATGTTCATAGAATCTTCCTCTTCCTAGGCAAAAAAAAGCTCGATTACTGTATTAGAAGCTCAATACATATGTATGTCGGAGCAAGGAGTACGTAGTGCAGTCGGAGCGAGCTTTCCGTTCCTTAGTGTACATATTTTGACACTGATTGTGGGATAACTGCTGGTTTGAACACTGTACTACTCCACAGAGCTGAAAGTCACGCCCGTACCGCGCACCTGTGCCGTTAGAGTATACTCAGACAATAGGCGCGGACTGACCGCTGGCAATCAAGGCCTCTGCGGGCGGTACGCCAGCAAGTTGCGGGCGGATCGCTGATTATCGTAGCCTCGCCGGGCGGATCGCTGCCTCTCGTTGTCTTCGCGGGCGGATCGCTGCGTTTTGGCGGGCGGATAGCGGCACCTGGGAAAGTTGATCACGCTAGCTGGTGAATCGCCGGCGAGCTCTATAGCGGTGATCTGCTCGCAACCTGCTAGCGATCCGCCCGCAAGGGCCTTGGTAGCCAGCGATCCGCCCGCTGAGCTATGAGATGCAGCGAACCGCCCGCAACCAGCCAGCGATCCGCCCGCCAGTGCTTTGATAGCCAGCGATCTGCCCGCTCAAACTTTACGCGGTGAAACTTGTCAATCATTGACGAGTTCTTTTCTGGTACCAGTCCCATGCTCAGAAAAAACTAACCGAAGGGTATAAAAGGCGCTCCTTCGCAATGAGTGCTCACTCGGCACTTCGGGGCCGATCCTTGGAGATGACTTCTAGTCACCTTTGAAGGCGCTTCACTGCGCCAAGAGTCTCTCTAACTCTTAACTGAATTTTGTGCCATCTGCGTTGCAGTGAATCAAAGCACGTATTCAGAGTTTAGCGTGCATGGCACAGTTGGGGTCAACATTGCCCCGCTCCACCAAAGCGGTTACGCTGGGGAGCGGGTTTGAAGAGTGGGGTCAAGTAGTATTATGGCTTATACTTGTTAGTATAGAGTCACATTGCAGTTTTCCTTTCACTTGACTGCTTTGCGTTACCTCTGAGGGATTCGTCAACGATAAACCTCTGCGTAAAAGTAATCACTATCAGATAAAGATAAGGAATCGGCTTCCTGAATCCCTACTAGGATGCGCAGCTCATTCGACGTCGTAGTCGTAGAGGCTTGACTCTGAGAGAAGTTGCCGCTGCGGCTCCGCGATAGTGCCGTTTTGGCGCGTACAGGCACCGACGCGGCACTATCGCGGAGTCGCGGCGGCACTACCGCGGAGCCGTAGCGGGGACCCGACAGTACCGGTTCTGCTCCGCGATAATGTCGCAGCGGCCCCGGGAGAATGTCTGACATGAAGTTATTTAAGAATTCGGAGTCAACTAGGGGAGGCCTAATTGTAAGAACAAAAATTCGCACCTGCAGCCGTTTCATCCTTTGTCTGATAAGGACAGAGCTTACCGCCGCTTTGGCGCAAAAGGAAATGCGGTATGCACCTCAAAATTAGGTATATTTAACCGGCGACAGTTTCGTTTCACCACACAGGACAGTACATCGTACTCCACGCGGATTCGCTGCTGCATCCTCGCGGTTCTGATGCGTAGCCGCTGCGGTACTATCGCGGCGATGTCGAGGCTCAAGACACGGCAGCAAAATCGTCTGATCACGGAGCCGCTGCGGCACTATCGCGGAACTATCGCAGCACAGTCGAGGATCGCGAAACTTTACCGGCACTGACGCAGCAAATTTTCTCAGAGGAATGGGTTTCACGCTTTTTTAGTGGCTTGCAGGGGCAGCCGACTTCCCAATGAGAGCCTTTATCTCTCTACATGAATCTGTGACCAATCGAAGGACCCCGAAGGGTTGGTTGGTTTGGTTCACCTCGGCGAGGATCGAACCCAACCGTGTATAGCGAGCAGCACCGTTTCCTCCCACCTCCCCACACGTGCCCTTATGGATAACCACTACAGCGAGACGAATGTGTATAGCGTCGTGGTACAACCGCAGAGAGCCTGAGTAAAGTACACCCTCACCCTATCGGCTTAGCTTCGCTAGATCCGGTCACTTTTTTCTAGGAAAGTCCTACTGCAAATCGAGGTACACGTTTTTTTCTGTTTTCTGTCCAATTTTTGCCTATTTTTACAGAAAACAGAAAAAAATGGCCAAAAATGGGCAGAAAACAGAAAACAGAAAATTCCGCACATCCCTGTTCGGGAGTTCTTCGTCTGGGGCGGCATGCATGAACGCAGCGAACGGTGCCAGGGAGCCGCTCCGCGTGCCATGCGCGCAGCGTCGAACAACGGGGCGGCCCCTAATTTCGTGGCGTGTATTGATGTGCCTGATTTTCGGAGCCGCCCCGTTGCTCGACGCTGCGCGCATGGCACGCGGAGCGGCTCCTGACACAGTTCGCTGCGTTCATGCATGCCGCCCCTGGTGCCTTCCCGTGGAGTACATATGTAAGGGCGTACCATTTATGCTGACCCAACCGATTCGAGTATGACGAAATAGCACAAGGTCCCGTGCACGATCGCATCATTTCGTAACGCTGGTTGACCCAGTCCTCGACTGGCTTGAAATGTAACACGCTCATTTCCTTTTCTTTTTGATTCTCTTCTCTATCCTATTTCTTATCGAATGTCATCGAGACAAATTTAACACCTTCTTTTATATGCTTCTATGCTTGAAACGTGTTTTCATCATACGGCGATTTGGAGAACCTGACCCCAATCATGGCCAAAATCGAAAAAACGAGCGAAAAACGCTCTCTGTTGGGCTTGATAAATACGGAAATTCTTTTGTGATCTGCAGTCAACTTGAAATCGATGTAATGTCATGTTTGTCTGCGGCGTTCAATATAAAACAAGAATTCGTCTTGCCGTGCGATATGGGACTTGTTTGCGGCCACACAGCGCACATTGGAATGGACGCTATCACTTGATGTTTAGAAATGTATTTCATTAGCAAACGGGAGAAGAATGGAAGGAGACAGTGATAACGCATTTTCATTGTAAACATATAAGAAAACTAATGTAAACCAAAAAATGTGGGTAGTTTCCAGATTTTCGATGGGTTACTGTTCGTTTTGGAAGGTAAAAAAGTACAAATGCGACCGTTTTGGGCTTGTAACTTCTTGGAATCTGCGGCTCGGGGCGGGATACTGCTCTGTTCTACTATGGAGGCCCGAGAGATACTAACAATACAAGTCGTTTTTGCATATGCGTTTTCCGCCATAAACACTTCCCTTGTCAGTCCAGTAATAGTTCTAGAACTATACATTTGTATTGGAACGACTCAATTTTCTTAACAATCTTTCCTTGTAAGCTTGACTTTTCAGCCGTTTTTTAGAAAAAAAATTCTGGATGCTTTTACAGAACTCTTGTTTGTACCGAAGGTAATGTGCGGATTAAAAAGCTCCATGAGTTTTTCAGGAATTTACCAGATTTCTTATAGTTCCGTTGTCTCACTCGCAATAGATATATTTCAAAGTCTGTTATACATATGATTTCCGTTTTCGATTTAGTCTGACGCATGGACCAGGCGGCTGGCCGTGCAGTGTTTGTGGCCCCGGTGGAGAATGGGGTTTCGATTCGCGCTGGATGATTTACCGTCGCAGCCCAGTCCATTCATCAGACTAAAATTATTGTGCGAACTCTAGACATTCCAGTGTACTTCGTATAAAATGAATACATAGTATATGTATATGTATGTTCCTACTTCTATTCATGATGTAGAGGTTTGTCAGTTCGTTGACAGGTTAACCATCGCGAGGTCGACCTCGTTGGTAACAAACCTCGATCACCACAGGACACTGCATATCCCGAAGTGTTCTAGCGACCTGCAGTAGCTGACCACGCCTCCTCTGACTGCACAAAAACTTGTTTGTTTCTTCGTTAGACTCGACTGCCATCCTTCCATCTTATCCATTGTTTACCGTACTATGGCTTCGGCTCAGTTGAAAATTTGTAGAAAATCTCTTCAATTCGCTATAATCTTCCGTTTGTCGGCTGGTACCACTCAGGGTTGTGGGTAAATGAAATTTCAAATTTCGTAAATTGTAAAATGTATTTACTGTGAAACCACCGTAAATCGTAAGCCCCAAATAATAAAAATAGCTCCTAAAAATTATCACTACTTTCTTTGGTGGAACATGAATTTGAAATCTTTCTTTCATTAAAGGCAGTGTTCACGATAAAAGTAGTTTTTCTGTCTTTTTGCCTATCTTGAAAACGGTCCCATGCTGATTTCAATGATGTTCCTGGAATCTTACAAGACCCCCTGGAAACGGAGTTATGGCCCCTCAAAGTTCAGCTAGGAAGCATTGTGGACGAGTTGTCCGAGGCTTGTAACTCCCGTTTTTTGCAGCCGATGTGTGCGAGCTGATCTGAGTAAAGAGAGACGTTGAGAATGAAGGGAAGAACGGGGCTTTTGATCGGAAACCATCGCTCATCTCACCATGAATTCAAGTAAACTGTTATAGGACGTGGGCGGAGTGGCCCAATGGGTCGACTGGCCCACGAGATTTTCACCCACTTAACGGCCGTTTTTCGTCGCCTTTTCGTTCTTAATCTTCTCCGAGGGACCCAAAGCTTACGCTTTGGCCGAAAAAACGTGCAACTTTTTCTTCGTGAACACTGCCTTTAAAGGCAGTGTTCACGTTAGAAAAAATCTGCAGTCTGTTCACAGAAACATGAGCTTTGGGACCTACCGATGAAATCTGTAAAGATTGAATCACGAAACCCCATCGAGAAGTGGGTGAAAATCGCGTGGGCCAGTCAACCCATTGGGCCACCACGTCTCCCAAACTAATCCTTTCTGAAGAAGCTTGAATACGTAAACAGCCGGTCAGCAAAGGAACAATGTTATCCAGCCCACCCCCCCCCCCCCAGTCGACTCATTGGCCGTGAGACAGATTTTTGCAGTGGAGCAGGCTCTTCGCGCTAGCCTTCCAATCTTCTCAGAAAGTATCAATATGACAATTTCGCAGGATTTCTCTATCGTACGAGCAAATTTCAAGGATAGAATGGCTCAGTTCACATGTATAACTGGTTTCGTTATGGTCTGACTTTGACTGGCTTTGCTATGGAGATTTCTTCTGATTTTATTTCTTTATTCATTTTAAAGGGTAGAAGAACTTCACTGAAATGTGGATCTGGTTTTGGTGCGGAATATTGATATAGTGAAGTCGAATAAAAGTCCAATTTTGTGCTTCATATGCCATTATTCTAAAAAAGATACATCGCTCACATTTGGTCGTTATACCATTTAGAGGGCTTTGAAAGCACTCAAAAAATGTTCCAGATTTGACTCAAAATCCTTCCAGATGGGTTTTTTGGGGCGCTGATCACGAATCTGGGAATTGATTTGCGAATTTCCAAAGTTTTCGACTTGCTTCGTTCAAAGCTTCCCAGCAGGGAAAAATTTGATGGCAAATCGCGACTTTTGGCGATTGCCGGTGTGCTACGATAGATATGGCTCAAATTGTGTCTCTGGGGGTTAATTGGAGTGCTGAGCACGAACCTAACGTCCGTACTTCGACTTTAGTCAGATTACGGTAGATCATGATGGGTATACGGTAGTTTAGTCAAAGTCTCAGATTTCACTCAAATTTTGCATGCGGGAGTTATTCGGGGCGGTGAACACGAATTCAATGTCCATTTGTCGATTTTCGAATTATTGGGGTACGTTTTGCTCCCTAAAGGGCATGGTACCTACCGTAACCCACAGTAAACTTCAGAATTTTGACAAACGGACTTCAGATTCGTGGTCAGCACCCTAGATTACCCCTGCATAATAGTTTTGAGCCGAATCCGAGATTTTTTTTCCAAAATACCCAGAAAAATTCATGGGGCGTACTCTTACCTTGCCACCCGGCTTTGAAAAAAGCGCATAACTTTTTTCAGAGTGGTTTCAGGCAGCTGCGAAGACGATAATCGGATTCTACGCCAGAAATAGTTCTAGAATAGTACATTCATAATCATAGTTATATGCTTCATTGATGCCTAAACCGTAATAAAATAGAATATTTTCATTATAGTTCTTCAGTGATACATTTCACTGTTATGCAGCCAAACTATATCGAAACCAGTTATACATGTGAATTGAGCCATTCTATCCTTGAAATTTGCTCGTACCATAGAGAAATCCTGCGAAATTGTGATGCTGATACTTTCTGAGAAGATTGGAAGGCTAGCGCGAAAAGCCTGCTCCAGTGCAAAAATTTGTCCCACGGCCAATGAGTCGATTGGGGGGTTGGGCTGGATAACATCATTCAACGTTATGGCATGTTTACACAAGGTTACACAGTTGATCGCAAAACGCTTGGCTCCGGGCGAGATTGAACCAGCATATCCCCTTTCCGGGGGAGCGCCTTATCGCACTGCACCAACGAAAAACCTAGCTCCATTGAACCACCGAAGCCCTAGCGCCGCTCTCACTCAACTGGTGGTGCAGTGCGATAAAGCGCTCCCCCGGAAAGGGAATATGCTGGTTCAATCTCGCCCGGAACCAAGCATTTTGCGATCAACTCAACACCTTGTGTAAACATCAAAGACAGTGTTCCGATAGAAAATCTGTAGTCCTTTCATAGAAACGTGAGCTTTGGGGCCTACCGATGAAATTTGTGAAGAGAAATTCGCGAAAACCCATTAAGAAGTGGGTAGTGGGTAAAAATCGCCCAATGGGCCTGTCAACCCATTGGGCCACCCCGCCTCCCAAGCTAATCTCTTCTGAAGAAGCTTGAACACGTAAACAGCCGGTCAGCAAAGTTAATGACTTCGATAATTAACAGTGGGTAGGGTGGATCACGTTACCACATGGAAAGCCTTCATTCCTTCACACCGGTCAATCTTCACATTCTCAAAAATATGACGTCACACAGGTGGTCCTTCTAAGGCGGGAAAAAAGCGCTTCGTCGTCATTTTCTGCAGTTCTTCCTGAGTCCGCTGTCACAGTAAGCTCTTGAGCTATCTTAATCTGTAAGAAGCTGAGCATCCACAGTTTATCGCGAACACCGCCTTAATGTGGTGGAGAGTTGTTTCAGGAGTTTGTCGCAGTGAGCTGCAGATTGAACCTATTAACGATGAAGGGTAAAGTTTTCAGCGTTGATCAATTCCACTGGGGATGCTCCATACACTCGAATTCCGTCCAGAATGAAACTTTTGAATGTGCGATGGGCCTGCGCATTAACTGGCAGAGGTCTGGTACCAATTCACCGACCCCGGAGGGATGGCAGCCTTGATTGGCCTTGGGCGAGGATCGATCTATCGTCCATGCGCGTGACAGTGGCGCCTCTTGGCACTGCTCTACACCGGCGGCGAATAGCTTGGAAAATGAAAAGGAAAAACATTTTTGTAGATTTGTCTGTCCAGTGCAGACTCAATATACGCGCATTCAATGCCACGACCACAAAATGCATCATAATAATAGAGCAAGGCTGAGCCTGTTGTTTGACGATATCAGTTATTCACGCGCAGGTCGATGAGATGCCATTCCAAGAACCGCTTCATCTTGACAATCAAGGCTAGGCATTTTTGCCACGGTATATCCGCCTGTCACCACGGAAATTTTATCTGCTTTTTGTGTTGTTGCGCAGCAAAAAGGGCCCACAAAACACCCTTATTCCCGAGAGAAGGCGGTATAGAAAACAGGCGAATTAAATTTTCTTTTCTGAGTGTCGGTTTGTTGAGGACGAAGACCATTTAGACGGAGAAAACGATTTGGCACTTTTAAGGTAAGCAACAATTGTCGCAAACCTACAAAACTATACTCTATCTTGAATTGCACGAAACACGGTCCGCCAATAGTCCTCTAATTGGCCCGCTAGTACCGTAGTGTACGTCTACGACGCGCTCTCGGCAGACCCGGGTGTGCACCCGGTGTGCAGACGACGGTACAGTGGCAGGGTGGGTGGCCGAGTGGCGGTATTGACAAGTCGATTGCTCTGCACACCGGGTGCACACCCGGGTCTGCCGAGAACGCGTCGTGGACGTACACTACGGTACTAGCGGGCCAATTAGAGTACTATTGGCGGACCGTGTTTTGTGCAATTCAAGCTGGTATCACAGGCGCAAGTAAGTGTACGGCGAATTAGCGCAATGGGTAGTTCTTCGTCACTGCATCATAGTTGATTTCCCAAACTAAGCCCAACTGTTTTTCCCTTCAGTGACGTGGTGGATCTCCTTTTTTTATCTGAGTAGACGTAACCTTCTAAAACGGGGGACCAGTGACACCATTTGAAGCCAGTAATGGCCTAATTAAAGTGCTTTGCACGATTTTTTTACGGTAATCTAGTTCCGGAAATCAAGACAGTTGCTTTTACAAGGGAAGTATGTAAAGCGTTTGTCGGACCTGCGAAAACGACTAGTATCGTTAGTATCTCTTTTAGCTCAAAAGTAAAAAATGCGCAGTATCCCGCCCCGAACTGCAAGTTCGAACGAGTTATGAGCATTTTCCAAGCTTTGCGAAAAGGCGAGGGTACCAAATTCACCCATCAGGCATTTTTTTTGCGAGTTTCAAAAAATTTTCTCGGATTTTGCTGAAAACTTGTACGTAGGGGTAACCTAGGGTGCTGAAAACGAATCTGGGGTCTGTTTGTCGAAATTCTGAGGTTTACTGTAGGTTACGGTAAGTAATATGTAATTCAGGGGGCAAAACCTATATTAAATGATCGAAATACGGCAAATGGACATCAAATTCGTATTCTCCACTCCGAATAACCCCCGTTTACAAATTTTGAATAAAATCTGAGATTTTGACAAAACTACCGTATACCCACCGTAATCTGGGAAAACTCGATAAACTGTTTCCAGATTCTTGTTTAGCACTCCAAATTGCCCCCAGAGAATGATTTTTAGACACATCTATCTCATCGTACTCTGAATCTCATCGGTCAACGCTAGCAGTGCGATGGTTATTTCCATCAACGGTGAGAAAGCAGAGGCGAAACGGAATTTTTAGGGGTTGTCGAAGGTCCTCTATCGATTGAGTCCACTTCCACAGTTGTTTATTGATTTTTGCGAAAAATCAATAAAATCTATAATTCCAGAAAACCGATAAAATTCCACGGCAGTGAGTTCAATGGATAGAGGACCCTCAAACACTCATGACTGTCAAGTTTGACCGCTGATTTTCTTCGATAAAGGAAGATACCTTCACACTGAGAGCATTGACCGATGAGATTCAGAGGTTTGTCATCTATCGTAGAAACCCGGAAATCTCGAGAGTGGCGTTTTTCCCTCGAAATTTTCCCCGGTTGGGAAGCTTCGAACGAAATTAGCCGAAAATTTTGGAAAATCGACAAACAAACCTTGTATTCGTGATCAGCGCCCCAAAAAACCTCTGGGAGAACTTTAAGTCAAATCTGGAACATTTTTCTGAAGCGCTTCCGTGCAAGTCCAAAACGCTCTCAGTCTGCGCAGTTTGGAGAATGGGCTCACCCCCAAACTTTTTGAAAGGTTCAAAAACAGATAAAATTGACCGTTTTGAGCTTATAACTTCTCTGAACCTGCGGCTTGGGACGGGGTACTGCGCAGTTTTACTATACATGCCCAAGAGAAATAAGCAATACTATTCGTTTTCGCAGATCAGACATACGCTTCGCATTCTTCCTTTGTTAGTGGAAAACTCGACAACGGAGTTCCTCGTGAAGAGCGCTTTTAGATTGCTCAGGGTTGGTCAGTCCGGGCACAACGAATGGTTTGTTTTCAGGCCCCGATTTACATGAGGTAGATGCCTATCGACCGGGCTGGCTACAGCCGATCGGCCGACCATGACGATGGTTTTATATGAAAAACTTTATGGTACTCAACTGCTTACCCATGTAACTGCAAGTTTTACGCATAGTGTGTTATCTATCCAATCATAGTGATTTTGTCAAACAGCGACCACTTTTGAATGAAAAATTCTATCACTCAGATCACTGTCATCACTATCAGATAGTATAGAGCTCATCCCGCTTAACCATGAAGTTGAGTGCCTTTCAAGGCACAGTCCAAGCTCAGGGGTAATTTTCGATTGATTTTCATAGTCGATTCGCCTTGTCTAGCAACTTTGCCAAGCGCGAAATCTCATTTCGCTCGAATAAGCTGGAAAAAGCGAGGAAAAAGTCGACTACGTCCCCGAATTAAAAAAAATGGGCAAGGTCCACCGAAAGCTCATGATCTCAATGGGAAGAGAAGCGCGATTGATTTTATTTGAAATCTATGTTCTTCCATTTGTTTGCGGTCAGACTATATGTTGTGATCTGGCTCAGAACGACGGCTGCGAATAATGAGAAAAAACAGGCTCGTGACAACTCGTCCGCGAATTTCTTGTCGTTCAAATTCAGAATCTTTGAAACGGCACAACTCCGTTCGTAGTGAGTTCTGAGCTATTCTGAAGACGCCACTGCGATCAGCGTGGAATTTTCTCCAAGATGGGTAGGGAAACGAAAAATCGATTCTTCAAGTTATTGTAGAGGCAGCAGATTCACAAAATTCTCACGGTTTCAACACGTGCTGGCGCGAAACGGAGGTTACAGACAGCGAGAAAGCTCATGACAGACGAAGAGAGCAACATCGCGCTCGCCGCTCGCGCCCTGAGTCGTGAGAATTACGATTTTAAAAGGGGACATAATGAGTATGTAAATTCTCGAGAACAAGTTTTGGCGCTATAATCTGGTTCGTGCAGGTTTTCAATGATCCGTGATCTAAAACAGCCCTGTGTAGGTACATAGAAAGTAGAGAACGAGAGACGTTAAGGTATATAGCTTGGGAGCCGAGAACTTCCTCTACATACATTTTGATGGAAAATTATAATAAGTTCGCGTTTAAGGGTCTCAATAAAGGAAGATATCGAATTTTTTTACCACAGTTAGTCGGTATATTCACCTTCAAGAAAGTCATATATTCGCAACTCGAAGATTGTCAAAATCCTAGCCATTTTATTGATAGATTTTACAGCTGATTCTGGATTTTTCTTCCGTCAAATGTGGTAGGCTCATAATTTCTGATCTAGTCAATCAACTGTACTAGTCTTCACCGTCGCTTTCTCGAAATCGCATTTTGGTCATTGTTATACCTCCTTGACAGGTCTGTCGCGGTCGTAGAACACTGCCACTTCGCTGTCGCCCAGGGCCAAGAAAGACCCGGCAGGGTACTGGATTTGGCTGGGTCGCTGTCGCTGCACTGCACTGCGACGCACAGCCGCGACAGCGACCGATCACCCCACGGTTTCCAGATTCCAGGCATATCATCCCCTTTCGAGCCAGTGACCGCGACAGGTGCTGCCAACTGCTCCTGCGACAGCATTTTTCTACTGTGTGAGCCTGGTCCCGGCACTATTTGTAACAGTTGACCGCATCTGTCGCGGTCGCTAACTCCTGGTATAACAATGGCCCTTTTCGCTGAAAATGACCCAACGTAACCTCCGTTTCATTTCAGTGAAATATATTTTCGTTCATTGCGTGCGTCTGCGCGCGTTTCTCGCTGTCTTTACCCTCGCTTCGCACAAGCGCGCGAGAAAACAGAGTAAATTTGGCTCGGAACCAGAGTATACAAGTGCGCAGCCGCAGGCGCGTGGATGTCATACGGATGGCTTACAGCCTATCCTAAGGAAAGTAAGCCGGGTGGAGCGACGAGGATGGCCGCGCCGCACGCTTGAAGCAGATCACAAGTGAGATTTCTTGGCCTCGCCGACGATTTTTTCGTTTCTGCTTTGATATTGCTTATCGGGCTGAATACCAGACGAAGAATCCTAAACAATGGTATAAAAGTCGCTGGAGACTAGAAAACACCTTTGATCAGCGCCGCTCACCCCGTATTAGAGAAAATGCATACTTATCAACGTCAGCGTGGCAGGCGCGTGATGCGCAGGCGTATTGTTTGGGTATGAACGCCCTTACGCTTCGTCGCGTCCGCTCTGCCATGGCGGCAACGCCCCTATCGGATTTTTCATCATTTTTATTATCACTCACAAATTTATTTCATTCCAGTTCATCATAATTAATTCTAGTATTGTTTTCTGCTATCCTGGTGGAGAACTTATACATATTAGTATTTTGGATGGCACAGTCCAGATTAACTTTATATGTATCCGCTGTCGCTGGAGCATTCATAGTCACTCTACGCGCGTCACGCGCGTGCCCTAAGCAGAAAGTATTCATACTCCAACGCCACGTCCGCGCTTTCCTCATCGCCTTCGTTTTTTTTTCTGTCGCGTATCTCCTAAGATTGACATTTTGTGACCATTTCTGAAGATATGATTTTCAGAGATCCCAAAGTGTTGCGGGCACTCAGAATCAATTTTTTTCCATTTTTTGGACTCAAAAAAGTTAGTCATTTTTCATTTAGTGTCAAACAAGCTGAGGATGGAACAGTACAGATGTGGTTAAAAAATATTTTAGTGTGTGATCTGAAGTTGGAAGGTGTTAGTGTGAATGACGACGTTCTTTGCATCGACAAATCAAAATCACAGTTTTATAAGGTGAGTTTCCAAAGTTTGGATTATGCTGACAAGGAGACCGGGTCGTCAGAACTACTCATACGCTTTGCTAATGGACAGTCTTCCGGGTAGTCGCGGGAACACCCTGCTTGCTGCCCGAGTAATAGTGGAAAAGTTGAGAGCAATTTTAATAAATGAGTACGAAATGACGAAAACGAGAAGCGCTCGCTTCATGTCTGCAGCCGAGCAAAGTTAGCCGAAAGGTTCAGGGCGCCGAACCCCATGCGAAGGCTCCCGTGTTCGATCCCTTTCGCTGCATTTTTTGTCTTGGTGTTTTTCAAGAACTGTACGCGATAATTCTTGAATGTTCTATCTACAATAGTCGTCACAGGAAAGAAGAATAGCATTCTATACAAGAAAAGGCGGGAACGAGATATATCCAGTAGAGTATCTCACCTTATGGCACTTTATCCATGCTCTTATACAGCTCATAGTTGTTCGTCAAAAAAAAAACACTGTGGCAGATTTATTTCCATCAAGGGGAACTGAACGCTAGGATTTTCTGGCTGGAAGTACATAGGCTGTGTTAAAGGGGAGTGCTCAGCTCTTTGTCTCCTCCTACAGCAATCACGTTCTTCACGTAGCCTGAATCCATTTTTACTTGCTTATTTAGTTGAGATTGATGTCACAGTTTTTCTATGTGAATATGTGTATCTCTCTTCAAACC
The DNA here is from genome assembly GCA_029168955.1 of Aplectana chamaeleonis. Lineage (NCBI taxonomy): Eukaryota > Metazoa > Nematoda > Chromadorea > Rhabditida > Cosmocercidae > Aplectana > Aplectana chamaeleonis. The sequence continues at coordinate 290,186 of JAPDOI010000543.1, read as the reverse complement.
CTCGAATATGGAGCCTGGTTTATTAGCTTGGAGTAGATCTTTGCATTGGGCTCTTGTGCGATGACCTCACTGCTCTAGAGGACAGGTTCTGATCTTGGAGTGAAGATGCTCCTCATGAACTCTTTTAACTGAATTTGAGTATTTCGTTTACAGGCGGCTTTGGTCAGGTTACCGGTCCCATGTGAGAAGCCAGTATACCCATGATCCGGAGTTCCGGTATTTTTTACTTATGTGCCATAGCTGGCTTGCACGGCCAAGGTTTGTTCCGTTGACCATGTAAGCAGATGATTTTCCATCAAGCTTTTCTGCTCGGTTGGGGTATTCGAAGTATAGTTGTACACGAACGAAAATTTCTCAATTTTTTTCGAAATTCGTTCGTTCGGAGTTCTTTCGAACTAATTTCGAGAAAAGTTCGAAAATTTCAACAAATTTCGAAAAAATCAAGAAATTCCCGATAAATTTGAAAAAAAAAATGAAATTTCGAAAGAAGTCGAAATTTCGATCAGCTTCGAAATTCGTTCGTTCAACCTCCGAAATTTCGAAAAAATTTTCGAAATTCGAGCGAAGTTTTTCCATTTTTCGTTCGTTCGAAGACGTTTCGAACGAAAAAATTTCGATTTTCGTTCGTTCGACATTTTTTTTTTCGAAATTGTACAACTATAATCCGAAGTTTTCTGGCCGTCTCTGATTGAGGAATATCTCTGCTTTGTATGAACCACCTCTGGGGACGTGTTGTTGTTCCGCGTGTCTTTGACTTTCTCTGTGCTGAACTATTGTGTTTTCTTCGTTATAATCTGTCTTTTTCTATGTTGTTGATGCCGTATTCTTTTTCTCAAATTTAGATTTTTATCTTTATTTTGTTTGGCGCGTCCTGTAGGCGTATTTAATAAATGAATCGACGCTATCTTGAAAGACCACGGTAATTATGTATCGGCGACCGTGCAGGCGATCAATTTGAAGTTGTGGCCTTTCAATTCTTAGCTTGATGGTGCGAATTGCGTGGTGCTAGTGGGAGTGGCGGCAGTGACGTATCGATTGAGTACAGTGTTGCCGATGCATACCGGGGCCGACTTAGAATGCGTCGATGACCGTGAGAGAGGTCCAATAGAGGACCAGTGGCGGACCATAAGTCCACTTCGGTATAAGCAGAGTATAAATGGCGTTATACTCGCCGGAACCTGCATTGATCGTGCGAAACACACCAAACAAACTTAGTATGCAATGCCATTTAGCGCCCAACCTCCCTAGGCGAAGTTTTGGCAAAGAATTTTCACATCTGTGGCGGGGAGGTGAATAGCATTTTCCGGGCTCATGAGGACAAGGAAAGCTTTACCGCCTAAAAGTTGTTCATATGGGTAATTTGGGGCGCCTACCCGTAAGGTGGTCGATTAGAAAAACACAGCTGAATGGGGAGTTCTTGCGACCCGGTCTGCTCATTCCCTTGTTAGAATGCGGTTGACAGCCGGCGTCAGCGGTGAGTGTATGGGCGCAATACCTCAAACCAACTTGCCTCGCTGTCTGGGGCCGGATTCATCAACGCGTGTCGTATGGTAAAGGTAAAAGCGTCGGCACGTCTGATGATTACCCCATGAAGACGATGGGTCTCCTACCCTAGCAGTGTCACAGTTGCCAAAGCTTATTACCTGGGTTGGCCAAGTTGGCCTTTTGGTCGGTATGGCCTCTTGCCTGGTCTGAACAAAACGGCTTCCTTGAAATCAAAGCTTTTAGCGCTGAAGGGAGTTTTGAGTCGGATCACAGCGCTCCCAAGTTTGTACTTCGTAGTCCTCTACATTCGCCTCACAAGGGAACTACAATAAGTCATAGTGACCATTCCAAATGAAATGTACTTTTCTAGAACCATTTGCGGACGAAAAGTCCGAATATGCCCATCGCAGCTGCCTAGATCCACTATGAAAGAAGTTATAGGCGTTTTTTCTCTGATTTTCGTACTTATTGTACCCTCCAAAAAGCGCATTATTTTCACGAAAATCTGGAAACGGACCTCATAATCGTGTTCGGCCCCTAAAACTACCCCATTAAGCAAAGTTAGGGTGAAGGAACATTTTCCAAACTTTGCGCAGACTAATAGCGTTTTGGACTTGTACGGCTCTCGAAGCGTTTTAGAAAATTCCAGATTTGACTAAAAGTCCGCTCTGGAGGTTATTTGGGGTGCTGATCACGAATATGAGGTTCATTTATCGATTTTCCGCAGTTTTCGACTGTATTCTTTCACAGATTCCTATGGGGGAGAATTTGATGGCAAATCGCGACTTTTGACGATTTCCGGAGTGCTACTATAGAATACGCTCAAATTATTTCTATGGGAGTTATTTGGAGTGCTGAACACGAATCTGATGTCGGTTTATCGATTTTTGGCAGTTCACGGTAGAATACGGTGGGTAGGGGTAGGTTTTGCCTGCTAAATGGCATGTTTCCCACCGTAACCTACAGTAAACCTTAAAATTTGGGCAGGCAAACCCAAGATTCGTGTTCAGCACCCCAGATTACCCCTTCTTACATGTTTTTATCAAAATCCGGAGAAAAATTCAAAAACACTCTAAAAACTCCATGGGGGGTACCTTGCCGCAAAGCTTTAAAAACGCTCATAACTTTTTTCAGAGTGCTTATAGGCAGCTGCGATGAGCATAGTCGGACTTTTCGTCCGAAAATGGTTCTAGATAAGTACATTTCATTTGGAATAGTCATTATGACTTATTGTGGTTCCCTTGTCAGTCCTTTTCGGCGTAGGGGCTTTTAAAGCTTTTAAATCGGTTTAGATAATTTTTTAGGCGTTCGAATCTCTCAGCGATCTGCGCAGCAAAGGGCACTTCTGCGATTTTACCATCGTCGTGCAAGGACGAAAAATATTCGCGCATAAGGTAACTTACTTTACGTCATCGATAGGAAGAAGATTGGAAGGAGTTGAAGTTGATGAGAAAGTAGGATGATGTTGTCTCTGGTGGAGGGAATGTGATCGTGCCAAAAAAATTTAGAAAAACCCATTTCTTTTAATCAGGTGCCTTGGAAAATTTCCCATTTGAGGCCAACACGTGTGCTTCCTGCAGGGAAGAATAATGCCGAGCTTTCTACAAGGTGCGAACTGACCATAGCTGCATGATTTTCCTTTTCCAGGTGGTGCTTGCCGGCTCAATACCATCATTCTATGAACTCTTCACCAGTGATATGGTGGTGGTGGATCGATTTGGGATAAATCTGGAGGGTCTGTTTAAAACATAGTGTGATTTACTATTACCCAGCCTACTATTTTCCTCTATCGTTTTCTAGAGCTGGATTATGATGCGGTGGAACAAATAGTCTCGTTTGCTTACACTGGCCGGCTGAACATCTCGACGGGGAATGTAGTGCCGTTAATGATTGCCGCTCATCATCTACAAATGGTCAGTTTCTTTGTTTTCTTCTCATGAATAGTGATAAAATTTTCCTTTTGGAAAGCATCATAAGAACTCCACTGTTCAGCTGTCTATATAGTTTTTAGTTGGATTTGATTGCGGAAGAATGCGCCGAGTACCTGAAGAAGTTTCTATATTGGTCCAATGCTCTAGCAATGCGATCGATCTGCAAAGAACTTGGTTGCAGGTTTATACTACTATTCATTCCTTAGCCTAAGTTTACAGTTATTGTGGTTTATGGAATCACGGGTGATAATCTCACCTCAGGGTTGAGCAGGCCGTTACGCCAATTTTCGGCGGAGCTACGAACCCCCTGTAGACCGGAATTTTCAAAAATTTTGAAACACTTTTACCATCTCCCTCTCGAAATGAAAATCCGCATTAGCTTTTTTGAGTGACAATATAAAAAGAATTCAAACTTGCGGTTATGATAAAAGACAATTTTCTCATTCCTTTGGAGAGAATTCTCATTTTCTTAAAAAATTTTACGAACCCCCCCAAATTTGCATTTTTCGAAAAAATCTCCAAATTTTTTACGATCGTTGCGCCAAGTCGCAACCCTACTCAACCCTGTCTCACCTCCTTCTCGCAATTCACAAAAATTCAGAGCTAGGAAGCAATATTTTCGACCGAATTTGAAATTGGTATGATTTATCTATTATTTCGAAGAAAAATTCAGTTTGTTCCTTTGCGTTCGAGTAGGACGCGAGCGATGGACAGCGAGAGAATGTGGGGAGGAAGAAACGCAGCATACGCGCACGCACGCGACCGACGGCAGTAAATTTCACTCCGAAATAGAGGATAACTCTAAGGGCTACTTCAAAATTAAGTATGTACACCCTAAATTAGCCTCGTAGCATGAAGTTCGTGTCGGCATGTTAGGGCCGTGGAAACCTAAAGTCGATTCGAATGAGACTGTCTGCCGACGCGGTACGCGTGCGCGTCTAGCGGTCCGTGCAAAGGCATTTTTTGGACTTCTAAGTCGATTAGCCTTCGTTTGGTGGAAAGCCTTCGCGACAGCCGTCCAACACGCTCTCCGACCGCGTGGGCGGACAGTCTCATATGGACAGACTTTAGGTGGATCTGTATGATTTGCGCGCACCACAATTTCGAGGTTTTACCTGGAGTTGTGTGTTAGACCTACCTGTAAAACACGTGCTAAGAGCCAGATCTAAGCTTCTCCGAATACGGGTAAAGAGTGGAGCAACTGATCCGATCCCTCTGCGATCTGCTAAGGCCACGCCCCTTTTTTGATTTTCGGAATCAACATCCTGTTTCGGAGGCGATTTGTTCCTTCGCGTGCTTGTGCGGAGCGAGGGTTGCGAGAAAACGGAGATGGAGCTTTTGAGCGCAAACGCATGCGATCAACGCCTATGAATTCCACTTCGAAATTGAGGATAGATGGATGAATCCTAATCCTGATCGCTCTGAATACATGAATGAATTTGAGTGGGACTATTTTCGATTGTTGATTTCGCTAAAAATTCGAGAAAACTGCTATTGTGAATATACACGAAGTTGCTCCTTGCGACACTCATGGCCTATTTGTAAAGCCTCGCCGACGCTGTTTGACGAAAATTTTGCCCGCGGGAAGACGAAGGGAAGAAGTCTATCGATCTGAAGATTCCGCGCCTGTTTGCAGAGCGCGGCTCCCTATAGGGTGCCGCGCTATAGGAGCTCTAAAATACATTTTAGAGAGACGGACGATACCTATGGGTATAACCTTTTTATTTTGCTCAAATTGCTTCAAAATTCAAATTTTCGCTGGTATACGGAAAAAGTTTGGGTTTTTTCATACTTTGAAAGGATTTTTGATTTTTGAAATTCATCATATCGTTTTTTCGGATTTTTTCGGTTATAAACGGCAAACTTTTCGTTTTTCTATCTTGAAATTATCTGTTTACCCCCTTTTTACCTCCTTGTTGGCCTCTGTCTTTATGCATTGCTTTATTTGACTCTCTTGCTACGGATGGCAAAGATTAGATTTACAGGTCTGAGACAACTTGTCCAGCGAATTCCCGCTTACAAAATTGATGGAATGTCTGAGGAATCATATCTCTGCGTTTGGGATCTTGAATGGTTGCACATATATTATCGGCAGGGATCGTGAAGAGACATTGCGTTCCCCATTGTAGATTGACGCAAAGTCGGTGCACATATGTTATATGTAGCATATGGTACCGAGTTCCCCCCAACCTTCAATAGTGAACGCAAAGTCTCTTCGGGATCCATACCAGCGGTACCCACGTGATCAACGTTTGGTTCTCTCTCACATATATGAAAAAAAAACTGGGAAAGGAATCCTTTCAGTGCACTGTGACTCAAACGAGCCAACTGGTTACACTCTTGTTTTCACTGGAAATTACTTTCGTACATATCCTAGAATGTCATCCCGTACGCACTGATATGCTCACCAATGCCACCTTCTTCAGAGGCTTGGATTCCGTCGTACGAGCAGCGGAACGCTATGTTCGGAAGAATTTCGCGTCTGTGTCATGCAGCACGCAGTTCAACCAGCTTCCTCTTGAAGATTTGGTCGAATTGTTGAGCAGTGATGAACTCCTTGTGGGTTCAGAGGTGACGATATTCAGAGCAGCCTTCAAATGGATCGAGCATGACAAAGAACATAGAGGGAGCTGTGCCTCCAGGTAGCGAAATTCCGTTCTCAGAGATATCGTATAAAGCGTGCCAGTTTGGGTGCCTTACTCAGGAGTTTCTGACCAAGTTACAGGCGAATTAAAGACTCTTGACATGTTAGCTGCGACTTATCTTCACATCTTTGAGTTTTATGTGACCTTCAGCAAAGTAAGTATGTTGCACGGTGCGAGTTGACTTACACATCACATGAAGTATTGTCACTGTCACTGTAAGTGTCACTTAGATGTGTTATTTTATCGCACATGTAACTTATCTACGGAGCGGCTTTTTTTCGAGAGAGGTATACGACACAATTTTGAGCCAGGACTCAGATGTCGGTAGCGCCGTCGGTTAAGTTACCGAAGTTTGAGGTACGTCGCGTCGCACACTAGCTGGAGGCACCGCCTTGCCGCTGGTAGCCCCACCAGGGTAAGCAATGTTGGAAATTTGTTAAAGTGGGGGTTCGCCACCGAACTTGAACAATCTGGGGAGGGGATTCGCACCGCCGGTTTTTTTCAATTCAATTTCTACAGATGTTAAACGCAGTGTCCACGATAAGTTTCGTCCTCGGTTTTTGGCCGGAAATCGAAAGTTCAGGGTCTCATTGAAGCACTGGGGTCGAAAGAACGAACGAAAACGAGGCCGAAAGAGCTCCATACGGCTCCGAAGTCCGCTCGCGCTAGCCCTTCCGCTCGCGGTCGAGTTTTTCGAGGAACAGTTTGGTCCGCATCTATATTAGCATTGGAGCGCGAGCGCGGCTGAGTTTCAGCATTGGGGCGCATTTGCACACGCTGTCTACTTCGGGCCCATGCCCGCGCAACTGACCCACCGCTGAAATGTGGCTTTCAAGAAGAAGAGCTGATTTTGGATGTTTCGCAGCGTTTTTCATGATTCTTTCTTCACTGATGAAACAGTCAGACTAAAATTTTGTTTTCTGGGGGAAACTCGAAAACAATTTTTATTGTGGACACTGCCTTTAACTGAGCGCCACAACAGAATGTTTCATACCCGACCACAGGTGGGTCATCAGACTTGTTCGTCAACCGCTGGTGGCCTGAATGCTCATCAAAATTGCAATTTTCAAAATCGCAATTGTCTAAATCGCGTAAAAATGGTTTTTTGGGGGGCTTTCCAGTCTCACATTCATTACTCTTATGGGCCGCAACTCAGCGGTTCGGTAAAATAGACCCAGCAATGAAGTAGAAAAAAGCATAGCCGCTTCTGTAGAGTGAGAGATACAAAAAATCGCTCGTTGAAAAAAAAAACTGGCATAAAAAGGCCGTTTTTTTCACATGGCCTTTTTATTAACCTAGAACTTTTAGAAGGCCGGAGTCGAGCAAAAGATGCACCTACTGAAAATTTATCGAAAACTACATTCGCTGGAGTTTTTCTGGAATTTCTTTTCTGAAGTTTTCACATCACCGCTTTCACTTTGCCACGTGGTGATGTGAAAACCTGAAAAAAAGTTTCAGAAAAAATTCCAGCTAATGCAGTTTTTGATAACCAATCACTGGATGCATCCTATGCTCGACTGCAGCCTTCCAGAAGTCAAAACCAGGGGAGCGTTCCAAGAATGTTTCCATGATGCCGTGGGAGGGCAAATAGCCTTTCCATGGACAAACCTGTTGCCCGTGGCCACGAATTATAACTGTAAATTGCTTCCACGCGGCCGTGGCTACGTTTCCATGGAAGCCTTTTACCATGGGAATGTTCTTGGAACGCATCCCAGGGCGAAGAGGTTATTTGGAAAAACGGCTTTTTTACACCACCTTTTCCAACGGGCGATCTTTTCTATTTCTCATTGTGCATGAGCGCTTTTCTTTTTTCTTTCTCTTTTCTGGCTTTATTTTACCGAATCGCTAAGTTACGGCTCACCAGAGCATTGTACATGTCACTGCGAGGCCCCTACGCTCCGATTTCCCGCTATTTTAGCTATTTTGCAATTTTGACGCGTATTCGAATCTTCAGCGAAGTGGGCGGGTCTAATTTGAATTCAGTTCACTCATTGTTAGGGGGGTGGGTCGCAAAGCTTTGCCACAATTGGGGTGAGGCAACAATGAACGCATTTTGTCCAACGAGTTGCTTGACCCTGGGCCCCACTCGTGCTCGCAAGCAGGCCGCGTAGCGGTGTGCTAGTCGCGTTGCGTGTCGGTGCCGGCCGGGCCGCGTCGCGTGTGGTTGTTAGGTAAGGGAGTTTCTAGAGTACCATCGCCGATCGCTGCGATAGCATGCTTCGAATAATAATCGATGGGCGATGCGACAACGATCGGTTCTCATGAGTGCCATGCTATCGCGTCGCACGCCAACTGAACTCTAAAATGGACCTATCATGTAGGAACAGTGCAAGTTACTCGCAATGTTCTGTAATATTAGGACAAGTTACATTATACTTCAATTGAAAATCTGGTCAAGTTACGCGTAACCTCGCTTCAAGTTACTTTTGAACTTAAAGTAAGTTGTCTGAAGCCATCATGGAACTTGCGTTTAAGTCTCAGAAAACTTGTCCAGAAATTTCTGAGTAGGAGCCCGCTGTAATCATGAGATTTCAAGCCCTTCGTCCAAATTTAAATCGTCTTTACCCTTATTGTGAATATGTTTTTAGACTCCTGGCGTGTGTTCGTCTCCCACTCCTGTCGCCTTCGGTTTTGCTCGAAGATATCGCTACCCACGAATTGGTTCGGAATGATCACGAGTGCAAGCTGCTTGTAAGTTGCTTTTTATGTTTGTTTTACTGCATCAATCAATAGTGAGCTGAAAAATACTGATTTTATTCGTTTTGTAGGTAGATGACACCATCAAGTACCTCCTGATTCCAGAAGGACGCCAGCACTTGCGCTCCATTCGAGCTGATGCTAGGTTCAATAAAGACGTCCTAGTGTTCGCTATTGGTAGGGCGGTTAAAGTAGTTTATACGTGGATATCTGAAAGGGTGTTTCCATCTAGAGAGGAGCCTGATTGTCGATTAGAGTTTTACTGAAGACTTTGCGCTGAGAGTTCTGGTCTGGAAATAGCCCACCAGGCTCCCCAGTAACTCCTGGTGGACTATTTCTTGGTCACTCCCACATGGGAAGTTTTTTTAGTATTAAACGCATCTGCAAAAACTACTTGGATTTTTAGTATATCTTGTGGCTTAGTAGTAAAACCGCGCAGCATCCCGCCTCGAGCTGGAGGTCCCAGGAAGTCGGGTTTCCTCAACTCCGCGAAAAGTCAAGGGTATCAAGCTTTTTTTGGGCGTTTCGAATTTTTTTCTCGGGTTCTGCTCAAAACTCCTATTTAGGGGTAATCAGGGTTGGTGATTACGATTCTGGAGTCCATTTGCGGAAGTTCTGAGGTTTAGTGTAGGTTACGGTAGGTACAATGTCATTTAGGGGAAAAACCCACTTTAGTATTTTGAAAATCGACAAACGCATATTAAATTCTTATTCTCCACCCCGAATAACCCCGGTATACAAATGTTGAGTCAAATCTGAGAATTTGACAAAACTACCGTATCCCCACCGTAATCTACCGTAATCTGTCAATAGTCGATAAATGGACTCCAGATTCGTGGTTTTAGCACTCCCAATAACCCATAGAGAAACATTTTTAGCCGTTTCTATCGTATCGCTCCAGAAGTCGTCAAAAATCACATTTTGCCCTCAAAGTGCCCCCGATTGGAGGCTACGAACGATTTTAGTCAAAAACTTTATAAAATTCACAGATGAACCCCAGATTCGTGATCAGCGCCCCAAATTACAATACCGCCCGTATCTTTTGGTCATTGGGCGCGCTAGAGCGCCGGAGCGCGCCGTTTGGCGTCGTTTTTGAATAACTCGCTTCAAAACGGTCCAATCGGAAAATGGAAGCCAAATTCGGAATCAGCATCGAAAATGCGATCTACTGAATGTATTAAATTTCAAAATGGAACTCAGGGCAAGATTTTGGGTTACGGTAGCTATCCAATGTCCCTCGTGTCCAAATGGGGCTGGCGTTTAAGTATTGTTATAAGTGGATTTCCTGACGTTTTCTGGTATTTAGGAGATTCATGTGCCATTTGTTATCCTCTGCGTTTCTTCTGGAACATTTGACAGCGAAAATTAATAAAAATTTATAAAGTCATTTTTCCTAACAATTTATGTGGCAGAATATGGATGTGGCAGAATCACGAAGTTCTTCTATATTAGTGACTTGTTTTGAGATAAATTGCAAAGGTTGAGAAGAATTCAGGTATTAAAAGTTAGACGGATACCTGAGATACCTTTAATACCTGAGTTCTACTCAAAGTTTTGCAATTTATCTCAAAAAGTCACTAATATGGAAGAACTTCGTGGTTTTTCCACATTAGAATCCAAAAATTGTTAGGAAAAATGACTTTTTTAATAAATTTTTATTAATTTTTTCGCTGTCAAAATGTTTCAGAAGAAACACAGAGGATCACGAATTGCTATAAATGTTCTATATACGAGAAAACGTCAAGAAATCCACTTATAACAACACTTAAACGCCAGCCCCATTTGGACACGAGGGACATTGGATAGCTACCGTAACCCAAAATCTTCCACTGAGTTCCATTTTGAAATTTTATACATTCGGTAGATCGCATTTTCGATGCTGATTCCGAATTTGGCTTCCATTTTCCGATTGGACCGTTTTGAAGCGAGTTATTCAAAAACGACGCCAAACGACGCGCTCCGGCGCTCTAGCGCGCCCAATGACCAAAAGATACGGGCGGTATTGTACCATTCTAGGAGAATTTTAGGTCAATCTGGTACAATTTCTTCAAACATTTTTAGAGCCCTTTAATTAATGCAATTAAACGCCCAACATACAAGTTGAAAACGCTATTAGTCTGCTCAAAGTTCGGAAAATTGCCGCCACCCAAGCTTTGCTCACTAGGGAAGTATATAAAACGTATGTCTGACCTATGGAAACGAATAGTATTGCTAGTATCTCTTGGGCATATATAGTAGAACTGCGCAGTACCCCGTCCCGGGCCGCAGGTTCCGAGAAGTTATAAGCTCAACACGGTCGATTTTTGCGGTTTTTGTTCCTATCAAAACGCGTATTAGTCCTTGATAGATCCAGAAACAGATCTCATAATTGTGCTCAGCGCCCAAAACTACCCCCCTGACTAAAGTTTGTGGAAAAGCCCATTTTCCAAACTTTGCGCAGACTGACATCGTTTTGGAGTTGAACGGATTTTCGGTTGGGCGGTTATTTTTATCAATTATTTATTTTAGGTGTTCTGAAGGCGCTTCAGGAAAATGTTCCAGATTTGACTTAAGTTTCTGCCACGGGGGTTTTTCGGGGCGCTGATCACGAATCCAAGGTTTGTTTGTCGATTTTCCAAGGTTTTCGGCCTAATTCGCTTGAAGCATCCATCCGGGGAAAAAATTTGAGGGCAAAGCGCCACTTTCGAGATTTTCGGATTTCTTCGATAGATGTGTCTCGAAATCATTATCTGGGGGGTAATTTGATGTGCTCAGCACGAATCTGCGGTCCGTTCGCCGATTTTCTACAGATTACGGTAGATTACGGTGAGTGTACGGTAGTTTGATCAAAATCACAAATATGACTCAAAATTTCTGAACGGGGGTTATTCGCGGTGATGAATACGAATTTGGTACCCATTTGCCGATTTCCGAACATATAAGGTAGGTTTTGCCCCCTAAATGGCATATTACCTACCGTTACCTACAGTTAACCTCAGAATTTCGACAAACAGACCCCAGATTCGTTTTCAGCATTTTAGATTACCCCTACATACAAGTTTCCAGCAAATCCGAGAATTTTTTTTTCAAAACACCCCAGAAAAATTCTGATGGGTACCCTTACGATTTCGCGAAACTTTAAAAACGCTCATAACTCTTTGGAACCAGCTGCTCGGGGTGGAGTAATGCAAAGTTTAACGAAACAAGCTCAAAAGATACTGACCATATAATTCGTGTCCGCAGATCCGACATACGCTTCGTATACTTCCCTTGCCTGTGGGGTAGTTTCGGGCGCTGAACGCATTTATGGGGTCCGTTTCCGGATTTCCCGAAGACAAATGCTCGTTTTGGAATGCACAAAAAGCACAAAAACGACCGTTTCAAGCTTGTAACTTCTTGGAACCTGCAGCTCGGGACGGGATACTGCGCGGTTTCACTATGGAGGCCTAAGCAGGGTTGAGCAGGGTTGCGACTTGGCGCAACGGGGGTCGTAAAAAATTTGGAAATTTCTCGAAAAAAATGCAAATTCGGAGGGGGAGCTCGTAAAATTTTTGATGAAAATGAGAATTCTCTTCACAGGAATAGGAAAATTGTACTCTATCACAACAGCAAGTTTGTTTTTTTCAATGTTGTCACTCGAAAAGCTAAAGCGAATTCTCATCTTGAGAGGGGATGGTGAAAATGTTTCGAAATTTTTCATAATTCCGGTCTACAGGGGGTCGTAGCTCCGCCAAAAATTGGCGCAACGGCCTGCTCAACCCTGGGCCTAAGAGATGCTCACAGTCCAAGTCGTTTTTTAGAAAGTAGCCAAGAAGCGGTCGGGGCCGTCAGCGACTGGGCGGGGGCCCGAGTATCGCACACTTAGGCCGTAGTTATACACCGGCGAGACGCTGCGGAAATAGCAAGACAACTACCACTTACGTATGTCCCAACTGTGCTAAGGCATGCCAAAAGGAACAGTTGTCCCAGAAACGGAAAATCGCTTCGAGCAGTTACACACGCCGCGGCACTGTATACTGTATCCTGGCGGGACCTACCCTGTCGGACATTTGCCATTTTCCATCAGCTGATTATTTCCAGATCTAAATTTGTTAAAATTTCACCAAAACGGCGTATTGAGTACTTCTATGACAAGAGTCATACATTTCTTTTAACTTTCTGCAATGAAAAAGTGATAGAGGCGTGAAATATCGATAAAATACTATTGAGAAGCCCGGAATTTTTTAATCACCACTACTGCGTCAAAGACGAAAAAGACGCAATATTGCAGAAGAGTCGCTGATCCACGCAGCAAGCAGCGGCAATGTCATTGCGAGGCGTTTTCATTCAGCTGGTGTATAACTAGGGCCTTAGGCGATTACACCAACGGCGGCGTTGACACCTTTATCATGCTTCTCAAAGATGCTCCGTATACCCCCCTGGAGAGCTCTATTTCTGGGCTATTTGTAGGTAACCAGCTATTTCACGTCTATTTTAGGCTATTATGCAGAAAGCAGGCAATTCGTGGATATTTTTTGGCTGTTTCTCTGTCATAACTGTCAGAGTGGAGAGAGAAATTTTCAAGTTCTCCTATTTTCCTCAATGGCTTTGAATTGATCAAATTGTTTTGAAACGTTCGATCAAGGCGACAAAGACAACACCCACCCATTAGTGCACGCTCAAACGGTGGTATCTTAAGCGTAAACGCGTGTGCGAAAACTAGTTACATTGCTAATTTCTTAGCTGTTCATAGTTAGTATCCCGTCATGAGCTTCTGGTGTCAAGAAGTTATAACAGTTCTCCGAGCTTTACGAAAAAGTACCCATCAGGCAATTTTCGGGGTGTATTGAAAAAAAATTGGATTCGGCTCGAAAGTTCCATATGAGTACGTTCAGGGTGCTGTACACGAATCTGAGGTCCATTTGTCGAAACCGTGTCATTCAATACAGTTTACGCAATTTTCTTCGGAAAATGAACGGCTAACGCTTAACGGAAAAGTCTTAGATTCACGTCAGTTTCGATCCTTAGTTATAGTGGATTTATGGCACTGAATGCTCTGCTCCGATGACAAATTTCAAGACTGGCGCCGTGCGCGTCGCTTCGGCTTGCGGCGCAGTCTGCTTCTTGCTTAAATCTTGGCTCATAATATTGAAAATCCATGAAGAATCATTTCCAAGTTTGGACTGTATGGTCCACGGTGTTTCGTACGAACTTATTTTATGATATTTTTCTGGGATCTTCGTTGATCTATGGGTTTTCGCTGTGATTAGGTAATGTTTTTGATGTTATAGCGAAATGCTAAATCAACGTGTTATTAATCATCGGTTAACGCGGTTTTTTTCTCGAAATTTAACGATTAAAGCTAACGAAAAAAAGACGCACACCCTTGGTAGGTACCGTGCCATTTATGGGGCGATACCATCCCTAATCTTCAAAAATTTGGCCCTTGGACGTCAAATTCTTATTTGAACCCCGTATAGCCTCCGCAGAGAATTTTCGAGCCAAATTTGAGACTGCCCAATCTATCATACTCATACGCCCACTTTAAAGGCATCGTACACGATGAAAACCATACTTGGGTTTTCGACGTCTCTGTGGGTTGCAAAAAGCCCCCTCAAAAACGTCAACGTTCCAAGAAAAGCCCATTCTAAGAAAGCTCAAAACAAATTTGAAGTTCCCGCCGACATCTACATGTGAAAGTTGCGCGAATTGTTATGACCCACTAGTCCGCCTGGATGCATAAGCTGGAATTCGGTTTTCATCGTGTGCGATGCCTTTAAAGGCAGGGTTCGCGATAAAAACGATTTTTGAGTTCTCTTCGGGAGAATGTAGATTTGGTCATCGCAAAAGTAAAAATAAGTGAGAAAACTCGGAATTTTGAGGGGAAAACTCTCAAAAACAAGGAATACTGGCTAATTACTGGTGTCGGCCGGCCCCCTAATTTGTGAGATTTTCCTTAATGATTGTTTATCCGCCGCTTATTTTTATGGTAACGTAGTCAGTAGTTACCACAGATGCTCAGAAATCACTTTAGAAGCAAAATAAAAGTTGTCAAGACAGGATATTATAGAAATTTTGATAATTGGAGGCGGGTGGACACCAAGCGATAACTTGTTCCGGAGCGTTCTTTCTGCAATTTTTCACTTATTTTCGTATTTGTGATGGCCAGATCTAGCTTTCCATGAGGATAGGACAACAACCGATTTTATCGCGAACCCTGCCTTTAAGATACCGTTCGCTGTCAAGAATCGATGAACGAACTTCAGATTCGTGTTTAGTACTCCAAATAACTCCCAGAGAGACAAATTGAGCCACACCTAGGGTAGCATCTCGCAAATCGTCAAAAGTTGAGTTCTGCTCTTAAATTTTCCCCTATGGGAAGCTAGGAATAGTGAAGCTGGAAACATTGAAATTCGACTAAATAAACCTCAGTTCGTGATCACCACCCTAAACAACTTCCCTGAGATTGTTTTTGTCAACATTGAATAAACAATTGTTGAGATAATTTTCCCTACTGGGGTCGTGTGGCCCCTAGTAGAACGCTTACGCCGTTGGAATCCTTAAAGGCAGTGTTCACGATGATTTTCGTCCCCGGGGTTTTCGCATAAAACAATGCGTTGGCCCCCAAGTGTTACTAAAATTGTGAAGAAACGGCGAGAAACGCATTAAAACGTCGTATTTGAGTGACATTATTCTATAACATGGACTAGTTGTCCGGCTGGATGAACATGTTCGTGGTGGTTGTCACCGGTGGAAAATTGGGTCAATCGAAAACAGAATAATATTTTATGCAAAACAGGATTAGTGATGACCCTAAGGAAAGAAAGGAGCGATAGAGAGTAGAGAATTGCAAAGGACGGGTCCACAAAAGATTTCTTTGTCACAACAAACACTTCCTGTGATACTTAACCTGTGATACTTGAGAGGCGGGGTGATACTTAAAGGCACTGTTCGCGATAAACTTCATCCTCGAATTTTTCATGACAAACGCTTCTCGTGGCTCTCAGAAGCAGAACATCGCCGAAAAAAAAACGGGACGAAAAGCTACCCAGGAGCCGCAAAACGGCTTAGAAAAGTGGGCAAACCCCGCCGCTGTGGGCAAGTCCCGCCTCTTCCCGCCCATCGATGTGAACAAAGAAACACTAGAAATCATGAGTGGAACGATGATTTCCAATCAAAAACCCCGTTCTTCCCTCCATTTTCAACTTCTCTCTTTACTCAGGTCAGCTCGCATGCATTGGCTGCAAAAGACGGATGTTACAAGCCTCGGACAACTCGTCCACCATTTTCCCTAGCTCAATTTTTGTGGGACCATAACACTATTCCCAGAAGGTCTTGTACGATTCTAGAAGCATCATTGGAATCAGAATGGGACCGGTTTCAAGATAGGCAAAAAAAAACAGAAAAGCGAATTTTATCGCGAACAGTGCCTTCAAGGATTTCGTGTACTTCTGGTGCGTTTTTCTCAATTTCTTCGTCATTTTTGTTCTACTCGGGGGCCATTCAATCAATATAGCGAATAATCTCAAAATTGAAGATTATCGTGAACACTGCCTTCAAAAACTGATCAAAGCTACTAAATTTGAGCAATGCAAGTCGAAAAATTTCGTCAACCCACCCACGAGCAAACATTTGATTGATGTCATAAAATCGATACCATTTTTGAGCGTTTCTGCTGTCTTCAAGACAACCCGTCATTTAGGTGGCGAATCAAAGAATGTTTCCCTCTCCAGTGTTGAGAAGTTCGATCCTTCAACAGAGCAGTGGTCGGTGGTTCGCTCGATGTCGAGTCCTCGTTATGAAATCGGTGTAGCGGCGCATGGCAATATGGTGACTTCATCTTATGACATATCAGTCTAGGAACCAAGTCATTGCGTTGTGTATTCCAGATTTATGCGGTAGGAGGCCTCAACTTTGGGGATAGGCCAAAAACTGTGGAGATATATGACTACGGCAAGAACGAGTGGACGCAGGTAGAGTTTTGGGTCGCATGGCTCTGAAGATTTCTAATGAGGTGACGTAGGAAGCTTTGACATTCTTAGGTTTCTCCTTTGCTTGAAAAACATTCCTACCCAGCAACAGCGGTTTTCAACAACCGTCTTTATGTATGTGGTGGTTGGAGCGGTGGCAGAAGCCTTGATACTGTTGAGGTTAGTCCAAATGTTAATAGTTATATTTGGTGGCTTTTGCGTCCTCTGGAAACGTTTTTGTATTCAAATTTCTTGTAGGTATCTTCGGTTTCCGAGTGAGATTTATTTCCGCTCATCGCGTGCGTCGCGTACGCTGCGTCTCATTCTCCCCACACTTTCTCGCTGTCTCTACTCTCGCTCCGCGCACACGCGCGAGGTATCAGAGTAAATTTGGCTCGGTACCAGAGGATATGTCCTTATGGGCGTATTTAAGTGAGTATAAAGAGAGAATGGAGCACCCATTCGATGCGAAGTTCCAAAAGGAGATGGCCTTAAAATCATTTATCCCTGTAACAGCTTTTAAAGACTTTGTCATGCACTCCACAATCAGCAAAATGTTAGATAAAACACGCTCAAAACCACCGTATCCGCCCCATGAGTGGTGGGAAAACGCTAATGTGGTCACAAGGCTTCTATTAGAGCACTCACTCCGTTGGGAGCATAACAAACGAGTCAAAATGACTGTATTCGAGCGATTTTCGATACGAGCTCCACCCATCAATACGTACACCTTCAAATTTCTTGCTCGACATTGGTTATCCTCGTTCATTTGATGCTTCTAACAAAGTAAATTTCCCAGTAAAGGTTATGCGAACCTCTTGGTGTCGCTGTCTAAACCAATTTGATGGAACTCGTCCACTTCCAATGCAATATAAAAAGTCCCGTTATTTCCTAGCTCCAATCGAGTTCAATCGGATTTCGTCGTTAGTCCTCAACCGTAACAGGTCCAGACCCTGGATTTATGACACTAAATTGTTTTGAATTTCGAGCGTGTGTGCTGCTTCCAGGCAGTTTTCACAATGAAAATTGTCTTTGGTTCTCCCCAAGGAATCAAAAGGACTGCGGCCCAGTGCAACAACCGCATCGGAAAAACGATTTTGGCCGCGATGATACTTGCCGCGACCAGCGACAGCGACAGTGCACTTCTGTCATATTGATTTTGTGTCGATATTGGTGGTAAACACTACGTCGCGTCGCCCGAAGCTGGAAGTATGCTCACGGTCTTTGTGTGAGCCCCGATTAGCTCTGTACGGCCCAAAAGTTCACTGCATTATCGCACGAGGCCCAGTTGATGTACATAACAGCCATCATCTAAGTAAACGTGTTGATTCTCCTGATTGTAACCGTTTGATACCTTATCCTTCCTCCGCACCTGTTCACTAGAGTGTTGGAACGAATTTTTTTTGAGTATTCGAATAAACGAATAATTCGAATAATCCACTTCTTCGAATATTCGATTATTCGAATAAACGAGTATTTCACTTCTTTGAATATTCGATTATTCGAATAACCCGAATAATCCACTTATTTGAATATTCGAATATTATTCGAATAAAAGAATATTTCGTCAACACTCTATTGCGTACTATCCCATCCAATCCACTCAGGCAAACTGGGGCATCGACAACAGGTCGAGAAGTTGTCATCTCACAAACTGCACCCTCTTGACAACTCAAATCGCTCGCATTGTAAGCCTGACAACTGCCCGTTGCCCAGAGATGTCCGCCTGTTGTCGGGCTGTTGACATTTTGACCTGTCGCGTTTATCGGCCTATTTAGCAGCGGTTCACATCCTGCAAGACTTATGTGGCTTAGGAACTACTTTGCACCGCCGACCCGCGTCGCGGTCGGCGCATCGACACGCATCGCGGTCAGCACACCTACACGCATCGCGGTCGGCACACCGAAACGCGTCGCGGTCGGCAAACCGACACGCGTAGCGGTCGGCGCGTCGATACGCGTCGCGGTCGACACACCCACGCGTCGCGGCTAGGTCGCCCAACCTCAACTGAAGCCGCCACCGTATGGGCAGGGCTTCCAGATGCTGGGCCGGGCCAATGTACAGCATACTTGGGTAATTGAACCGGCTGCACTCTTGTTACTTAAATTCAGCATACGCGCTCGTGAACGCGGTTGAGATACTAACTATGGAAGTTGAATGGCATGGCTCAGAACACAACGCCTACGCATCCTGAAGCGTGAAGAACGACCAAAAGTGACACTACACGACTGAGGAGTCGGCCCCGCACCTGTATCAGCCCGCCCCTGCATTCGCGTCCTCCTAAACAGGGGTGCTGGTCAATTTCCACCGTCGGTGACGTTTGTGGTTTACCTATTGTGCTTATTGTACCACCCACAAGCGTCGCCGATGGTGGGAATGGCCCAGCACCCCCTTTTTGGAGAAGAAACGAGAGAGGACGCAAATACAAGGGCGGGGTCAACTTCTCACACGTGTAGCGTCATTGTGGGTCGTTTTTTTTTAATGCGTATGCGTTGTGTTCTGAGCCATACCATTATATTTCCGTAGTTATCTCAACCACGTTTACGAGCGTGTTCTCAGAGTTTCGGCCGAGAAATAGCCGCGAAACAGACGCAAGATGCCTTTTCTCGAGTATTAGTCGCGAAATAGTCGCTAAATAATGATGGCTGCGAAATAGTCGCCAAATAATGCTCGCTGTGTAATATCTCGCTTCCCAGCTCCATGAGACGTCTGGGCGACAACAGACGTTGAGCGGTTCAGGATCTGGCACGAACTTGAGACTACATCCAGCTGGTCGTCCTAGGTGGCTGGAAACCATCGAATTCCACGTCCAGCATTATGGAAGGAGAGAACTTGGGCTTTTCCGTCAGAATTCAGGTGAAGTTCACCGGGAAAGTAGACAAATAGCATCACCTCGAACCAGTTTCATGAAAATGCCCGTGAAAATGGCTCACTCTGGCCATCATCGTGAGAAGTTTCCATGTTGCTCAAGTGTTGCTATACTTATGAGCCGCTCGAGATTTAAACTTTTCTCTATAACTAAAGGTGAAATCGGCATTTCGAGCGTTTGACAAAATCCTACGAGCGATTCAATATATTGTAAATACTTGCTATACTGTGCTTATCTGGGTCAAATTCCGGTCCGCATTTGCGCCTCGACACGCTTTGCGGCCGCCCGCTTTCGAGTCGGAAGAGTTTCCAGCGCCGCAGCTGCGGATCTGTTGACTCTAGGTGGGTTTTAGAAACTGGAATCTAAACAAAATTTAAGAAAACTGCATAAAAAAGCCATATCGTGTCGGCTTTGGAGCTGGAAACTCGATTGACTCGAGCGAGTGCGGCCGCAAAGCATGTCGAGACGCAATTGCGGAACGGAATTTAACCCAGATAAGAACAGTAACTTTATATTTATGAGGTACTGAGGAATTGTGGGAAATTATTAGTCACTACGCTAAGATGTTTGAAATGTAAAATCAGTGCAAAATGGAGTGCGATCTTGTCGATTATTCAAATTATTCGTGCTGAATATTCGAATAAACCGAATATTTCATTTCTTTGAATATTCGAATAAACGAATATTCCACTTCTTTGAATATTCGACTATTCGAATAACCCGAATAATCCACTTCTTTGAATATTCGAATATTATTCGAATAAATGAATATTCGGGCAACATTCTACTGTTCACCTCGATGGATGGCTGTTGTGTGAACTGGGCCTCGTGCGCGTGTGCAGTCAACTTTAGGAACAATTGGGGCTAGCTCAAAGCCGTTTTTTTGACGTGGTTGTTACGCAGGACCGCAGTTCTTTAGATTCCCGGTGAAAACTCGAAGATAGTCTTCACCGTTAACACCGCCTTTAAAGCTAAAATAAATTTCCAAGGTACTTCCTAAAGGCAGTGTCTACGATAAAAATCGTTTTCGAGTTTCCACCAGAAGACGAAGGTTCAGATTCTTACTGTTTTATCTTTGAAGAAAGAATCATGAAAAACGCTGCGAAACATCCAAAATTAGCTCTTCTTCTTGAAAGCCACATTTCAACGATGGATGAGTTGCGCGGGCATGGGCCAGAAGTAGACAGCGTGCGAAAATGTGCCCCAATGCTAGAACTCAGCCGCGCTCGCGCTCCAATGCTAATGTAGAAGCGGACCAAACTGTTTCTCGGAGAACTCGACCACGAGCGGAAGGGCTCGCGCGAGCAGATTTCGGAGCTGTATAGAGCTCTTTCGGGCTCGTTTTCGTTCGTTCTTTCGACCTCAATGCTCCAATGAGACCCTGAACTTTCGATTTCCGGCCAAAAACCGAGGACGAAATTTATCGTGGACACTGCCTTTAAGTGCAATGCTTACCTAATTGTTGTAAAAACGGGGACCGTTTGCCAAACTGGGCCAAAAAAGTCCTATGCTTGTAAGTTTTCTGAACTTGGACTTTTTCGAATTCTGAAAAAGCTGTCATATTCACAGCTCAAATTCCTACCCTATAATGTGCTCTATGTATCGAAGTTCCCTAAATTCATCGCTCTGTTTTATCGAAAAAAATTGTTTTTGCTGTCGTTTTTCAAAAACGTCGCGTGTGGCACTGTGTGGCGGAATTTCTAGTAGTATCTGTGAAATTAATAGAAGAGCAATCTCTATGTTTCCCTCATGCATTAGGTGGAGGTGGTATAATCTCGTGATCTGTGCAGAAAGAATTCTCGAAATCCTCCAATAAACACGCTTGGGAACTACCTGAAAAGTCGGAATTGTGTGGCGAAAACCCCAAAACGTAAAATGAAAGAGTTCGAAAATTCAATTAAAAACAATTTCAATGAAAAACAAAGCGATTCCAAGGAAGTTCTGTAATTAGAGCATGTTATAAGGTATGATTCTGAGCTGGGAATAAAAAAGCGTTTTCAAAATTCGAAAAAGTTACAAGCATCGGGAGTTTCTTTGCCAAACTTGCCAATGCTCCCAGTTTTTAACGGAACTTAGCGCTGGTATTGTATCTCCTCTTCCGAAGAAGAAACACTTTCGATTGTGAGAATGTGCAATTGTTATCTGAATAATTCTAGGTATATTGCCCAAATGAGAATAAATGGGAGCTCGGTGTGCCGATGAGAAGAAGACACTGTGGCGGAGCTGCTGTGGTTTTGAATGGATCTCTCTATGGTAAGTCTAGGGCTTGTGTTTTGATAAGGAAAGGTAACGTGGATGAGTAATCTTCTGCACATCTTGAAGTCAGTGTCAAGCAGCATTGACGAAATCTCTTTTGTATGGGTCGCTTTTTTGCCCTTGGAGAGAGGGAAGGGCGGAGGTTCCTAACGCCAGAATCGACTTTATTGGCCAGAAGTTTCTGCAAGCTCGCCGTTATCTGAGGCGTGAAAAGTCGTCGAAACAATCCATGTGCAAAACTACACGTCTAAACGCTGCCGTCGCTCCTGCAAATATTGACTTCCACAAGAACTGGAGAGGGAAGGGTGGAGGCACAGTTGCCGCGAGTTTTAGCGTATTTCGTTTTGAGAGTAACCACAAGTATTGGGTTGGGGAATAAGCTCGTTCGGTTTTTTCAAAGAGCGTTATATGAATGATCTGTTTGATATTTAGCAAAGTGTTTGCACTGACTGGAAAATGTTTTTCTGCTCAACAAAACTGTTCTATTTGTTTTCTCGTATGATTTTATTTTTCCTATTTTTCAGGGTTGGAAATGGAATACCCAGGAGGCAAAAGTCAGCATTCAAAAAGCGCTACTCATGACCGCGTGTTCCTTTTTCGGCCAATTCACGACTTGTTTGGCAACCATCTTCCTTATAAAGCGCCCATCGAATTCTGCAGGAAGACCGCTGCGAGACGTGTCCTCGTGTGCGAAGTAGCCGTTTTTGAACTTTGCAGACGATTTTTTTGGTCGCAAACTTCACAAATCATAGACCTTTTCGACCGCGATGAAAATCGAAGAAAAGTAGGTGTTGAAAATGCTGATTTCTCCAAGTCTTAAAAATAGGGAAAAATTAAATTTTTCCAAAATAGCACAGTTTTGTAGAGCAGCAAAACACTTTCTAACGATTACCAACACTTTGCTAAACAACCGACAAATAATTTAAGTAAAGCTCTTTGAAAAAAACGAACGGACTTATTCCCTAAGCCGATAAATCAACGAGGAGAAGAAGAAATGGAGCAAGAAGAATATGTAGATGATAAAGAAGTGATGAAACTAGTTCTGCCGCTAGCTTTTCAATGAACAGCAGAACTTTCTATCTAGAGAAACGTTGTTGAAAATAGAGCCATATGTTGATAAAAATGTAGGGAAGATGTTATGTAGAATGCAATAGGCGAAAATCTAGTAATTGTGATAAGATCAATGGAACGAGTTGAAAACCAAGTCTGGGAGAAGTTACTACATACACTTCCATCGTATCTACATATCCATGTATCAACACTTCCATCGAGTAATTCACCAGGTTGGGGAGAATATCGTTCTCAGAAGTGGGAAACCAAATTTTTTCAATCCATTCATTTAAAAATTTGCAAATGAAAAAGCTTGTTAATCTATGAGCTTTTTTGTGATACTTTTCAATATTAGCGCCATTGGTTAACACCGTTTTCTAATTTTCATTTCAGTTCCCTTACATTTATTTTTGGATCATACAAGCGGTTAACAGAATTTCAGATATAGTCACTTTACTACAACCGAGAAAAATCAAAAAAAATCCGCTGTAGTGGACACACCAACACAGAATAATTTCTGATTTTGAAAGAAAATCGGCCGTAATGAACCATGAATAATCGTACAGTTACTTCCGTGGCTGACCGCAGCTGACGCGGCGGTTTAAATCTCATTCCTAGGTAATTCCCAGCCAGCCGCTGGTGATATTTAAACCGCCGCACCGGCCACGGAGCTAACCATATGCGCTGCTGCGAATGTGCACATGGGTAATATTATACATATACCTTGGGATATTTTTACCTGGCGGTCTAGTTATACTACATAAGTGGAGACGACGGCTTCCGCCGGTTGTCACCTCTTCCAAATCCTGTTGTCATTCTTATGTTCCTCCCTCGCTTATAGGGTCACATGTTAGACCACGTCATAGTTCGCCCAACGGCTGTAGCCAACCCGGTCGTTAAGCAGCATCAAAAATTCACACGAGGCCGGATTCATCAATTATACCTCGAGTATAATTATACCCGGGGTAATACACTCCGAGGCATATTACTCTATACCCCAATCGTGTGATTCACGAGATGGACAGTCATGGTATGATATACCACGGGTATACGGTTGTGTGCCCACATAAAGTGTGCCCGAATGCTGACTGATCGGCGAAGTGCTTGTTGCCAGTCGGTGCCGGCCCCATTCGTAGTCGATGGTGGTGGGGACTTTTCGCATGCTCGCCCGAGAGCGGCGAACGCGACGGCCGCCTGCCAAGCACGCCGGCCGCATGGGCCGCCATTCTCATTCGGACGCACCTTACACACCAAGACTCATGGTTGACGCGCCCATGATAGGAATTTCGGAATGCCGAACGCGCTCACTTGGCTTGTTGCTTTCCTCTAATGCTCAATTTTGAGTTCGTCAAGCCTAATATTTGCCCCGTATTCCCTCTATGTTTTGCATGTTCCACTATGAAATTCAAAGGGTTATAATGCAACCAAAATGCGAAAACGGTGGGAGCGGATGTTGCAGATTCTCGTGCATTTTTTCTTGTTGAGACATTGGGAAAGGAAGAGAGTGGGTCCATTTCCATCTTCCTCATTTTCAAGGTCTTGAAAATTGAGCTCAGAAATCAGGATTTGCCTGGAAAACCAGTCATAAGAATCATTGAGTTAGGGACAAAAACGATCAAATGAAATTAGAAACACAAGTGGACTAAAAATGCGTCCGGTGACGTCGCGATTGAAGCTAATCAGTTGATTTGGTTCACTGGCGCGTGCAGTTGTCCATGGGCCACGTTTTTGTGGAGTGTATTAGCCGGGGTATACGGGATAGGGGCTCTCTACACACCGAGGGAGGAGTTGTCCCGTTTCTGCAGTTCGAAGCGTCACGCTTCTCAATGGAAGCGAGGTGGTCCCGAGTGGTATTGAAGCCGCAAAAGGCGAGCTAACTCCTCCCTCGGTGTGTAGAGCAGGGCTGTGCGGAACTGTTCCGATTCCGTTTCCGTGTTTCCGGTACTTTTTGAGCTGTTCCGTTCCGTTTCCGTTTCCGGGTTTTTTGGCCCGGAAACGAAAGAAAATATAGTACTACAAAAAAAATGGTCACGCCTCACCAGCGCACAAAGCCGCGATACCTCTGCGATGATCACAGCGTGAGTATACTCCTAATCGCTGGGATGAATGTCCTGCTCCTTCCAACCGTCGCACGGTAAACGCCTTCCCCTCCATCAACGCACAGGACGATCGCACCGTGGGGCTTGACCTTAGCGGCTACAGAAGGCATACTTTAGGTACTGTGGCGCGGGTGAGTAAGTGGTGTTATCTTGCTGTCGAACCGTGGTTATCAGTCTCATCTCAGCTGAAAACCATCACAGTTTGCCTTTACAACTCATTATCACAATTTTTTCGAAGCGCCGGACTATTGGCTGACCATTACCCTTTCATGCATCAATACCATACTTTGTTACAATCGAGTCGTCCGATTGAGAACCAGAGAGGTAGAAACTTTTCCTATTGATCTCTCTAGTTACTCACGCACTCGCGGGATTCAACTTCAGCGCCATAGGATTTGCACGCCATAGCCCTAAACTCCTCGTTTTCAGCAGCAAGTGCTGCCAACGCATGCTGAGTTTCGACCACTTCTCAACGGCAGCTTGTGCTGGAGCTAGCAGCACATGTTGCTGCCGACGAGGGGTTCAGCTCGATGTCGGCCCGGAGCGCGACCCCTCATTACATGCGTTGCTAGCAGCAGCACGTTATTCAAATGAAGAGAGTTTTTGAGCCACCGCCCCTTCTAAAGTTGCAATCCTTGTAATGGCTCGCAGCAAGGACGCCAACCTCGCCAAGGTACGCAACAAAGGCATCATCCTCGCCTCGGTTCACTATAAGAAATCTTTCCTCGTGATGTGCAGCAAGGACCACCCTATAAGCTTCCAAAATTGATATCTGGAAAACTGAGTACTTGAGATCACCTTCTGGAATCGGCCTCAAACGGACAACTGCTCTCTCAACAATGGTGGGTGCCATATGTATGTACCCGCAGCCGTTGTAGAACACCGATCGCAGTGGAAAAATCAGTCAAAGGTAGAAACTCGACATCAGAGAGATCAGCAGCACTCTAGAAAAGGAGTTGCTCGAGCAGACTTATTTCCAGCTCTCTAGGAGAACCTGCAGCAGCTTCCTTTCATGCTTCAAATCTATTTGTACTCGGCTCGCTTGCAGTTTTAGACCGTAGCCCCACTGGTGCTTGAGGGAAAGAGTGAGATCACAAGCTATAGAATTTCATCTGCATGATATGAGCAGCGACGAAACCTAGCACTTAATTATACTACAATTTTTAGTTCACTTCCGTTTCCGGATTTCCGTTTCCGGCGATTTTCAGCCATTTTTCTTCCGTTTCCGTTTCCGGAAATCTTGGAAATGATTTCCGCACAGCCCTGGTGTAGAGCCCCTGTCCCGGGGTATACCGTACACACCAGCTCCAGAGTGGGGTATAATCTACGACTTTTACCCCGAATCGGCAGGGTAAAATTGTTGAAGAATCACTTTTTCTGGGTGTATGCGGAGGCGTGTACCCGTGGTATAATCGTTGACGAATCTCAAATTTTCAAATTTATTACATGCATTGGACATGTAAAATTTAGCAAAACAAAGAAACAGTGAGAAAAGAGTACAAATATAAATAATAGTACGAGCACAGTAAAAGTAAAAATCTAAACGATGGAACCTTCAAGCATAATGACTAACTAAGAACACATAAAAGCACGGGAAACGAATGAACGACCCTAATAACCCTAATGCAGGTAGCAAGAAAGCTGTTTTTTAAAAGTAGAAAGCCTATCCGAAATTTGCGTTGCTCTGCTCATCCGTAAGTACTCCGAACCAGCTCTGCAAGTGAAAAAGCCGCGTCTCAACGAAGTTCGAGGCTGTCGGAAAACAATTTTGAACCGCTCACCTCTAGTTCTGGATATTGCTAACTCGAAAAAAATCCCTACTTTTCAGACCTATTCTCCGATTGAGGATGTTATACACCATTATTAGATCATTTTTTCTGCGCCTAAGGTGTAATGTGTCCAGGTTAAGCATTCTGTTTCTTATCAGCCAACGTGGGATACTTGCGTAGGTGAAACCCAAAGACCGAATGAAAAACTTCCTGATAAAACTATTCTGTACCTTTTCCAACTTATTGACCATAGTCTTCTTATTTGGAAAGTAGATGCAGGTTCCATATTCTAGAATTGAACGAACATACATTTTATACGCTTTAATGAGGAGAATTGGATTTTTAGTTTTGAGGGACTTGAATAAAAGAAAAAGTCTGTGTTCTGCTTTAGCTTTGATAATCCTTAAATGCTGATCAAAGGTGAGTTTGGAATCGATTACGAAACCTAGGTCTTTGACTGAATCAGCCGAACTAAGTGTGGTGCCATTTAGACTATACCTTGCCTCATTGTTTGAAGCACCTAGATGCAGAACCTTTGTTTTCTCAGCGGAAAGAGGGAGCATGTTGTTATGAGACCAGTTTGCTACAGTATCAATAGCGAGTTGGATGCGTGAAGCGTTTGAGGTCCCTACCGTATCATAAACTTTCAAGTAATCAGCAAACATTTTACATTTCACACCTAGGCTGGGATTCATGAACGCAGCCGGCTAGGTTTGGGTTTGGTTAGGGCAGCAACCCCAGCGGTAGCCAAACCGCGAACCGGCATTCACAACCGCCCCATCGTGGTTGGGTGGCTAACCATTCCGCGGCCACGTACTTGCCACTCAATTGACGCCGAGAATCTCGATTGGAGAAAATCAATATTGGCACTCGGGTCGGAATTTCCCTAACCCGTCACTGTTTTTATTGCACATGATTGCTAATTTTGCTTGCTTTTTGAATTCCTATTTTTGTCTACCTTGTGCTTTACCTTCTTCAATGGATCGCAGGCATTTAAAGTTCAAAAGGCAAATTTTTTTTCTCTTTGTCATTCTCACACAAGCTTACTGTCGCTCACAACAGGAGAAAACTCAAACGACTCCTTAGAAAAATCATATGGAAGAAGCTCAAAATGCAAGGGAAAAACAGAAGCTCGAACTAAAAGCATCGAGAAAACCCAGGCTGATCACAGAACCATGTAAAAAAAACATCAACATTTGAAATCCAAGTGGGCGCTTTGGGAAAAAGTAAAGAAACCGTTGCAAATGCGAAAAACCAAATCATGCATCACAGTACCAAACTGAAGTTAGGGTTTTCGAACAGAAAAATAACGAAAACGTGTACGAAAAGTGCTGGGAAAAAAATCTGAGGAAAAAATGGGGGAATTCGGAGCCGAAATGGGGGAGAAACCCCAGCGAAGAGCCTGTGGCTGCTCGGTAAATGGTCAGCGCACGGAAGACAAGAATTAGGAACAAAAAGTGGAGGCAAAAAGAACAATGATGTGCTATAAAATAAAGAAGAGAGCGAGAGCAGGGAGGACAGGCATAAGGATTTTAGTTAGCCACGGGCAACATACATAAAACTTAAAGATGAGGTTGATGATTCTGAGAATTTTCGTTGTTATCGAGAGGAACACATTATGGCTAGCGGGCCTATAATGTGGCAGTCAATAACGGCGGCATTCCTGTATTTTCAGCTTGCCTCGAAGATATCAAGTTTTTATGCGTATTCGCAAAAGATGCGTTTCCTCAGTGTTGTGCACTAATACAACACACCATCAATTCGACGACTAGGCCGCAAAACCGCTGCTAACCGCGGTTAACCGCAGCTCCGAGGTGCGGTTACGCGTAGCCCAATCGTAGCCCAGCCGTAACCAAACCGGATTTTTTGTGAATGCCGGTTTCCTCCGCTAGTCCAGCCGTAACCGTGGTTTGCCTTTCATGAATCCCAGCCCTAGTCTTTCAATTGCGCCAGGGAGGTCAAACGAGTATATATTAAAAAGGATGGGGGATAGGCAGCTTCTTGGGGAACACCGCTCGGAGCCTTTTTGACCGAAGACAATGTCCCCTTCACATTCACTTGGAACGTGCGGTCACTTAAGAACTTTTCAATCCATTTTATGATAGTGGGGTGAACACCAACGAGCAACAACTTATTGAGGAGGTTGTGGTGAACGACCTTATCAAAAGCTTTTTCGAAGTCAAAGTATACCACATCAACGTTTTTCTTCTCGTCCAGTTCTGAGGTCCAGTCGTTTAGAGATTCTAGCAAAAGAGTTGTTGTAGATTTGCCTTTTCTAAAACCATGCTGTTGTTCAGACAAAATGTTTCTAGAGTCGAGGTAAGTTATCAGCGATTTCTTAATTATTTTCTCGAATAACCTGCAAAAAAATTGATGTTATACTAATTGGCCTATAGCTGTTAGGATCATCGTACGGGGGTTTCTTCCTAAGTGGAATCACATAGGCGTGCCGCCACTTGCGGGGCACTACAGAGCGAGAAAAAATCTGATTGAAAATAAACTCTAATGGTCTAGCAATATTGCCAGCAACTTTTTTAATGAAAGGAAACGGTAACTCATCGGGAGATTTAGATGTACTGCTCGGCCACTTCGAGAGGAATTCAAATATTTGATGACTATCGAACACTACCGAATCCTGCATCGAGGGACAGTAATCGCTATTGATTGAAAATTTTTTGGTTATTTCGGTAACTACGAAGACCTTTTCGAAGTTCTGAGCCAACAGCTCAGCCTTATTCGAGTCAGAAACCGCGATGGAACCATCCGTTTTTCTCAAAACACTGACACCTTCTTTGCGATTAATTCGAAAGTTGAGAAATTTGAAGAAGACCGACCTATCGTTAGACTCTATGATTTTCCTAATCTGAATCGAATCGAATCTGGCCTCCGTTTTGATCGAACTGATTGTGAGCACGCTTGTGCCATGGGTGGCCGCCCCGGTCAGTACGCATGTAATACCTTGCTTGCTGTTCGTAGTAGTCCTAAGCCGTCTTGTTTCGTCCCGAGGGATCCTGCACGGACGAGACAGGACGGCTCAGCCCGGCTTTTGCCGACTAAGTATGACGGGGCCCCACATCTTGGTCTAACAGGATGCTTGACACTACTTGAGAATCATAAATTAAGGCTAAATTTGAGAGCATTCATGTATTTGTACTGTGTCAATCAAGACCCTCCACACTGATAGAAGTGACTTGTTATTCATGAACAATGGTTTCAGTGATTGGCGGAATCGACGGATTTTCTCACCTGTCGAATGTAGAGCGTTTCACTGGCGAGCGATGGGAAACTGTCGCACCCATGTTGTCCAAAAGAGGATTCTGCGGGGCGGCCGTCTTGAATGGAAAAATTTATGTTTGCGGAGGGTGAGTGGAAATACATTACCTTTCAGAGCTGCTAATGTAGAAGAGCATTTTCGGACATGAAACATCTCTCGGGTATTGCTTTAAAAAACTCGTATGTAGAGGTAATCTAGGGTACAGAACACGAAGCTGGCGTTCGCTTCTCGAAACTCTGAGGTTTACTGTTGGCTGCGGTACGTACCACACCATTTAGGGACAAGAGCTACCTCTCAAGATTGAAAATCTACAAATGGGCATCATACTCAGCTTCTTCGAATAATTTTTGACTCAGATCTCTTCCTTGGACCCAATTATCGTATATATCATAAGGTGTCAAAAATCGATAAACGGACTCGAATTCGCGTTGAGCTCTACAAATAATCATCAGAGAAACGATTTGAGCCAAACCCATAGTAACACTCCGGGAATCGTCAAAAGTCGCATATCGCACTCAACTTTTCTCGAGAAGCTTCAAACGAATCAAGCCGAAAACGCTGCTCTTCTTCAGAGTTTGTCCCGCGTTGTAGCAGGGTCCGCTTTTCTCTAACGTTGCTGCCATTTGACCTTCTCGTTCGTGTTTCAGGGTGGAGGCCTGCAATGCTCATATCTTTGAGCAAGTCATCCAGCCATCTCTGCCTAGGTTGTCGTCTTGGTCGCTAGCCCGTAACTTGGAGCTGCATAGCCGCTTTCGCTATCGAGTGTCTTTCAGCTCGCAGAACGTGCCCATGCCATATAGGCGATGTTCGCGAAGTTTGTCCGAAATGGGCGCAACACCGAATCTTTTACGCACATCTCCATTCCGAACTCGGTCCAATCGGGTCAAGCCACCAGATCACCTCAGCACCTTTTTTTGCCATAACGCCGAGCCGTCTTCCTGCTTCCTTTGTCAGCGGACAACACTCTGTGCCCTACAGTGCGGCGGGCCTCACAATCGCACGATAAATCTTTGACTTGAGCTTGTCGCAAACCTTATTATCTCATAGTACTCCTGTCGCGGTCCGCCATTTCAACCAAGCAGCATTGATGCGTGCGTCAACTTCAGCCGTCAACGTCCCAGGGCCCGTAGCAAACCCCCCGCCGTCACCACTTAAAGTTTGCAACCAACCTCAGGTACATCGTCTCTCAGGTGCCACCTATGACAACCAACTTGGAGGGACCTATTCCCAGCACACACTTCTTGGCAAAACTCTGTCTCAGGCCGCTGCCGAACTGGGATCTTATTCGCGACGACAGCGCGCACGTCCTCTGAGCCATGACCGCAGTTGACTCGGGGGAAACATTGCCCATTGATAGCTACGACATGTGAAGAAACTTCCCAAACTGATTGTTCAATGAAATTGCTTGGAACGCGTGCATCCGATTCATCCGTTTCCTATCCATTGGTCACTAAATATGCGTGGCTGGCCTCCAACTATATATTTCTACACTTGCATTAAGACAAAATTTTCTGTGTTTCACAGAAAACTTTTTAAGTTCAATCTCGTTGAATTCAATCAAGCCGATAAGCGTTCAAAGCATTTTCGGCTGTTCTAAGTTTCAGCTTACTGGGAATGAAAATTTCCGATTCTTCCATTGAGGATTCCAGATTTTCACAAATTTTTCGGAAGCCTCTAATGCACTTCGAAAATTTACAACCTAACTCAATTTTGATGTTAGTTCTGAATGAATGTGAATGACTACAATATGGCGTGGCGGAAACTAGCCAACGAAATAATTAAGACGAACAGAGTTCCACTATTTCTGAGGGAGTAAATCAATTAGAACACTTGTTCTCCATTGGATTCGAGGGAAACTTACCGAATATTTTTGCAATCATGGGGATACTCGAGATAAAGGCCCCGAAAATTTACGAACCTAAAACAGTTAAAAAATTGAAATCAAAAATTAGGTCTCCCAACATTCCGAATAATAGAACGCTGTAATGTGCGAATTGTTCCAATGCTGATGGTTTTATTGACACTCTGTCCGAAGTATACAAAATGTGCGGTCCTAAGTCAAGTACACACTTTTCCCAGCTACTTGTGCCTATCTCCGACACTGGAACACTTTGATCTTCATTTAAAATCGCACACTCATTCAAGGATACATGTGGGAGAAATCGAATTATTTATCTTTACTTTGGGAAATAATGTACTTGTACATCTACCATGCAGAGAAGCGATCTCCTGCTAACGAAAAATGAATTGTAGCGATTAGAGCGTCTCCACTTGTGCACCAGACAAAGTGCCAACGCGGACCCTCACCAATAATAAGGGGCTATCGATGGTACTCCTCTGGTAACAAACGGGAGAATTCTGATGCAGAAAAAAAGGAGAAAATAGTTGGATGTGAAAACAACCACGTATTTTTCACCGTTAAAAAAACCTCAAAAACGCCCAGTGTGGTGCTAAAACAGAAGGTAACG
Organism: Aplectana chamaeleonis; assembly: GCA_029168955.1. Lineage (NCBI taxonomy): Eukaryota > Metazoa > Nematoda > Chromadorea > Rhabditida > Cosmocercidae > Aplectana > Aplectana chamaeleonis. The sequence goes on along the minus strand of JAPDOI010000543.1, from coordinate 257,715 downwards.
CTAATAAAAAAACTGAATCTCTCGGAAAAAGTGGACGTTTAAAATTTTTTTCATTTTTTTAGTTCAAAATTCAAGAAAAAAGCCTTATGAAGTCGTGAATGTGATGAAACCCTCAAAATCACTACGGAGCCCACAAATATGAAATGGTTTATCAGAACAAAACTAACCTGTAGCTGGAATATAGGGACGAAAAAGAGAAGGAATACAAAAAACAAATGCTCGAGGAAAAATAAGCAGCTGATGAGGCGATTGATTTGGACCATCGTAGCAGACAGCTAACACACATCAACGATGATATATGCCTCTAATACTAGCGGAAGAGTTTCACAAGATTGTCCAGTTTATCACCTTTCTCATTTGAAGAACTGCCCAGAACCAAACTGGCTGTCCTTGTATGAAGGCTTCACGCAATCATTGCATTAGTTGGATCTGCCGTTACATCTCAATAGAGGTAATCAAATCTCAATAGTGTTTGTCACTGGAGCGTATTATCTTTTCCACGCCGTCACCATCTCGGTCATACCCCACCCATGACCGAGATCGCAGCTGGTGCCTCTCGTGGCTGTGCGCGCTATTTCGCTCACTGTCTCGCACATCTCGCCGCCAACATCGACCTCAGCGCCTACCTCACGTCCATAGGTGGCTCACATACCACTGGCAAATGGCTGCCTCCGCTGTCACTATCTGTCGCTGCCCACATGCATTAAGATAGGAAGGCGCTCACGTTTCGCTGCCTGGACGTGAGCCACATGCTGATAGCGCGGAGGCAGCTCTGAGTTCGCATTATCAGGGGGGTTTGCTACGGGCCCAGAGTCGGTAAACGTCGATACAAGATATCGAAGCCTACATGATATTGGCAAGACAGTGGTGTCGACTTGGATGTTATCATCACAACTCGTATTTGTCATGTATTCCGTTTTATTCTCATTGAGTCACAGGCCGAATCCTGTCCCTCTGTCGTGCCAAGCTTGAACTTGCGCTTGGAGATTTTCATTGTCATCTAAGGCGAGCATCACGTCGTCAGCATACAACATTGTCTGAGGGGCTGAACTTTTCAGATCTCGTGTGATGACATCCATGACGATAATGAAGAGCAGATGGGAACGGGTGGAGCGTTGATGAATTCCAACAGTGATCTGAAATGGCCTTGATGTTCCTGCCGCAAATCCAATGCAGCTCGCCTTGTTTACGTACAAATGCGTCACCCAACCGATCAATTCTTCGGGCACATCACTTCTTCGCAGAGCACACCATATTACGTTGTGAGGGACTCTGTCGAACGCTTCCTCAAGACCAAAAAAAGCAAGATGAACAGCTTTCCCTTTTAAGATGCTTTTCCGCTAGGAGTCGGATGCCATGGATAGCGTCGATGGTGCCGCAGTTCTTGACGAAACCGCATTGATTTGCGCTCAGTTCAACGAAATCACGTATTCTCATATCCAAAATTCTCTCACAAATCTTCATTCTATGACTAAGAAGTCGAGTGGGCCGATAGTTGCTACAGTCAGCAGGACTCCCTTTCTTCTTGAACATCGGGACTTTTGCGCTTGACTTCCACTCTGAGGTAACATTGCGCTCAGCCAAAATTCGGTTGAATAGCGGTGCAAGCCATGTGCTAGGGTTCCAACTTCGGTTTTAGACCCCAGGTGGTTGAACTCCATTTACACCTAGCAGCGTTGACACGGGCAGTGATCTGATGGAGGATTTTGCCGTCAGCAGGTATTGTCGTTCCCAGATACTCGGAAACGTCCGCACGAGGTAGATTCGTGCCATTTATTCTTATGGTGACCAACTTGCTCGTGGCGGTTGTTGAGTACTCGGTCATTCTGGCGTTTAATCGAAGGACGAGCTGCGCTAGACGATCAATCCGGGCCTGTGCTCGTTGCTCGAGATCACTTTTTCCCGACGCCAGCATCACATCCACGTATAGCAACGCCCATGGTTCCGGCTTCTGCAGGTCTTTCTTGACTGCATCCACAACAATGACAAACAGCGTTGGAGACAGTGCCGAGCCTTCGTGCTCACCTTTTTTGAAATTGGAAACTCGGAAATTCTGTCGACGTGCCAGCGTCAGCTCGAAGACGGTTCTTTGGGTCGCGGTAGAGAACTCACACTAACTCAATCAGCTTCTCAGGCCAAATTATACTCGCAGGGGATACCCGATAACCTCATGCAGAACACGATCGAAGGTCTTCTTCAGATCGTTAACAGCAAAATCAAGCGGCTTCTTCTCACAGTGCTTCTCAGTCAGGAGTCTTGCGGCATCGGTAGAGCCACATAGTCCACGCCTCGAAGCTCAGGACATTTCGAAATAGTGGGGCCATAGATGAAGTTTAAGAACGCACATGGTGTGACGGTACGGCAGAATTCTGAAGTTACACCACCACATTTCTGACGATGAAAAATATTTCACTAAATCTCAAAAAATGTATATATTTAGTCACAATGGAGACCACGCCCTCGATACTGTCGAGTGCTTTGAGCCATCCTCGATGACCTGGTCGTTTGTGACCTCAATGAACACTAAGCGCAGCCGGTTGGCAGTGGCCTGTGGTGGGAATGCTCTGTACGCTGTAGGAGGGTAAGTTTGTTTCTTTTTAGGTCTCGTTGGAAGAATTTTTAGTTACCAGCTTTCAGGGAAGATGGGGGAACCACTTTGTCTACAGTTGAAGTGTTTCGAGAGGACACCAATAAATGGGAGTATACCACACCTCTCGAATATCCCAGAAAAGCTCTCGGTATCGCGGTAATTCCAATCTAAGCGTCTGAGCTTTCCGTGCAGGATAGATTCCGAAAATAGGTATGTGGCACGGCTTGCCGAACTTTCATTTGAGAACGCGTCAGTGCGATCCATATTCACTTCCTTCCCGGATGAAGTTAACATGAGGCTTTGAGGATTAGAATGAACACAAGATAGCAATCAAGTGAGAAAAAGGCGGAGAGGGACGGATAGAGATGGTTAGAGATGAAGACAAAGAGAAATGGGCAGAGACGGATAGATGCAGATAGAGAGAGGGAGACAAGTAGGGAGACAGGGAGAGACACAAGGGGAGAAGAGTAGGAGAGAGAGAGAAGAGAAAGACAGAGACACAGAGACCGATAGAAGTGCAGGGCTACCGAGTAAAAGGTAGAGAGGGCGAGAGAGAGAGAGAGAGTGCCAGACAGAGAAAGAATGGCAGAGAGCGAGAGAGAGTGAGAGAGAGAGTATGTGGCAGAAGTGATAGAGTGGGAAAGTGGCGGCAGAGTGGGAGTAGCGGCAGAGAGAGACAAAGTGTCAGAGAAAAAGGCTGGGAGGGCAGCAGAATGTGGAAGAGAGTGGCAGAGAGAAAGTGGTATAGAGAGTGGCAGAGAGAAATATTTGCAGAAAGAGCGGCAAACAGGGAAAGTGGTGGAGAGAGAGAAAGAGGCAGAAAGATCAGGAGAGCGAGTGCCGTAGAGGGAGAGAGAGAAAAAAAGAGAGGAAGAGAAAGAGGCGGAGAGGGAGAGGGGGGAGAGTAAGTGAGTGATAGAGACAGGCGGAGTGGCATCGAGAGAGTGGCAGATAGAGAATGGCAGACGAGAGAGTAGTAGAGAGAGAGCGAGCGAGAGAGAGAGAGAGAGAGAGAGAGAGATAGATAGATAGATAGATAGATAGATAGATAGATAGATAGATAGATAGATAGATAGATAGATAGATAGATAGATAGATAGATAGATAGATAGATAGATAGATAGATAGATAGATAGATAGATAGATAGATAGATAGATAGATAGAGCGAGAGAGAGAGAGAGAGAGAGAGTGACAGAGTGAGGGAGATGGAGTGGCTGAAGAAGAGGCATTGAGACAGAGAAAGGGAGAGGTGGCGGGAGCACAGTGCATGCCTTCAAGCGCATAGTGCATGATGGAAACCTGTACCGAAAAGGGGCGTACATATCTGGGACAATCCCTCTCTTTTTATTGTTCTCTCGAGCGCAAAACCATATGCCGATCTTACCGGAATGTGTAAATTCGATGTATTCAGCTGTCGTCCCTCTATTAGTGGAGGAGTAAGAACGTGAGGGAGTTCATTTTCAAGGTGTACGCTCTTGACGCGCCTCGTTGTCCTTTCTTTGCCGTAAGAACTGCTGCTAAATGGCCTATTCACCATAGAATAGCACAAAACGGTGCCAGGAACGGCTGACCCTGTAGTTGGCTGGTATGGCAGGCCGCACCTATGTAGGGTGCTGAGCGTGGTGAGCGTGCGTCTGGCCGATTGTGGCGGGGATCATAATTGCCGCGACTTATAACGGGGACAGTGCATATGAAGCATACTGTGCTTATCTGGGCCTAATTCCGGTCCGCAATTGCGTTTTGACACGCTTTGCAGCCGCACGCGCTCGAGTCAGTCGGGTTTCCAGCGCCAAAGCCGACTCGATGTGGCTTTTTTATACAATTTTCTCCAATTTTTCTTAGTTTCCATTTCCAAACCCACTTCGAGTGAGCAGATCGGCGGCTGCGGCGCTGGAAGCTCTTCTGACTCGGGAGCGTGCGGCGGCAAAGCGTGTCGACGCGCAGTTGCGGACCGGGACTCGCCCCAGATAAGCACAGTACTGATGGTGAACATCGCGTCGCGTCGCGTCGCTCATCGCTGGAAGAATGATCCCTGCCTATGGGCGCAAAAAAAGGAACAGGGCGAAGTCGTACTTTACCTGCTTATGCATGATTCCTTCTTATATAGATAATTTACGAGACCATATATAATACCAATTTAGTTTTCCTGATTTCCTCTCTCCTTTCAGGTTGATGGTCTGCAGAATGTCTTGGTTGTGGTAATGTCTCGAAATCTAAAATGATATTTGTTTTTTTATTACCTTGTGAACTTTCTCTGTGTGCTTTTTGAGACAACAGCTACTTTCGCGTTCGTGTCCGGTATCCTGTGTATCGTAGCGCTCCCCCTTGCTAATGTCCACACAAATTCGTCTCAATTATTTCCGGTATTTTTTGGCTCAACCTGAACTGTTTACCGTTTGCTTTAGTACTACTCTTTGTTGGAACACATTTGCATATTTTTGTGTCTACATGTTCCATTGACACTTATGTGCATGTTTTTCTGCCAATACTTTTAGCCCGAAATTTCTCATATATAGTGAACCTGTATTCATGCCATATATACCAGGTGAAACTCATGCTTATGTTAGCCAATTCTTTAGTTTTTACATGTTCTTTTTGCAATCGTTTTTGTACATTTTTGTTATGAATCTTAGATCTGAAATTTGCTCAATTCGTGGAATGCGTTGACGTTATTATACGCACAGAAAATCGTGCCTTCAATCTTCCTTTTTCTGAACCTAGGTGTGTGGTTGACGAGAATGGCGAAACGACATCGAGAATATCAATATGACAGAGTCAGCTTCAAAATACGTTTAAGGGCACGGGGCACCCAAAGCGATTTTTCAGAGTCAATGCTTGCTGTGGAGAAAATCCTCTCTGGAGCTCCACATCCGCGCCGAAGCAAAACGTAGCCGATCAAGTCAATTCAGTAAAAAGTGTAGCAAATTCCGAAAGTTGGGCTCCGCAGGAAAAGTGTAGGGATTTGGCATTGCTCTTGAATATCATCAAGTTGTTGACTTGATTTGGCTGTTGTTATTATATGTTGAGATCTTAAATTTCGAAATATAGTGAAATTGTTGACCTGTTCTATTCCCAGTTTGCGTATACTCGTAATTTTGGCCAAGGGGTGGGCCTTACTCCGGCGTTTGACTACAACACGAGTAGATTATCAACCTTCTACGTGATTTGATCACTATAACGCTGGACACACGGTCGTTGGTGGAGGCGCTGGGTACCACACGCACGTTACGGGCGTCTCATTAGGTTTTCGTTTAATGCAGTCTAAAAGCAATATTTAAAGGAACAGTTCAACCCCAAAATAAGTTTCCAGTTTCCATGTTAGTCTTTGAGAGAATTTTATGCTGGTCACAGCGGTGTCTCTAGATTTGCTCAGAAAAAACTACGAACGAAGTTATGGATTCTCAAAAGTTGTGAGTTTGAACATTGGAAAATTCGTGAACAAGTTCTCTTGGGCTTGTTTTTCCTAGTCGTGCGCAGCCATCACACCACAGCAGAACACACTATAAAGCTAGACCGATAGCAAAAGAAAGAAGGTATGTTTCGATCAAAATCCATCTCGCGTCTCGTTCCTATTGAGACCGGAAGCTTCGAAGTGGGCGGAGCGAATGGGTGCTCATTTGAGAGGCGGAGGATATGGGTGCTCGATTTTTCTCGCTTATTCTGTAGAGTTGAGCTTCCGCGTTTGGCACGGTTGCTGCCCGCAGCGGCTGGATCATAATATCACATTTTACCCACGAGCTTGGACTGCGCCTTTAAAGGCCCTGTTCGCGATAAACTTCATCCTCGAATTTTCCATGACAAACGCTTCTCGTGGCTCTCAGAAGCAGAACAGCGTCGAAAAAACGGGACGAAAAGCTACCCAGTAGCCTCAAAACGGCTTAGAAAATTGGGCAAACCCCGCCGCTGTGGGCAAGTCCCGCTTCTTTCCTCGACGTGAACAAAGGAACACTCGAAATAGTGAGTTGAGCGATGGTTTCCGAGCAAAAGCCCCGTTCTTTTCTTCATTCTCAACTTTTCTCTTTTCTCAGGTCAGCTCGCAAACAGTGGCTGCAAAAGACGGAAGTTACAAGCCTTGGACAACTCGTCCACCATTTTCCCTAGCTCAATTTTTGAGGGACCATAACTCCATTCCCAGAAGGTATTGTACGATTCCAGAAGCATGATTGGAATCAGAATGAGACCAGTTTCAAGAAAGGCAAAAAACAGAGCGCTCTGATTGAGCCAAAAATGACATCAAAAAGTGTTCCAGACCGCATTTTGAGAATGTTACGTCTACGCAAAGGTCGCAAAGATCAGCAAGAAAAGCATACAAGCACAGTACTAAGAATAAATTAGAGGATGAGTCAGATGAAGAAAGGGAATCACCATGTCACTGAAGGGAAGTGTAAGGTGAGCATGCATAGGTTGGGAGCAACTATAATGCAGTGGCGAAAAACTACCCATAGCACTAATTCGCCCCAACCGTCAACTTTCGAAGAGATTGGTACCCCCACTCGCCCCTGATAGAGTTTAAAACCCGGGAGTCACCAGTTTCAAGGCCTTTTCGGCGTTTATTTTGCTTGTGAAGGTTTGAGGAAATTCGTTGGTCACTCTAAATGTACAGTACACCCTCAGACATGAATTGTTCGATTTTTATTTGATTGTGTAGAAGACCCCTCCTGTATAACACGTCTCGAATGCGAGATCTCAATTCCTCCTAGTAAGTAAGATAAAAGCGACCACCACAGGCCCGACCTCCTTAGCTCACCACTACGGGCCACACGCCTACCAGAATTCTGGTCTCGATAGCTGCTAGATGTATGGATGAAATCTCAAGTAGTTGTTCTTCAGTCCATTGTCGATCTATCTCCTCATCCTCTTTTGCTCTCATGCAGCGATTGCAAATGAAGAGAAATACAGGCCTGAGATAACTCGTCCACCAAATTTTCGCCCTCAAAATGCAGACATTTTCAAGGAGCCATATCTCCGTTCGTGGGGGTCTTAGACGATTTCAGAGATACCACTGTGATCAGAGAGCGGCTCTCTCCAAGATAAGCATGAAATCTGAAAAATCATTTTTCGTTTTTCCTGTGCCTTAGAAGGCAGTGTTCACGATAATTCTCAATTTTGATATTACTTGCTATATTGATTAAGTGCCCCCCGGGTAGAAATAAAATAACGTAAGGATTGAGAAAAACGCACCAGAAGCACATGAAATCCTTAACGGCACAGTCAAACCTCAAAATCGTTTTTCTGCTTTTCCGCCTATCTTGAAAACGGTCCCATGCTGATTTCAATGATGTTTCTTGAATCGTACGAGACCCCGTGGGAACGAAGTTATGGCCTCTCGAAAATTCAGCTGCTGAAGCATGGTGGACGAGGCTTGTAACTTCCTTCATTTGCAACTGATGTATGCGAGCTGACCTAATCTAAGAGAGAGGCTGAGAATAAAGGGAAGAACGGGGCTATTGGTCGGAAAACATAGCTCATCTCTCCGCTGTTGAGCTCGAAAGATCGTAAAAGGAGCGTGTCAAAGTGGCTTCCAATGTCGGCGCTCCAGGGTGACTTCCTTCTATATCTCGCCAATTCGGAGGAACTGAGAGCTCGCACTTGGCGGGTGCAATATGGGGTGGGTCTACTACGCAATTATGTGGGATTCGCAGATTTCGTACCTGAGCTTAAAGTGTGCCTTTAAAGGCTCAGTTTAACCTCAGAATCGGTTCTCTGGTTTTCTGTCTATCTTGAAAAGGGCCCGACGCTGATTCCAATTGTGGTGAGCGCGAAGCGCTCACCAGATTTGGCTTTGATTCGCCTTCGCGCAACCCCCTGATCTCAGTACCAGGCTCCAGAGTTAAAGTAGGAAGACTGTTCTTTTTGCATTTGATCTACTTTAGAAAGCTGAATAACTGTTCAAAAAAATGGTCCGGAATGGTTACCTGAGATTCGAGAAAAGGTGTCAAAACCACGTCATTTTGGTCGAAAAAATGTTCATCTCCTTTTTTTCTACGGCGTTCTGCGCACTCCTACTCGGGTCCCGCACATTTTCTATGGCGTCCTGAGCGCTCCCACTCGGGTCCCGCACACTTTATTCGGCGTCCGGCGCACTCGCATTTGGGTCCCACATACTTTCTCTGGCTTCCGGCGCACTCTACCTTGAGTCCCGCCCACTTCCTACGGCATCCGGCGCACTCTAACTTGGGTCCCGCACACCTTCTACGGCGTCCTGCGCACTTCCACTTGGATCCCGTATACTCCCTACGGCGTTTGGCGCACTCCCACGTGGATCCCGCATACTCCCTACGGCGTCTGGCGCACTGCCACTTGGGTCCCACACACTTTCTACAGCGTCCGGCGCACTCCCAATTGGGTCCCGCACACATTCTTCGGCGTTTGGCGCACTTCCACTTGGATCCCGCACGCTTCCTACGACGTCCGGCGCACTCGCATTTGGGTCACACACACTTCCTACGGCGTCCCGCGCATTCCCACTTGAGTCCCGCACACTTTCTATGGCGACCCGCGCACTCCCACTTGGGTCCCGCACTTTTTTCTACGGCGTCCGGCGCCCTCTACCTTGGGTCCCGCACACTTTTTACGGCGTTCTGCGCACTCCTAATTGGGCCCCCGCACATTTTCTATGGCGTCCTGAGCCACTTGTGTCCCGCACACTTTCTACGGTGTCCGGCGTACTCTACCTTGGGTGCTGCACACTTTCTACGGCGTTTGGCGCACATCCACTTGGATCCCGCATACTCCCTACGGCGTCCTGCGCACTCCCACTTGGGCCCCGCACACTTCCTACGGCGTCCGGCGCACTCGCATTTGGGTCCCACATACTTTCTCTGGCGTACGGCGCACTCTACCTTGGGTCCCACACATTTTCTACGGCGTCTGGCGCACCGCCACTTGGGTCCCGCACACTTTTCTACGGCGTCCGGCGCCCTCTACATTGGGTCCCGCACACTTTTTACGGCGTTCTGCGCACTCCTACTTGGGCCTACGCACATTTTCTATGGCGTCCTGAGCCACTTGTGTCCCGCACACTTTTCTACGGTGTCCGGCGCACTCTACCTTGGGTGCTGCACACTTTCTACGGCGTTTGGCGCACATCCACTTGGATCCCGCATACTCCCTACGGCGTCCTGCGCACTCCCACTTGGGTCCCGCACACTTCCTACGGCGTCCGGCGCACTCGCATTTGGGTCCCACATACTTTCTCTGGCGTACGGCGCACTCTACCTTGGGTCACGCACACTTTTTACGACGTCCGGCGCACTCGCATTTGGGTCCCACACACTTCCTGCGGCGTCCTGCGCACTCCAACTTGAGTCCCGCACACCTTCTACGGCGTCCGGCGCACTCTACCTTGAGTCCCGCACACTTCCTACGACGTCCGGCGCACTCGCATTTGGGTCCCACACACTTTCTTCGGCGTCCGGCGCACTCGCATTTGGGTCCCACACATTTTCTACGGCGTCTGGCGCACTGCCACTTGGGTCCCACACACTTTCTACAGCGTCCGGCGCACTCTACCTTGAGTCCCGCACACTTCCTACGACGTCCGGCGCACTCGCATTTGGGTCCCACACACTTCCTGCGGCGTCCTGCGCACTCCCACTTGAGTCCCGCACACCTTCTACGGCGTACTGCGCACTCCCAATTGGGTCCCGCACACATTCTTCGGCGTTTGGCGCACTTCCACTTGGATCCCGCACGCTTCCTACGACGTCCGGCGCACTCCTACTTGGGTCCCGCACATTTTCTATGGCGTCCTGAGTACTCCCACTTGGGTCCCGCACACTTTCTTCGGCGTCCGGCGCACTCGCATTTGGGTTCTACATACTTTATCTGGCATCCGGCGCACTCTACCTTGGGTCCCGCACACTTTTTACGGCGTTCTGCGCACTCCTACTTGGGTCCCGCACATTTTCTATGGCGTCCTGAGCACTCCCACTTGGGTCCCGCCCACTTTTTTCGGCGTCCGGCGCCCTCTACCTTGGTCCCGCACACTTTCTACGCCGTCCTGTTCACCTCCACTTGTGTCCCGCACACTTTCTACGGTGTCCGGCGCACTCTACCTTGGGTGCTGCACACTTTCTACGGCGTTTGGCGCACATCCACTTGGATCCCGCATACTCCCTACGGCGTCCTGCGCACTCCCACTTGGGTCCCGCACACTTCCTACGGCGTCCGGCGCACTCGCATTTGGGTCCCACATACTTTCTCTAACGTACGGCGCACTCTACCTTGGGTCACGCACACTTTTTACGACGTTCTGCGCACTCCTACTTGGGTACCGCACATTTTCTATGGCGTCCTGAGCACTCCCAGTTGGGTCCCGCCCACTTTCTTCGGCGTTAGGCGCACTCGCATTTGGGTCCCACACATTTTCTACGGCGTCTGGCGCACTGCCACTTGGGTCCCACACACTTTCTACAGCGTCCGGCGCACTCTACCTTGAGTCACGCACACTTCCTACGACGTCCGGCGCACTCGCATTTGGGTCCCACACACTTCCTGCGGCGTCCTGCGCACTCCAACTTGAGTCCCGCACACCTTCTACGGCGTACTGCGCACTCCCGATTGGGTCCCGCACACATTCTTCGGCATTTGGCGCACTTCCACTTGGATCCCGCACGCTTCATACGACGTCCGGCGCACTCGCATTTGGGTCCCACACACTTCCTACGGCGTCCCGCGCATTCCCACTTGAGTCCCGCACACTTTCTATGGCGTCCGGCGCACTCTACCTTGGGTCCCGCCCACCTTCTTCGGCGTCCGGCGCCCTCTACCTTAGTCCCGCACACTTTCTACGGCGTTCTGCGCACTCCTTCTTGGGTCCCGCACATTTTCTATGGCGTCCTGAGCACTCCCACTTGGGTCCCGCAAACTTTCTTCGGCGTCCGGCGCACTCGCATTTGGGTCCTACATACTTTATCTGGCATCCGGCGCACTCTACCTTTGGGTCCCGCACACTTTTTACGGCGTTCTGCGCACTCCTACTTGGGTCCCGCACATTTTCTATGGCGTCCTGTTCACTTCCACTTGTGTCCCGCACACTTTCTACGGTGTCCGGCGCACTCCCACATGGGTCCCGCCCACTTTCTTCGGCGTCCGGCGCCCTCTACCTTGGTCCCGCACACTTTCTACGCCGTCCTGTTCACTTCCACTTGTGTCCCGCACACTTTCTACGGTGTCCGGCGCACTCTACCTTGGGTCCCGCACGCTTTTTACGACGTTCTGCGCACTCCTACTTGGGTCCCGCACATTTTCCATGGCGTCCTGAGCACTCCCAGTTGGGTCCCGCCCACTTTCTTCGGCGTTTGGCGCACTCGCATTTGGGTCCCACACATTTTCTACGGCGTCCTGCGCACTTCCACTTGGGTCCCGCCCACTTCCTACGGCGTGCGGCGCACTCTACCTTGGGTCCTGCACACCTTCTACGGCGTCCTGCGCACTTCCACTTGAATCCCGCATACTCCCTACGGCGTCTGGCGCACTGCCACTTGGGTCCCACACACTTCCTGCGGCGTCCTGCGCATTCCCACTTGAGTCCCGCACGCTTCCTACGACGTCCGGCGCACTCGCATTTGGGTCACACACACTTCCTACGGCGTCCCGCGCATTCCCACTTGAGTCCCGCACACTTTCTATGGCGACCCGCGCACTCCCACTTGGGTCTCGCACACTTCCTACGACGTCCGGCGCACTCGCATTTGGGTCCCACACACTTCCTGCGGCGTTCTGCGCATTCCCACTTGAGTCCCGCACACTTTTTACGGCGTACTGCGCACTCCCAATTGGGTCCCGCACACATTCTTCGGCGTTTGGCGCACTTCCACTTGAATCCCGCACGCTTCCTACGACGTACGGCGCCCTCGCATTTGGGTACCACACTTCCTACGGCGTCTGGCGCACTGCCACTTGGGTCCCACACACTTTCTACAGCGTGCGGCGCACTCTACCTTGGGTCTCGCACACTTCCTACGACGTCCGGCGCACTCGCATTTGGGTCTCACACACTTCCTGCGGCGTCCTGCGCATTCCCACTTGAGTCCCGCACACTTTTTACGGCGTACTGCGCACTCCCGATTGGGTCCCGCACACATTCTTCGGCGTTTGGCGCACTTCCACTTGGATCCCGCACGCTTCCTGCGACGTCCGGCGCACTCGCATTTGGGTCCCACACACTTCCTACGGCGTCCCGCGCATTCCCACTTGGGTCGCGCACACTTTCTATCGCGCCCCGCGCGCTCCGACTTGGGTCCCGCATACTTTTCTACGGCGTCCGGCGCCCTCTACCTTGGGTCCCGCACACTTTCTACGGCTTCTGCGCACTCCTACTTGGGTCCCGCACATTTTCTATGGCGTCCTGAGCACTCCCACTTGGGTCCCTCACACTTTCTTCGGCGTCCGGCGCACTCTACCTTGGGTCCCGCCCACCTTCTTCGGCGTCCGGCGCCCTCTACCTTAGTCCGCACACTTTCTACGCCGTCCTGCGCACTCCTACTTGGGTCCCGCATACTCCCTACGGCGTTTGGCGCACTCCCACGTGGATCCCGCATACTCCCTACGGCGTCCGCCGCACTGCCACTTGGGTCCCACACACTTTCTATAGCGTCCGGCGCACTCTACCTTGGGTCCCACCCACTTTCTTCGGCGTCCGGCGCCCTCTACCTTAGTCCCGCACACTTTCTACGCCGTCCTGCGCACTCCCACTTGGGTCCCGCACACTTCCTACGGCGTCCGGCGCACTCTACCTTGGGTCCCGCACATTTTCTACGGCGTTCTGCGCACTCCTACTTGGGTCCCGCATACTCCCTACGGCGTTTGGCGCACTCCCACTTGGATCACGCACGCTTCCTACGACGTCCGGCGCATTCCCACTTGGGTCCCGCACACTTTTCTACGGCGTCCGGCGCCCTCTACCTTGGGTCCCGCACATTTTCTACGGCGTTCTGCGCACTCTTACTTGGGTCCCGCACATTTTCTATGGCGTCCTGAGCACTCCCACTTGGGTCCCGCACACTTTCTTCGGCGTCCGGCGCACTCGCATTTGGGTCCTACATACTTTATCTGGCGTCCGGCACACTCTAACTTGGGTCCCGCACATCTTCTAGAGAAAAGTGTGGGGGACCCAAATAGAGTGCGCCGAACGCTGTCAAAGTGTGGGACCCAAGTGGCAGTGCGCCAGACGCCGTGGGGAGTATGCGGGATCCACGTGGGAGTGCGCCAAACGCCGTAGGGAGTATGCGGGATCCAAGTGGAAGTGCGCAGGACACCGTAGAAGGTGTGCGGGACCCAAGGCAGAGTGCGCCGGACGCCGTAGGAAGTGGGCGGGACCCAAGTGGAAGTGCGCAGGACGCCGTAGAATATGTGTAAGATCCAAATGCGAGTGCGCCAAACGCCGAAGAAAGTGGGCGGGATCCAACTGGGAGTGCTCAGGACGCCATAGAAAATGTGCGGGACCCAAGTAGGTGTGCGCAGAACGCCGTAGAAAGTGTGCGGGACCCAATGTAGAGGGCGCCGGACGCCGTAGAAAGTGAGCGGGACTCAAGTGGGAATGCGCGGGACGCCGTAGGAAGTGTGTGGGACCCAAATGTGAGTGCGCCGGACGTCGTAGGAAGCGTGCGGGATCCAAGTGGAAGTGCGCCAAACGCCGAAGAATGTGTGCGGGACCCAATTGGTAGTGTGCAGGACTCATAAAAAGTGTGCGAGACCCAAGTGGGAGTGCGCAGGACGCCATAGAAAGTGTGCGGGACTCAAGTGGGAATGCGCGGGACGCTGTAGAAAGTGTGTGGGACCCAAATGCGAGTGCGCCGGACGTCGTAGGAAGCGTGCGGGATCCAAGTGGAAGTGCGCCAAACGCCGAAGAAAGTGTGCGGGACCCAATTGGGGTGTGCAGGACTCATAAAAAGTGTGCGAGGGCCAGAGTGGGGTGCGCGGGACGCCATAGAAAGTGTGCGGGACTCAAGTGGGAATGCGCGGGACGCTGTAGAGAAAGTGTGCGGGACCCGATTGGGAGTGCGCCGGACGTCGTAGGAAGCGTTCGGGATCCAAGTAGAAGTGCGCCAAACGCCGAAGAATGTGTGCGGGACCCAATTGGTAGTGTGCAGGACTCATAAAAAGTGTGCGAGACCCAAGTGGGAGTGCGCAGGACGCCATAGAAAGTGTGCGGGACTCAAGTGGGAATGCGCGGGACGCTGTAGAAAGTGTGTGGGACCCAAATGCGAGTGCGCCGGACGTCGTAGGAAGCGTGCGGGATCCAAGTGGAAGTGCGCCAAACGCCGAAGAAAGTGTGCGGGACCCAATTGGGGTGTGCAGGACTCATAAAAAGTGTGCGAAGACCCAAGTGGGAGTGCGCAGGACGCCATAGAAAGTGTGCGGGACTCAAGTGGGAATGCGCGGGACGCTGTAGAAAGTGTGTGGGACCCAAATGCGAGTGCGCCGGACGTCGTAGGAAGCGTGCGGGATCCAAGTGGAAGCGCGCCAAACGCTGAAGAATGTGTGCGAGACCCAATTGGGAGTGTGCAGGACTCATAAAAAGTGTGCGAGACCCAAGTGGGAGTGCGCAGGACGCCATAGAAAGTGTGCGGGACTCAAGTGGGAATGCGCGGGACGCTGTAGAAAGTGTGTGGGACCCAAATGCGAGTGCGCCGGACGTCGTAGGAAGCGTGCGGGATCCAAGTGGAAGTGCGCCAAACGCCGAAGAATGTGTGCGGGACCCAATTGGGAGTGTGCAGGACTCATAAAAAGTGTGCGAGACCCAAGTGGGAGTGCGCGGGACGCCATAGAAAGTGTGCGGGACTCAAGTGGGAATGCGCGGGACGCCGTAGGAAGTGTGTGGGACCCAAATGCGAGTGCGCCGGACGTCGTAGGAAGCGTGCGGGATCCAAGTGGAAGTGCGCCAAACGCCGAAGAATGTGTGCGGGACCCAATTGGGAGTGTGCAGGACTCATAAAAAGTGTGCGAGACCCAAGTGGGAGTGCGCAGGACGCCATAGAAAGTGTGCGGGACTCAAGTGGGAATGCGCGGGACGCTGTAGAAAGTGTGTGGGACCCAAATGCGAATGCGCCGGACGTCGTAGGAAGCGTGCGGGATCCAAGTGGAAGTGCGCCGGACGCCGCGTAAAGTGTGAGACCCAAATGCGAGTGCGCCGGACGTCGTAGAAAGTGTGCGGGACCGAAGTGGGAGTGCGCAGGACGCCATAGAGAGTGTGCGGGACTCAAGTGGGAATGCGCGGGACGCTGTAGAAAGTGTGTGGGATCCAAATGCGAGTGCACCGGACGTCGTTGGAAGCGTGCGGGATCCAAGTGGAAGTGCGCCGGACGCCGTGTAAAGTGTGTGGGACCCAAATGCGAGTGCGCCGGACGTCGTAGAAAGTGTGCGGGACCGAAGTGGGTCAGCGCAGGACGCCGCAGGAAGTGTGTGGTACCCAAATGCGAGTGCGCCGGACGTCGCAGGAAGTGTGCGGGACCGAAGTGGGAGTGAGCCGGACGCCGTGTAAAATGTGTGGGACCCAAATGCGAGTGCGCCGGACGTCGCAGGAAGTGTGCGGGACCGAAGTGGGAGTGAGCCGGACGCCGTGTAAAATGTGTGGGACCCAAATGCGAGTGCGCCGGACGTCGCAGGAAGTGTGCGGGACCGAAGTGGGAGTGAGCCGGACGCCGTTTAAAGTGTGTGGGACCCAAATGCGAGTGCGCCGGACGCCGCAGGAAGTGTGTGGTACCCAAATGCGAGTGCGCCGGACGTCGCAGGAAGTGTGCGGGACCGAAGTGGGAGTGAGCCGGACGCCGTGTAAAGTGTGTGGGACCCAAATGCGAGTGCGCCGGACGTCGTAGAAAGTGTGCGGGACCGAAGTGGGTGAGCGCAGAACTTCAAAATCGTTTTGTGCGTCTATAAGAGAGTGCGTATAGTCTACAGCAATGGAAGTAGGACCTGGTGAGGTTGCGGACTCGTCCTAACATACGGTAGTTTGTTAGTGGTATCACTCATTTTTCGAAGCAGCTGTGATAGATCGGTGAGTCTATGTTTTCACCGATTTGACTACATCTGTGGAAGCAATGAAAACAGGTGAAAATGTGAGAGTAGAAAGGACAACTCACCGACTAATTTCAGTAATTTCGATAAAATGAGTGATAACACCATCAGACTACAGTATGTTAGGAAGGGTCCGCAACCTCACCAGGTCCTACTTCCATTGCTGTAGACTATACCACCCCTTTCTTCAAGTCCCCTCCCCCTTGACCACTCATTTCAACTGCTTAGCTGTTTATATGCACCAACCTTTCTAAATCGGGTTTATATACGATGGAAATGAGAGTTAATCAAAATATGCATCCAGAAAACACAAACGTCATTACATCATTATACTTCATTTGGCAATAAAAGTAGCAGGGTGTCGGTTGGTCATGGAGGCCTTTACTATGTCTGAAACAGCGCTTGTCTTTATCATGACAGAAATGGATATAAATGAGCTACCATTTTAGGACCTCTTAAAACTAGAGAAGGGTCGGTGTGCAACTGCATAAGAAAGTAGGTTAGCAAGGTTTGCAAGGTTTGAAATGCTTAGTAACTTTTGATTGCTCGAGCGTTGTCGTCGAAACCAGCTCACGGGCCGGCGCAGCCGGACTCCAGCGACAGAGGCCGGCGGTAGCCGGCAAGCGTGAGAACTTCTGAACGCCAACTCACATAGAATCAGCGGATGTCGAGTATACTCAAGATGCCGGCGAAGCCGGCAAATGGGCCGGCGTAGCCGGACCCCAGCGGCAGAGGCCGGCGTCAGCCGCCCGACACCGCTGGTAAAAATATACTCAGTTAAAAAGGGAAGATAAAGAAAAATGAAAAAAGGTTTTGAAATATTCCTGGGAACGATTTGGCGTAGAATAATTTGTTTTTCGGGAAATGAAGCGAAATAGTTTAAAGAATGATTTGGCAGTCGAGTTTGAACCAACTATAGATAAGAGTTGTGCAGAACGAGAGATCGCCTTGTCTGTGCTTATCCGTAGAACATATCAAAGCGAAATCACGCGTGTTGATTTTGCTTCACCTAATAAGTGAAGACCGCCGCATTACAGCTCCCAAAAAAGTTTTGATGCTTCCCATTTCACGCGTGATTTCGCTTTGATATGTTCTACGGATAAGCACAGACAAGGCGATCTCTCGTTCTGCACAACTCTTATCAATAGTTGGTTCAAACTCGACTGCCAAATCATACTTTCAACTATTTCACTTCATTTCCCGAAAAACAAATTTTTCTACGCCAAATCGTTCTCAGGAATATTTCAAAACCTTTTTTTTCCTTTTTCTTTATCTTCCCTTTTTAACTGAGTATATTTTTGTGACCATGCCAAATCTTTACTTTTGCCAGGAACCTAAACTTTCAGGAATTGTGGTGCGCGCGAAGCGCGCACCAGATTTGGCTTTAACTCGCCCACGCGCAACTCTGCGATTACGAAATCGGCGTTCGGAGTGACTGTGGAAATACGGTTTTTCCTCCATTGGAAAGAGCGTAAAAAGTTGGGGTATACACCCAAAAATGGTTTGGAACGGTTTCTTGGCGCTCGAGAAAAATGGCGAAAACCACGTGATTTTGGTCGAAAAACTGTTAATCTCCTTTTTTTTTCAGACGGCGTTCACGATCTTGTGTAACCAGTTAAAATTGAGCTAGGAAGCTAATTTTTTGACAGGAGCCTAGAAATGGATGCAGCTAGCTCCTATTCAATTTTGGAGTTGAAAGCTCAATTTTAGCGGAACCCCAATTTTGAGGGTCAAGACGGGTAAAAACATGTTATTGTAAACCCTCTGACGCTCACTGAACTTTAAAAATGATTTAGTGAAAATCAACACAGCTAGTGATAGGCTTCCGGCCAAGATTGTTCTCTCTTTGAGATGATTGGCGTAAATAGAATTTGAGGAGTGCGCAGGACGCCGCATGAAGAGACGATTATAATTTGCCTCCGGCACAAAATTCTCACTCAGGAATTATCCTATTAAAGTTGCGCTCTGGCTTACTGGGGCAAGTTCAAACCTGTTTTACGTGTTTTATGTCAAGACGCGTATAAAATACACATGTTTATACAAAGGTATTAACAATGTTGCTGGTATAAAAGGCTCCTCATCTCACCGTGTGCCTCAGTCGGCTCTTCGGAGCCGGACCTGGAAGGTGGCCTTAGTCACTTTCCAGAAGATCCACCGGATACCGGAGGATAATTTTTGTCGCCTAGGGGATATCCCCACAGCTCGGGGGGGGGAGGTGGTACCCAAGTATGGGCCCATCTCCCCACAGTTTGCAGTGGGGTGGACCGCACTGCGAACAGTGATGGTGGGGTCATCCCCCACCTCTCGTTAGGATCACAACAGGGATGATCCTTGTGGGATGGTTTCTTGGCACCTGAGAAAGATGGAGAAAACCACGTGATTTTGGTCGAAAAACTTTTGATCTCCTTTTTTCAGACGGCATTCACGATCTTGTTGCAAAACCTAAAATTTAGCTAGGAAGTAAATTTTTTGGCAGGAGGCTGGAAATGGATGCAGCTAGCTCCTATTCAATTTCGGAGCTGAAAGCTCAATTTTTGCGGAACCTCAAAATTGAGGGCCAAGACGGGTAAAAACATGTTATTGTAAACCCTCCGACGCTTACTGAACTTTAAAAATGAACTAATGAAAATCAACACAGCTAATAATAGGCTTCCGCCCAAGATTGTTTCCTCTTTGAGACGGTTGGTGTGAATAGGATTTCAGGAGTGCGCAGGGCGCAGCAGAAAGTGCGCGGGCCCCCAGTGGGAATGTGCAGGACGCCGTAGAAAGTGTGCGGGCCCCCAGTGGGAATGCGCAGGATGCCGTACAAAGTGTACGGAACCACAGTGGGAGTGCGCAGGACGCCGTAGAAAGTCTGCAAGACCTCAGTGGGAATGCGCCGGATGCCATAGAAAGTGTGCGGGACCCAAGTGGGAGGGCGCAGGACGCCGTAGAAAGTGTGTGGGACCCAAACGAGAGTGAGCCGAACGCCGCAGAAAGTGTGCGGCCCAACAGTGGGAGTGCACAGGACGTCAAAAAAAGTGTGCGGGACCCCAGTGGGAAAGCGCACGACGCTGTAAAACGTGTAGGGGCCTCAGTAGGAAAGAGTAGGTCGTTTTTAATGTCTGCGGGTCACAATTTTTAGGAGTTATAGTCGTCCGACCACACCGATCGGTAGTGACTGTAATGGCTGTAGCACTGGGTCGACTGCGGCACACGATTTTGACCCACTTCCTAGCCGTTTTTCACCGTTCCTTTTCAGTTCTGGCACGGAAACTACCGAAAGCTCAGGATTGTGCGAAAAAATTGACATTCGTTTTATCGCGAACACTGCCTTTAAAGGCAGTGTTCACGATAAGAATAATTTTTCTGCTTTTTCGCCCATCTTGAAGACAATCACATGCCGATTCCAATGATGCTTTTGGAATTGTACAAGACCTTATAGAAACGGAGTTATGGTCCCTCAAAAATTTAGCTAGGGAAAATGGTGGACGAGTTGTACGAGGCTTGTAACTTCCATCTTTTGCAGCCGATGTATGCGAGCTGACCTGAGTAAAGAGAGGGGTTGAGAATGAAGGAAAGAACGGGGCTATTGATCGGAAACCATCGCTCATCTCACGATCTCGAGCATTCAATTGTTCACGTCGGTGGGCGTGAAAAGTGCATCTGGGTGTGACGAGCTGACGGGTGTCCAACTTTGGGGCCGTAGGGGACAGTTCCGAGCTCATTTTTCTTAGTTTTTTCAACATGAGGGTTGCGCTAGGCCCTCCGCTGCCGATCTCCACCAAAAATCAGACATGGTTTTATCGTGGACACTGCCTTTAAAGGTATTGCCTCTCCAGAATGGGAATTACTAAGCAAAAATCAGGTCACAAAGGGAAGCTTTGGGAAAAATATATGAAATTTCCGAAAGTTTAGCTTCCTGGCAAAAGTAATGATTTGGCAATGTTATAACTACAAGAAATATAGAAGTTGACAACATAAAATTTAAAAAAACAACTCGAAATATGTTTGAAAATGATTTGGCACAAAATAAGCAGAAGTGATGAAAATTGGGAAATGTAGTGAAATGACCAAAACCGGATTTGGCGGTCATTCATAGGCCAACTTTTGATAAGTAGTGAGTGACGAGGGATTAAATTTTACAAGATTCTCCGTTAAACTTATCAAAGCTAATCAAGCGCGCGACAGAAACCGTAAAACATTTCATTGAAGCTGTAATACGGAAATCAGCTTAGGTCAACTATGGTCAACTATTACGCTCAAATCCGATGAGCGCTTGATTTCGCTTTGATAAGTTTAACGGAGAATCTTGTAAAATTTAATCCTCGTCAGTCACTACTTATCAAAAGTTGGCCTATGAATGACCGCCAAATCCGGTTTTGGTCATTTCACTACATTTCCCAGTTTTTCATCACTTCTGGTTATTTTGTGCCAAATCATTTTCAAACATATTTCGAGTTGTTTTTTTAAATTTTATTTTGTCAACTTCTATATTTCTTGTAGTTATAACATTGCCAAATCATTACTTTTGCCAGGAAGCTAAACTTTCGGAAATCAATAGTTGGTTCAAACTCGACTGCCAAATCATACTTTCAACTATTTCACTTCATTTCCCGAAAAACAAATTATTCTACGTCAAATCGTTCTCAGAAATATTTCAAAACCTTTTTTCATTTTTCTTTATCTTCCCTTTTTAACTGAGTATATTTTTATGACCATGCCAAATCTTTACTTTTGCCAGGAACCTAAACTTTCAGGAATATAGGATGTCTGAATACGGATTAACTCTCGTCCACTTTCGAGAATGCCGCTCTATTTTGGCTGACTTAGTGATATGGAGGATTTCATCGGTGCACAAACATGTTACTTTCAGGTAAATCAACCTGTTTCTCTCGTGCACTCTCATTTGATAGTGCTATCACTCCAACTTATCACGTTTTCTCACGTTTTACTTCTATTTCTCGTACTCCAATGGGTGGGAAAATTCAGGCGCGGAAGGTAAGATTGCTAAAAATTGTCAAATATTGTCATCTTGGATGCTGTTCAGCGCTCCAAAGTTCGTTGACGACATGGTAGGGACCGTGCGGGCCTATTCATCCTGTTTTCTCGACCATGTTTGTGAGCATGTACGCTGCCTTACGCTTTTAATGAGTTGGCACTGATTCTGTCCTTTGCTTCGTTGTGTTTGTGTCTCTTTACTCTCATTGTTTTCGATTCGTTTTTGTGTTCGGCATTGCTTTCTTTATTCCTTTTTATTATTAAACTGGAAAATCCAACGTGTTACCCCCTTAAATGATTGTTTGATAGCTGTTCCTGGCGCTTTCAGCCGAGCGCCAAAAAAAACATGAATACATAAAATACACCGAACCAATGAACAATTCTGCGTCGACCGTACATAAAATACCGCCGTATCTCACCCAAACAACTCACACAGAAACAGAACAAAACACTCCACTTTATTATCAAACACAACTTGTGGAAGCGAGCAGTAACAATAACCGGATAACCATTTGAAGCAATGACAATTGATCATAGAATTTTCGAACCGAAGCCTCATCCACACTTCTACTCGCAGTCCATTCTTATCTAGACCCTGCAAACTGAGGACAAATTCGTGATCGGGAAAGTAAGATTAACAGAACCAGTGATTTCAATGATCTGGAATCGATAACGACGAGAACGACAACACGAAATTCAGCAGGGTATCCTATTCCCACCAGCAAAAAATTAATGTGCATTCTCGGTTCCCGCCCCTACCTCGTCAAATAGTGCCCCACAGAAAGCTCAACACCAGAAAGGATTACGGTAAGTATACCGTAGTCTATCATTCAGAAATCATAGGATTTCTTGGTCAAGAGTAGTGGTTACTTGTGATGCTGTTCACAATCGGACAACAGCCCCGAACACTTTCGAAAATATGCTGTAGGAGTCATATCATCCAGAAAACATAGCTGAGATATTGGATAAACCTCAGTACACCTGCCGTAATCTTTCTGGAGGCCTAGACCCGCCGTACTCTACTGGGAAGCGAGAAAATTATATGTATCAAATTCGCAATGAGTACACTCACACACCATTATAACCCCTGGGTGGTTGTGCAACTGAATCTGACTAGGAATCAGGGGTATGCAGAGTTGAAGTCGCGGAGTTGTTAGCAGCGACGAACAGCGCTGGGTGATGCAATATCGATTGCATTCGGCGACGAGGGCGATCGACGCGGCGTGAAGGGCGACGAGGCAGCGCCGCACCTCAGAGTTTTTGACGCTGCGACGACCATGCGTCACTGCCAGCAAGCAGCAACCGGCGCGGCGACGACAATGTCCGTAAACACTTTTGCCGCCGCGTCAAAGCTGATGCTCGGCGACCAGTCGCCTGTGGGCTCAACTCAGCTGACCCCCATCGACTACTGGTCTCAAACTCCATTCAATGTGAACCTTATGGCAGTCATC
This sequence comes from Aplectana chamaeleonis, assembly GCA_029168955.1. Classification (NCBI taxonomy): domain Eukaryota; kingdom Metazoa; phylum Nematoda; class Chromadorea; order Rhabditida; family Cosmocercidae; genus Aplectana; species Aplectana chamaeleonis. The sequence goes on along the minus strand of JAPDOI010000543.1, from coordinate 234,674 downwards.
TGACTCGTGATGGAATCTTTAAAAACATACTAGTTTTCTGCTGAAGGCCTTCAGGGGTCAGTCGGCGCAGCGTCTCCATCACCCAATTTAACCACCGATTCCGATAGCGGCGCAGAGGTAAGCGTCCGGCTTCTCAACCAGTAGTCGAGGGGTTCAATCCCCACCGCAGCACTTTGCTAGCATTTTATCAGAACTATTGTTTTTGAGATTTGGGAACATTTCTAACAAAGTATATAGGTCTCATTTCAGACTCTAAGCAATATTTTGTGTCGACATATGTGAAGAGTATTGTCTCTGAACCGAATTATGACGGGTTTCCTCAGTTGAGCGGAAGGGTAAAGGTGCCCCATTAGACAATTTCTGGCGTGTTCAAAAAACTGCTTTCGATTTGGCTCAAAAACTTCTCCTAGAGGTTACTCGGGGTTCTCAACACGAATCTAGGGTCTATTCCTCGATATTCTGAGGTTTACTGTATGCTACGATAGATAAAATGCTAAATAACTAGCCTTCCACATACCTTAGTATTTCCAACATCGATAAATGGACCTCAAATTCGTGTTCAGCACCCCAGGTAATCCCCCACAGAGAGGTTTTTAGTCAAATCTAAGATATTTAGCAAACTACCGTATACCCACCGTATCTTATCGTAATCTATCGAAAATCGATAACTGGACGCTGCCGAGATGTCGTACGTTCGTGCCGTGGCAGTGTGGAGGAAAGAAGATCGCCTCCGTGCAAACCGACGTCAACCCCTCCGAGAAGAGGGTTTTTGTCATGGGAGAGGTGCTGGTCGGCCGCAGCTCTCCTGAGGATTTTATTACAAAGGGCCGGCGTCGAGAGGAATCCAGGTCCAGCTCGGAAGTATCCATGTGCCACCTGCGGCGAGGATGTTACCTGGCATAAAACAAGTGTCCAGTGCTTCGGATGCCAGAGGTGGGTGCATCTCTCCTGTTCGGGCCTCAGTTCTGTGAGGCATCATGACTCATCCTTTCGTTGTGTTCTATGCTCTGCCCCCAACAACTCTGATTCCTCAATTACCAACCGCCCCCTCTCCATTGTTCACATTAATCTCAACGGCCTTCGCAACAAGTTATCTGAGCTCTCTCTATTCGCACGTTCTCATCACCCGGATGTTATCATGGTTCAAGAAACCAAGCTCTCTCCATCTACCACTTATCCCCAACCTAACATTCCGGGCTACACCGCCTATCACATGCCAAGGACAGCTCTTGGGGGCGGAGTGTCTACTTTCGTTCAATCTGCCTTACCTTCTCATATTATCCCTAATACTCCTAAGGACGGTACTCTCGAGTACATTCCTGTCCACCTCCCCCTCAAAACCCCTTTATCTCTATTTAACATATATATTCCTCCTATATCATCTTGTCCCCCTCTTATGATCCTATTCCCCTCCTTAAGCAGTTGTACGACTGCTCACTCTCCCCTTCAGCTGTCTTTGCGAGTGACTTCAATGCTCACACGTTCTGTTCCGCTCTTGATTCTGACGCCAGAGGGGAAGATGTCGAAGAATGGGCTGAGGAGTGTGACCTGGTTATCCTCAATGATGACCAGCCCACTCGTCTCCCTGCCAACGGCCGACCTTCTAGCCCAGACATCTCTCTTGTGTCATCCAATCTCTCTAATGCTTGCACGTGGTCCACATCCACAACTCTCTCCAGTGATCACATTCCCGTCTTTGTCTATATTGATCTCTCTGACTCTCTTGCCCCTTACTCTGGTTTTCGTCATCGTACTTATCTTAATTTAGGCCTAGCAGACTGGACCCTGTTCAGAGATGTTGCACTTCGCCATGCGGTCGACTACCCATGGAATGGTGATGTTCATCAGAAAGAGCGCCATCTAACAAGTGCCATCCGCAAGGCCAGGAAAGCAGCAATTCCTGAGGGTCGTGTCAAGACCTTTTTTCCAAATGTCAGCAGGGAAATACTGCAGAAGATAAGAAGCAGAGATGAGAAGAGAGCCGCAGACCATCTAGACCCGGACATAGCTGTATACTATAACTGGACCTGATTCGTGTTGAGCACTCCAAATGACCTTTACATAGAAGTTTCGAGAAAGATCTATCATTGCGTTTTGTAAATCATCAAAAGTCGCATTTCGCCCCGGAAAAAAATTCTCCACATGAGAGGCTTACTGCCGAACTTGTCCAAATTTTACGAAAATCTACTACGGAACCTCAATTTCGTGTTCAGGACTCGGGACAACTCGCTAAAAAAGGTTGAGCCAAATCCGAAACAACCTCCCTGAGCACTCTGAAAGTTGTCTCACTAGGCGTACCCTTGCCTCAAGGCCCTACTGAGGAAACCCGCTCAACTCGGTTCTAAAAACTCTTAAGCAGCAACAAAGCTAGATTTAAAAACAACATTGGAAGTACATTAACTGGCATGAATTCCGTTGGAAACGGCATTTTCGAGCAGTTGTCATTTGCTAGTGAGACACTGACCAAACTACAGTACACCAACCGTAATCCTTCACGAATTTCAACTGGAGGTTTCGGTCAACTTTCCATCAAATCTCACCTTTTCAGAATTTGAACAACATCCTCATCCGTCAGCACATGCTCCTTACCGACTCGTTGCGGATTATGTTTCGCCGATGAACCCCACACCAGTGCGCTGGAAATGCAAACGATGTATTTTGACACAAAAACTTAAGGGCTAAAAATCACAGACTTTTTGAAATCCTTCTGCAGCGACTTGTGAATCTTCAAACACAGGTCGTCTACGGTATTCTTCTCAGCATTCAGGACTATTGGCGCCGAGTAGTCCGGCAACTGTCCTTTCGGCTTCGTGTAACTAAACTATAAAAACTTTTTGGAATTACAACATAAACCCAAAAAAAACATGAATCAAAGTTCGGATAACCGAATATCTGCTCGTTGGATAACGAGTTTGGTTCAAAATATTCAAGGAGGCAGAAAACTACCTTAGGGATCAGAGGTGTGCGGAAATATCCGTTATTCAAACTATTTCTCTCCTCGCAAATTTTGGGTGCCCGTTTTCCCACTTTTTTTTTGTAAAAATACGGCGGAATCGAAAAATCGAACAGGAGAATTGGAACATTTCGATATTTTCGGTTTCTGTTTTCCGCCATCCGGTCAATTCTGTCGCATCCCCTTTCCGTCTTGATTCAAACTTCTGGAACTGCATCCGATGATGGGGGTGAAGAGAGCACCGCCCTTCGATTTTGGCGCCTGAATTCGAGACCTGGGACTTCTAGTTCTGACAAAAGTGTGAGATGTTCGCTATTTTTTCTTCCAAAAAAGATGGAACCCTTGGATGGGCGAATTTTTGACATGGGTGCGATTTTTTTCGAACCACTATATCGGAAACAGTTCCAAATCTCTTGTCAAAGCCAGTTTTCCGTTTCAGAGTGATGATTTTCTTCTGCGAACCCCTCTCAGCTACCCCTAAGCCGCAACCATTACCCCTCTCGCTTGCCAGCCAAATAATCGTAGCCCATTGTCGACAATGGTCGAGCCTGAACCCTGCTACCTGGCGGCACCTCTTTGAACACACTAAACCTGGGATTAAGACCATAATTACAGTCTCATTACTGACAGTTCATTTAACACAACCCTGATACCTACAACGCTATGAGTAGGTAAACATATGGCATCGAACCTGTAACTCACATTCGGATCAGATTCAGGTACTGCCAGATCTTCTCTAGCAGATCGTCGAAATTCCATTTATGATGGGCTGATATCGGCACACAGTGCGGAATACGATATATTATGTCCAATTCTTCAATCGATATTTGATCTATCTAAAACTCACAGATTTTCAATCCGGCATGTTATGACAGATGTGACTCTAACTGTTTTTTCTGGGGGTTATTTAGAGTGCTTAAAACGGATCTGAGCTCCGTTTATTGATTTCTGACATCTTATGGTAGAATACGGTGAATATACGGTAATTTGTCCGAAGTCTCCGACTTGACTAGAAATTTCTTTGCTGGGAATATTCAGGGTGCTCAATACAAATTGGATGTCCACTTGTCGATTTTCGAATTATTGAGGTAAGTTCACCCATAAATGGTATGGCACCTACCGTAACCAACAGTGCACTCTAGATTACCTCCTACATACACGTTTCGAGCTTCGAGCGCGTTTCGAACAATCTCAAATCACCCCGAAAATTGGCTGATGGGACAGTTGCGAAGGAATGGATATTCACGCTCTACGGCGAAAATGGTTCAAGAAAAGTACATTTCATTCGAAATGGCCACCTTGGCAGAGAAATTTGAGAAAATTCTAAGACATGGATTGATCTGCAGTAAGCTCACCTTCGCCTACCGTAAGCTATCAAAAATCCACAAATGGACCTCAGATTCGAATTGAACGCTTCAAAATAACCTTCCACAAAAACATTAAGCAACGGCTACACAATCAATTCGGAAATCGTCAAAAGCCGCATTTGTCCCTCGGAATTTTACCCCACTTTAGAGATTTGAACAAACATGTGACGACGTTCGGAGCTCGAAAAATGAGCCGCGAATTCCTGATCAGAACACCCACAAAGTCCTAGAACCTGCTCGATATATGAGGTTAACTCTCAGTCAACAAGGGAGATGGTGGAAAACGCCTCTGTGGCTTCGTTCAGAGCAATCTTGAAGGCAGAGTTCACCATAAAAATGGTTCTGTTATCCTCATGGGAAGATAGATCTGGACATCAAAAAGTGAAAATTAATGAAAAGCCACAGACAAACGCGCAAAAACCAATTAGATCGGCTGATTTCTGAGTGCCGGCCCGCCCCAACTAACGAGATTAATTATTAATGCTCTTTTCGTAGTCTTTTGCTTTGCTTTGAAAGTAATTAGTAGTTATCAAAGTATTCAGCAACTCCTTTAAGAGTACAACAAAAGACGGTGTAAGATGCACTTGAAGAACTCTCGTTAATTAAGGGTGGGGCGGGCGGACACCCAGCAATTAGCCATCCTAATTTGTTCCTGAGCGTTTTTTCTCCAACTTTTCACTTATTTTTACTTTTATTACCGCCAGATCTACCTTCTAATGAGATAAAATTGACTTCCGGGGACAAGCCGATCATCTCACATGAATCCGCTACAAACTTTACCATCCAAGGTAGCAGTCTCTACTGATCTTTAGCGGGGATCCACCACTTGACCCCACGAAGCGACAACTGCGCCCCTTGCCACTGGGCCATATTCGCCATTCCGTTTCTGAGAAGAAGTCTGTAAATCACCCCCACCTTGTTCAGTACATAAATACACGGGATATAGACACGATTACCCTCAATCACATCAATCAAGTCCTCAGACGTCGCGTCGTACCTGAAGAAAAAAAATGTTGAGAAGACCGCTATCTAAGAATCTGAACAATTGAATCTGACTAATGTTAATCATGCACTGTTACCTGAGAGTGATGTCAGCGTTATGCATCTTGTACTCCGACAAAATACTTTTAACAGCATCCAAATCCAATTCACTCTGCGGCACCTTCAAAACGAGAAAATTACATCACTATCGTACCATTCAATAAAAATACATAGCGAGTCATAATTCCAAAAAACTACCCTCAGGAAAGCCATATTTGACTTTTTGTGCAAAGTCCAACAACTGGACCGGACCATGATGAGTCACAAAGCTTGGATCATAGAAAGACAAATAGTAGGAAGGTGGAAAATTTTGAAACCTCTTATGACACGGAATCCCAGTGCTCTCCTCAAACACTTTCAAACTCATTCTTCTTCACAAACTGACAAGGGAACTATTTTTAGTCATCCAGGCCATTCCGGATGAAATGTACATTTCTAGAACCGCTTATGGCGTAGAATACGATTCTGGTCTTCGCAGCTGCCTAAAACCCACTCTGAGATGGTTATGGGCGTTTTTCGCCACATTTCCGTACCTATTGTACCTTGCAAAACGCGCATTAGTTTTCGGAAAATCCAGAAACGGACCTCATGATTGTCTTCAGCGTCCAAAACTACGCCCTAGAGAGAAGTTTGAGTGAAGGCACATTTTCCAAATTTTGCCTAGATTGATAGCGTTAAAGACTTGTACGCATTTTCGGTTGGACTTTTATCTATACCAACTGGAGAGCTCTAGAAGCGGTTTTGAATAAAATATTCCAGATTTGACTTAAAATCCTCCCAGAAGGGTTATTTGGGGTACTTGGGGCAAAGATAACGAATTTGGGGTTTACTTGTCGATTTTCCGAAGTTTTCGACATGATTCGTTCAAAGCTTACCATCGGGGGAAAATTTGATGGCAGATCGCGACTCTTGGCGATTTCGGGAGTGGTACGATAGATATGGCTCAAATTGTTTTTCTGGGGTTAATTTGGAGTGCTTAGCACGAATCTGCGGTCCGTTTACCGATTTTTGACAGATTATGGTAGATTACGGTGGGTATACGGTACTTTGGTCAAAGTCTCAGATTTGACTCAAAAGTTGGAAGCGGGGGTTATTCGGGGCGGTGAATACGAATTTAACATTCATTTGTCCATTTTCGGAATACTAAGGAAGGTTTTGCCCCTTAATGGCATGGTACCTATCGTAACCTACAGTATACCTCAGAATTGCGACAAACGGACTCCAGATTCACGTTCAGCACCCTAGATTACCCCTACATACAAGTTTTGAGCCGAGCCCGGAATTTTTTTTTCAAAACACCCTGAAAGTTTCATGGGGGGTAATCACTACCTTCTCGCAAGTCTTTGAAAGTCGTGTATAACTTTTTTTCAGAGTGGTTTTAGACAGCTGCGAGGACCGTTAACGGACTCTTTGCTAAAAACGGTTCTAGAATAGTTCTTTTCTTCCGGAATGGCCAGGCTGACTAAAAGTGGTTCCCTTGTGAGGTTTTTGCGGCTTTCTTTACTCACATTTGAATTTGACATATAGGCTGAGCTGCTTTCTTGCTTATTTGAGTTAGAAAATAAAAAAAAAACTGTTCTGATTCTTACAGGAAGCAACAAAGTCTCCGTCTTCTGTTTGCACAGCCGGCTTTCATGAAACGCCTCAAATTTTAGGAGAACCTGAATTCTTGTCCTACGAGACTACCTTTCAAAAAAAAAGGTTACTTTCTAAGTGCTACGACATTTTCGAGTCATCCCAAATCATAGCCCCGAAATGGTTCAAGTACTGCACTAATTCCATTTCCGTCTGACATTTCTGCCCGAAATCAAGCCCGTGGGAGATCCCGGGACGATAACGAATCAAATGCTGCACTTTCAATTCTTTATTTCAGAGTGCATGGGAACGAATTGAAGACATCGAAAAATCAGCAGAAAAAATCGTGTCCAGGGAAAAATAGGTGTTTTTTTTTACAAATTTTCATCCTTGATGCACACTCTGAGATCTCATGACTGTACTGTGCAGCCGTCTGAAATCTGAAACCATGGTCTCGGTTTACTGCCCAGACAAACGTGTGGTCTCCTCGACGAAAAAGTTGTGCTTCTAGTAGGGGTTATTTTACCCGCGCCCGGATGATTTGGCAAACCATGCTTTCGTATATGTAGTTTTTATGACACTACATGAATGATCCGTGCTCGAAGTTCTCCAAATGTCTCCGGAGAATTCCGAAAAAGAAGAATTTTCGTTACTTTGTGAAAAGGTAAAGGGATTTTTTTGAAAGTTCAAAAAAAAAACTCGGATTTGGCTTAAAACTATTATGGAGATATTCAGGGCGCTGATCGCATTCTGGAGTCTTTTTGTCGCTAGACTCAGGGTTACTGCAGTTTACGGTACGGATAACGCCTCTTAACTGACGTTACCTAAGGGCCGTGTTCACGATAAAAAAAACGTTTTTTTTACATAGGTAAGCCCTCCAAGTAAAAGTTGATAGGTATAAGTCCCACCCACTCAAACACAGGAGAAAAGCTGTTAAAAGAAATCTCTGAAAAATTCAATTATGCCTGCCTGTTTGGTGTGTTTCGGGAGACTGCAGACAAAACGTCAAACCTGACACCAGAAATGGTTTTGTGCTTCAAGTGCTTAGGTATGTGACTTTAATTACTGAAAAAAACTCTAAAAATCAGTTGGGCCGGCGCACACGCGTGGATGTTAGAAACTTTGGCGATAAAGAATATTCGAAAATTCGGTGCCTGTTCCTCTGCTGAAGCGAACGCAGGACAACTGTTTCAAAGCGTGGGCTGGGTGACCCAGAGGGTTGGCTAGACCCAGAGGGTTGGCTAGACCAGGTATTTTCACCAATTTTCTGGCCGTTTTTCGTTGTACTTCCGTTCCTGGGGCGGCATGCACGTACGCGGCGGGTTAGGTTGGGGTTAGGCAGGGTTTGGAGCGTCGGCGCGTTTGATGGTAGCAGCGCGAGGGCTAAAAGGGGGTTAGGCTAGCACTGAAAAACCGTTCCCTCGCAAACCCTACGTAGGAGGGTGGGGCAGCCGAAACCCCGTTGAGACCCCAACTATTGATTATCTCCAGCACTCGCACAGCAATGATCAAACGCGCCGACGCCCCAAACCCTGCCTAAGCCCAACCTAACCCGCTGCGTACGTGCATGCCACCCCTGCTCTTCTTAGAGGCCCTCAAAGCTCAAGTTTTGGCCAGAAAACGGGCCCCTTTTTTATCGTGAACACTGCCTTCAATATTTCGAAAATCGACAAACGGACCTCAAATTGGTGTTCAGCGTCTCAGATAACACCCACAGAGGAATTTCGAGCCAAATTTGAGACTTCGACCAAGTCTTAAGAGTTTTCGGGCCTACTCTTATGAAGATTCTGTCGAAAAGGAGTCTTCCAAGCGAAAGAGGTTTGGTTCGCGTCAGAAACGTTTAACAACAAATGAACAATAGGAAAGTAGAATGAGGAGAGTCAACAAAAAGTGAACAATACCCTCTGAGACTGATTTTCTTGGCCTATACTTCTTAACAGCGAAAACAAGCCGTTGCGGTGTTCTACGCGGAAACACTTTGTGGTTCCAAAAATAGTCCTGACTACGCGAGAACCGTTAAAAGGTATGTGCATGCAAACCTAATACTTACCATCAGAATAGAAGATGATGTCGTAAAGACCTATACAGACGGTTAGGTCTAGCTGTAAGGAAAAGCGAAACTTTAGAATAGAATTACAGCATTGAGCAAGAGTATTCCCGTAAAATTTCGTGAAATGAATAGAAGCCCTTTTTCCGGAAGACACTAAACTCTTCCTCGTAAAATACCACAACGGTTTGTTTTCGCTGTTAAGAAGTATAGGCCAAGAAAATCAGTCTCAGAGGGTATTGTTCACTTTTTGTTGACTCTCCTCATTCTACTTGCCTATTGTTCACTTTTTGTTGGAACGTTTCTGACGCGAACCAAACCTCTTTCGCTTGGAAGACCCCTTTTTGATAGAAATGTTCACTTTTTCTTGATATTACGAAGTAATATCCCTGAAAATCTTCAATATTTTTCGAATAGCATGGATTGCTAGGACAATCAGTAAGTAATTGACTTGTTGCGCGCGCTACAAATGACGCGCGACTCTCTTTCGTCGACGTCCTGATGACGTCATCACATGCCCCATGCACTTTGATGACGTCATCAAAAAGTAACAAACTTTTTAGTCACCTCCCTTGTCCCTACCCTACGAAAAAGTACAGCCTACGTGTTTTATCGATTTGATCTACCAACTGATAATATCACTTGATATGATAAGCAGTAAAAAATAAGAATCAATGGTAAACAGTAAGTCACAGACTTGTTAGTCTTTTCCCCCGTCCCTCCCCGACGAAAAAGTACATGTTTTATCGATTTGATCTACCAACTGATAATATCACTTGATATGATAAGCAGTAAAAAATAGGAATCAATGGTAAACAGTAAGTCACAGACTTGTTAGTCTTTTCCCCCGTCCCTCCCCGACGAAAAAGTACGTGTTTTATCGATTTGATCTACCAACTGATAATATCACTTGATATGATAAGCAGTAAAAAATAAGAATCAATGGTAAACAGTAAGTCACAGACTTGTTAGTCTTTTCCCCGTCCCTCCCCGACGAAAACGAACTCGTTTTATCGATTTGATCTACCAACTGATAATATCACTTGATATGATAAGCAGTAAAAATAGGAATCAATGGTAAACAGTAAGTCACAGACTTGTTAGTCTTTTCCCCGTCCCTCCCGGACGAAAAAGTACGTGTTTTATCGATTTGATCTACCAACTGATAATATCACTTGATATGATAAGCAGTAAAAAATAAGAATCAATGGTAAACAGTAAGTCACAGACTTGTTAGTCTTTTCCCCCGTCCCTCCCCGACGAAAAAGTACGTGTTTTATCGATTTGATCTACCAACTGATAATATCACTTGATATGATAAGCAGTTAAAAATAAGAATCAATGATAAACAATAAGTCACAGACTTGTTAGTCTTTTCCCCGTCCCTCCCCGACGAAAAAGTACGTGTTTTATCGATTTGATCTACCAACTGATAATATCACTTGATATGATAAGCAGTAAAAAATAAGAATCAATGATAAACAGTAAGTCACAGACTTGTTAGTCTTTTCCCCCGTCCCTCCCCGACGAAAAAGTACGTGTTTTATCGATTTGATCTACCAACTGATAATATCACTTGATATGATAAGCAGTAAAAAATAAGAATCAATGGTAAACAGTAAGTCACAGACTTGTTAGTCACTTCCCCTGTCCCTTCTCTACGAAAAAGTACATGTTTTAGCGATTTGATCTACCAAGTGATAATATCACTTGATATGATAAGCAGTAAAAAATAAGAATCAATGGTAAACAGTAAGTCACAGACTTGTTAGTCACTTCCCCTGTCCCTTCTCTACGAAAAAGTACATGTTTTAGCGATTTGATCTACCAACTGATAATATCACTTGATATGATAAGCAGTAAAAAAATAAGAATCAATGGTAAACAGTAAGTCACAGACTTGTTAGTCACTTCCCCTGTCCCTTCTCTACGAAAAAGTACATGTTTTAGCGATTTGATCTACCAAGTGATAATATCACTTGATATGATAAGCAGTAAAAAATAAGAATCAATGGTAAACAGTAAGTCACAGACTTGTTAGTCACTTCCCCTGTCCCTTCTCTACGAAAAAGTACATGTTTTAGCGATTTGATCTACCAAGTGATAATATCACTTGATATGATAAGAAGTAATAAGTGAAGTAGTTAATGTTAAACAGTAAGTACTCATTGTCTACCCACTCACCAGCCTGCTTATCTATCCACATACCAACTTACCTGCCTGTCCAACTGATCGCCTGCCACCATTGGCAGTGACCACTACTAAGGGTGCGTAACGCACGAGGAAGCAGGAACCAGGAAGCACGAAGCACGAAGCAGGAATACGCGCACAACAAGAATTTTTTATAAGGATTCGCCGATCTAACTTTGTTAGTTTTGAACCGATTTGGCTCAAATTTTGTCAGCATGTGCCTCCTGGACCCTCCCACCTATATCCCGATGGAAATCTCTGGAGAATTTGTTTAACAGGTTTTATTAACTACTTTATAGAATTCTAAGTGATCACAAGTCCCGGGCAAAACCAAATCTCTCCAGCCGCTTCGCGGCTGGAGCGATATTCAGGGAAGAGACAAAAGTCGCCTTTGGTCATCTAAATTTCCTCACTGGGAAGCTTGGCACAAAAACAGCTGACATAACCGAAAATTAGACAAGTGGGCCTCAGATTTGCAATCAGCACCCAAAATAGCCCCCGGAAAAAGCCCTGAAGCTAAATTCAAAAGCATTTTTCTGAACACCCTAAAATTGTCATTCTGGTACCCCCCCCCTGCCTTTCTCTTCGCAAAGCATGAAAATGGCCACTTTGGGATATCTCCTATAAACCTCTGGGGCATTTAGGAAGTTTTGACCACGGATTAATGAACATGAGGACTATGCCTAAGACATCTAAAACCTGGTTTTCTGAGACATCGGGGTGTAAGTAAAACAAACCCTAGTTAGTGTTAGTGTCCTGAAAGAGCGTTCCATAGTAGATTTTAATCCCCAGAACCTCGCAATTCCAAATCCATGACCAGCGAATATTGAACTCAGGCACCCAGTAGAGGGCACGAATATGATGTGCTATCCATTCTTTTGAGCACCGGTTACTGCAGTATTCTAACATTTTACAATTGAAAAAGGATTTTCACTCAACCCTATATTCTCCAAGCCGCTCCAACTCCCTCACGAAATCCGAAAAAAACACACAACGAATGGGAAACTCTGCTCCGAAAAGGAGACGAAAGCGGAGATCGATAGGTACGCGCATAATCTCCAGGGAGAAATGGAGGAAAATTGAAGAAAACGCCCAAAATGCACAAAGCCGATACGTCTATGTGTAATTTACAATCGGTTTTCTTCTCATACCAACTCTGATTGATTAATAAGTATTATACCTTAGAAATTCCCGTACTCTCTTTGAATACTTTCATTAAAACTCGGTTAGCTACTAACTGGGGGACTGACCACATCTCAAAATGGAGTTTTTTTAACGCGGACTCCCCAACACCATTCAGCTACAGTAACCTACCGTAATTTTTCCAAAACCTGCAAACGAACCTCATAATCTCGCGTACGGCGCCTCAAAAAATCGCCCTGGGCGGAACTTGAACAGAATTTTTTTCATTTGCGGAACCCATAAGGTAAAATTCACGGCCACATTCTCAAAGCCACCCTAGTTAGAGTTGAAAAAACGTTCAGTGAAAGTTATAGAGGAGATAAAAGGGAACAATGCCAAAGTTTCGGAATCCCCATCTAAGGCAGGGTTAACGACAGAAAAAACAGTATCCTAGTTTCCGAAGCTTTTGCGTACGCAAACCCACGAAGCAGAGGACACTTGAAGAAAGTCTTCGCAAACCCCTCTATTTTTGTGAAAAAAAAATGTTTTGAAAAACCTTGAAAATTTTAAATACGCCTGTGTGTTGTGTTTGTGGCGCTGCGGACTTCCGAAAACCTAAACGTCGGGAACGGTTTTGGTGACTTTGTTTTCTGTTTCTTATACCGAAAACTCTTCGAAAATAAGATAGTTCATCACACATGCTTGAACGTTTGTCTTTCGAGTTAGGGTATTCAAAATTCCGGCAACAGCTCCTGTGGGCGGACAACAGTTACATGACGCGGGCGGGGTGATCCAGTGGGTCGGTTGATCTACTATGAGCTTTGCACTCACGTCTTGGAAGTTTTTCGTCGTATGCCTTGTTGCTGTTTGGGCAAACTGGAGGAGCCCGGACAGCAACAGAGGCCGACCCACAGACTGGAAAAGCGAGCCGAACTGTCCGGCGTTAAAGCAGAGAATCGCCTGAGGTAATTTCAGTAGCAACGTTTAAAAAAATGTTTCTTTTTTTGCGTAGCGTGGTCTACCAATGACTTAGTTTGGCCGCTATTGGTGCCTTTTTTGGGCTTGTCTTTTCAATTTTGTAAAATTCCGTGATTTTCGGGCACAAAATGCACTTAAGCTTGAATTCCGATAGCAATCTCATTCTGAAACTCTTTCCACCACTGATTTAAATATATGAGGAAACCATTTTTTAGCAAATTGAAGTACTCAGCCAGGAGTTGCTCCTACTGGTAGAAATCTCAAAAGCAAGAAAATGGAGGTTTGGGGGAGACAAAAAATGTTGGACGAAAAATGAAAAACTCAGGGATGCTTTTAACAGAGGTAAATTGAAACTCTCTTCTTCACTACGTAGCGTAGTGTTAATTACAGAAATATATTGGGAGAAAATTCCAAAATAGATTTTTCTCTAGAACCCCAACTCCCGAAATTGCCAGAAAATTTTATCCCAGGGAAAAACGTAATTTTTTTGTGATAAGACTTCAAAAAATGAACATTTCCTTCTCTCGATTTTCGTTGATTGGGTTAACTAGGGTACTGAACGCGACTATTAAGTTCGTTTTCGGTTTTCGGACGACTAACAAGGGAGGTGTTTAGAAAGGTTTACGCATCAGCGAAAACGACTAGTATCGTTAGTATATCTTGTGGCTCAATAGTAAAACTGCGCAGTATCCCGCTCCGAGCTGCAGGTTCCAAGAAGTTACAAGCCTGAAAAGGTCATTTTTGTATCTTTTGTACCTTCCAAAAAGCGCATTAGTTTTCCGAAAATCCGGAAACGGACCTCATAAATGCGCTCAGCGCCCAAAACTACCCCCTAAGCAAAGTCTGGGTGAGGGCACATTTTCCAGACTGACAGCGTTTTGGACTTGTACCGATTTTCGGTTGGGCGTTCATTTCTACCAATTGGAGGGCTCTGGAAGCGTTTTAGAAAAATGTTTCAGATTTGACTCAAAATCCACCCAGGTGAGTTATTTGGGGCGCTGAGCACGAATCTGGGGTTTACTTCCCGATTTTCCGAAGTTTTCGACTTGATTAGTTCAAAACTTCCCATCAGGCAAAAATTTGATGACAAATCGCGACTTTTGACGATTTCCTGAACGCTACGGTAGAAATGGCTCAAATTGTTTCTCTGGGGGTTATTTGGAGCGCTGAACACGAAACTGGAGTCCGTCTATATTTTTGGCAGCCTACGGTAGATTACGGCGGGTAAACAGAGTTTCGTCAAAGTCTTAGATTTTACTCAAGGTTTGTATACGGGGGTTATTAGGGGTGGTGGACACAAACCTAGCGTCCGTTTGCCGATTTTCTAAATACTAAGATGCGTTTTGAGCAATAAATCACATGGTACCAACCGTAACCTAATATGAACCTCAGAAAATCGATAAACAGACTCCACATTAGTAGAAGTTTTGAGCGAAATCCGAGAAAATTTTTCGAAACTCCCAAAAAAAGTGCCTCTCGAAGCTTGAGGGCGGGATACTGCACATTTTTACTATTAAGCCATTAGAGATCCTAACGATATTAGTCGTTTTCGCAGATGCGTTTACCACTCTTAACTTCCCTTGCACCGTAAAGGTCAGAAAATTCGAAAACGAAACTCAGATCCGTGTTCAGCACGCTGAGTAAACCCCTAGTCGGATTTTGAGTGGATAGGAAAACTTTTTTCAAGAGAAAACTTTCGTTCTTGGAACCCATTCTAAGCCTGTGAAATATCATGATCAAGTTTTGAGAAAGGGTCAGCCACAGTTTGTACCACTATGTAATAGCATAGGCCTCCTAACGCAAGATACTTCATTGCACTCACTTCGTACTACGCTAAAATGATTCCCTTGCTGGTGAACCACACCAAAGGTCACCCAACTACCCTTTGTGTTTCCACCGCACCAACATTGCGGCTTCGCTCCATACATCACTCTTCAAGCAGCAGTGGTAAATTTTTTCGCAACTGACGAGCCTCGCCGCGACGTCCGACTCAGCCACATCAACGGAAATTGCCCCGAAAACGGCAATTATCACCGCCGTGTGTCGATCAATCTTGCACAAGTGTCAAATGAATACACTCAAAACACATCTCACAACGCCCCTCATCCACACGATTTTGGCAAGCCGCCAATAGCAAATCGCATTTGAAAGAACCGAAAAATCAGAAAAAAAATCTTAGAAACTGTGTCCTCCCCCTGGAATAATCAAACTTCTTTCTCCTTTTCATTTCTCACAGTCGGTAATGCTTTGTCGGCTTCCCATACCGAACTGTTTACACCGCATTCCTTTGTGCCTTCTGGATCCTCAGCTGCTCACCCTTTCGACAGCCAGCAAACACATCTGATTCACCAACGCCTTCACAGACCGGAAACCCAGCCCATATAAAAGAAAGTCGTTGGAAAAAGTCATACGAAGTTAAAGACCTGCTTTGAGAGCAAAAGGTTAACGGACCTTCAACTAATCATCAACGCAAAAAAATCAATATCCTACTATTAGGTCTAGAAGTTAATTTCCGCGTTTTTGTTGTTATTGATATTTTGTAAAAAATAAAATTATTTTTATATAACGAATTTTATGTTATAATGCTCACTGTATTATCAGCTTTCTATTGATATATAACTTGCTTCACGTACCTTATAAAAAAAGTATTATTTTAGTTTCAGAATATGTCAACTTTTGTGCCGGAAAAACGCCATTTGCGGGAAGCTCTCCTTTTCCTTTTTCATCTCAAGAAGAAAGCCACTGACGCGCACCAAATGCTTGCCCAAGCTTACGGGGATGCTGCTCCATCCATAAGAACCTGCCAAGAATGGTTTCAGCGTTTCAAATCGGGTGATTTTGACGTTAAGGACAAAGATCGACCAGGACAGCCAAAAAGTTCGAAGACGAAGAACTTCAGGCTTTGTTGGATCAAGATTCGGCTCAAACGCAAGAACAGCTCGCGGCATCTCTCGGCGTCACCCAAAAAGCAATTTCTATTCGATTGAAGGCAATGGGGAAGATTCAAAAGGAAGGAAAATGGATCCCCTATGAGCTCTCAGAACGCAACAAAGAGCAGAGAAAACAACTTCACAAATCTTGTTGGACCGATTCCAAAGAAAGTCTTTTTACACCGCATAATAACTGGCGATGGAACATGGGTGTACTACGACAATCCGAAGCGAAGAAAATCGTGGGTTAGTCCTGGTGAAACAACAACTTCGACCGCAAAACCAAACATCCACGGGAAGAAGGTCTTACTGTGCATATGGTGGGATCAACGCGGTATACTGTACTATGAACTTCTTCAACCTGGCGAAACAGTTACTGCGAATCGCTATCAACATCAACTAGCGCAATTGCGGCATGAAATCGAAGCAAAGAGACCAGAATGGGCGAGTCGACACGAAAAAGTCATATTGCTTCATGATAGCGCTCGACCTCATGTTGCTCGAACGGTAAAGGATACGCTAAAAGAGTTCAAATGGGAAGTCTTACCGCACCCGCCGTACTCTCCAGACATCGCCCCGTCGGATTATCACCTTTTCCGGTCAATGGCGCATGGTCTAGCGGAGCAGCGCTTTCAAGATCGTCAAGATGTCAAAAAATGGCTCGATGAATGGGTGGAGGCCAAACCAGAAAAAATTTTATTATGATGGAATCCATAAGTTACCCAAACTCTGGGAAATGGTTGTTATTAATGACGGAAATTATTTTGAATAAAAATTTTGTTTAAGTATGTCCAGTTTTCAATAGTGTAAAAAGCGTAAAAAAACGCGGAAATTAACTTCTAGACCTAATAATTCAAGTGCATTTCATCCAACCGAGCTCTCATCGGATATCCCGAGCTATCCTGTACATATCCGAATGTTTTGAAATAGTCAAAATGAGATATGTAGACCCAAAAACCTGTCCACCGTAAAAGAAAGGCAAAATTGGAAATGCTGAGTCCGGTAAATTGAAAATCGATTACTCTCAAGACAAAAAGTGGTAAAAATAGATTAAAAAACGGGTGAAATATGCTCCATGTAAAAGATACTCTGTCGAAAAAAAATCATCAAAAAATTGAAATTATTGAGAAAATATGATTTTTTGAAAGGGAATTGAAAGCGCTTCGAAATTTTGACTGACAGAACTCAAAAAAAGAGATATTTTCAAAAAAAAAAAAGAAAAAACTGCACCAGCTGGGTCAAATTGATTCCTCCTTTCTCTTTCTTCTTGAATCCAATATTCGGCGGCTGCTTATTCAATCGAATACCAAATCCTTCCAGTTCATATTCCAATAGTTGTTTGTGCCTCAACGGTTTCATCACATCCAACACCATCAGAATCAGCGAACATGTTCGCGCCACTGAAATGACGTACTTTCGCCTAAACTTCTTCGAAAAAAAAATCTTTAGTTATCCAGTTTTTCATCAGTTGACATCAGTTATCAGAATAGTCACATTGTTTAAAGGCAGTGTCCACGATAAATTTCGTCGTCGTTTTTTCGCCGGAAATCGAAAGATTGGGGTCTCATTGCAGCGATACAGTCGAAAAAACGAACAAAAACGAGGCTGAAAGGGCCCTTCTTGGCTCCGAAATCTGCTCGCGCTAGTCCTTCCCTCGCGTGTATCAAATACGTATCGATTGATCAAGGAGGACAAGCGCTAGCGGATTTCGGACCCAATAATGACACTTTCGCGCCCATTTTTGTTCGCTTTTTCGACCTTGTCGCTTCAATGAGACGCAGTCTTTTCGATTTTCGGCAAGAAGAAGAAGAAAAAGTTTATCGTGGACACTGCCTTCAAGGCAGAAGTCTGAAATTTTATACATTCTTTTACATCAAAGGCATAGTTTAAAAAAATAGGCTGAAATCATTCTACAGAAGAGGCGGAAAGCTAATTGGTAAGAAAAAAGTCCAAGCGGTGTATTGCACTTGCAAAAGTTAAGTACCCGGGAATATCTACTGATCCACTATGGCAGCAAATCCACGGAGGGTGTGCGCGTAACTCCTCTCTCACCCTTGATCTCAACGACTTATTCTCTACTTCAACGCAAAATTTACTTTGTTCCCTCGCGTGCGTATATGGTGCGACAGTAAGGGGAGGAGGAATGAGGAGGCGTAGCAGCACACGCGCACAAAACGTCGGCGTTGATCCGGACGACTTTGCGTTCAGTGTTGAAGATTGGCGCAAACTCGGTGCATCTACATATGTTATAGCATGTGGCACCGAGTTTGCGCCAGCCTCCGACGGGGAACGCAAAGTCTCTTCAGGATTCATGCTGATGCTACGCACACGTTAAATCAGAGCAAGCTTCACTTTGATATAGAGGGTATGGGGGCAAGTTCAATAAACATATGGGACAGAGAACTGTCCAAGAAGATCAATTAATTAGGTCACAATATTCAAGAATGCATAGCAGCTAGTCCCCTATAACTTCGCGTTTCGGCTAGCTGCATAACAAAAAACGAGGTGAACACTGCGCCCACCAGAACCCTTTCTCAAATGTTTCCACTGAAAAAGAGATTGAAACGCTACTCGACAGCCTAATCGCTTCAAATGGGGAGACGAAAGTACACAGTACATGAAACTTGGCAAAAAGACACTAGGCTAGAACACTACAGCATGTTAATGAACCGCTACGAAACGTATTTTCCTACTGGAAACGTTTTCTACATTTCTTGCAAAAACTTGCCCACAAGTATTCAAAAGGATAATTTTAGAGCAGTCAAATAACGACTTTCGCACACCATAGGGTCGAACTGGTTATGTAGAAGAAACCTTCAAATGCTAAATCCGCTTCCTTCGATAATACGAGTCTCAAAAAAGCGGCATTTGTGTGGCATTCGGAGCGATATTTTCTTACGAAGACACGATTATCTTCAAATCAGTCCTGGTTAAAACTTGGAAATGTGTTCTTCTTTGTGTTGTGTGTCTTCCTTGGAAGAGTTGTGAGTCTTCAATTCTAAGGCCATTGTTATACCTCACGACAGGACTGTCGCGGTCGCAGAACACTGCGACGTCGCTGTCGCTGAGAGCCGGCCGTCGCTGTCGCTCAGGGCCAAAAGACACCCATCACGGTACTGGATTTGGCCGGGCCGCTGTCGCTGACACCCGTCGCAGTGCACTGCACTGCGACGGACAGCCGCGACTGCGACCGATTACCGCACGGTTTCCACATTTCAAGCAAAACATCCCCATTCGAGCCAGCGACCGCGACAGGTGCTGCGAACTGCTCCTTCGACAGCATTTTTCTACTGTCTGGGGCTGGTCCCAACACGATTCGCAACAGTTGACAGCACCTGTCGCGGTCGCAAACTTTTGGTATAACAATGGCCTAACAGGTAGCGATACACACAGGTATACTATCGCAGCGGTATACATAAGATCTCACCGAAGGAGACTGCCCGACCACGCAGTAGGCAGTAGAGTATGTCAACGAATATTCGGCCGAATAAACGAATAATCGAATATTCGAATAATTCGAATATTCGGAGTCAATTTTTCGAATAATTCGTTTATTCGAATACTCGGAGAAGTCAATTTTTCGAATAATTCGTTTATTCGAATATTCGAAAATTTTTATTCGTTTGATAAACTCTAGTAGGCAGGTGTGTCGAGCAGCCATCGCGGAAGCATTTTTCAGACGAGTCTCCCAACGGATGCAGAAAAAGTTCACTATTTGTCTGACATTCCTCCTAATAGATTTACAAGCCCGAGAAATGCCTTTAGGGTAACCGCTTCACACGCACGCTGACCGCGTGGAGGGACACTCACATTCTGAAGGAATTCACAGTACCTGCCATCTGCGTAATCCTGCAAGAAATAGCGTTTCCCATGCATTTTAGAACAACAGCTTCAAGCATAAGATAACCTTGTCATTGCAGCATTTGGTCAAAAACTTATTCAACTCCCTACGCATACTCTCTTTTGCACGCAATCTTAGTAATATTTCTGCACTTGAGTACTATGAAATGCGAGTATGCTGAGTCACATTTCATCTATCCTGTAACAAGTTTACTGGAAGGGATGGATTCCAAGTTGTAGGCGGAATGCTTCCCTTTGATGCTCATTTTGTATTCTCCATAATTTTGTGTATTTACTAGTGATTCTGCTTCATGTTTTTGCCTGACTGTTTTCATACTTCGACTCCATTTTCTTTTAGAGCCCTTTGCAACCTCACAAGACAAACTAAAATTGCACCGGCTAGCTATGTGTTGGAAACAGGGATGAGCGGAATTCCGATTTCCGAATTCCGATTTCCGAAAAAAAGCCTGAAAATGCGGAAGAAATCGGAAATATTCACGAGATTAAAAATTTTTACGCTCTCCCTGGCCAAATTCCCAGAGGGTTAATTTAGGCGCTGAATTCGGATTCGAGGTCCGTTTTCACTTTTCACAAAGCCAGAGTTGATTGAGTTTGCATAAAAACTTTCAGAAAAGAAGGATGAGTTCAAGTTTTTTTTGGTACGCGCAGTCACCAGGGGGAGCGTTAAGAATTTCACTGAATGTATTTCCGATTTCCGATGGTTTTTGGCCTTCCGATTTCCGAATTCCGATTTCCGAAATTGAGAAGGTCCTTCCGATTTCCGAAGTTCAGAAAAAAAATTCCGCTCATCCCTGGTTGGAAAGCATCGCCCTCCGCTCTTTGGTCTTGCTAAAGAAACCTGGAATTTTACCAAGTCTCACATGGGTATAAACTTTAAATGATTTGTTTGAGTAATTTTGATGTAGGTGCGAAGTTTTTTCGCCACCCCGAAAGTTCGAACCAGCTCCAATAAATACTGCCAACTGTTATGAGAGACAACTGTATTCGTCCAAAATTTTCTCATTGTTCATTTCTTTTGTTTTGGAGCACCTGACATTCAGAAGTCTAAGGGTGAACTCAAATCCTCCTGAACCACCACGCCTCCCTTCGAACTTCAAACAAGAGGTCCTTTCCGGCACATACGGAACACAAAGAACGACACCCAGAGTCATTGAGAAACCCAAGCCCTCGTAACAAGGCTCTTTGTTCCCATCACCACTCCGGTTACGTGTTTTTCACAGCTGCTTTCTCAAATTTTCCTCTCCCAAGAAGCTTCCCCGTGCATTTCCTACTGCCTCATCACGCAAATACTTCCTTTAGAAAGTTAGAATTAGTATCTAATCCTCTTTATTTCTTTTCTGCACTTCCTCTACCTTGTTTTCTGTTTCGCCTTTCCTGTCTCTCTAGCGCTCTTGTTTTTCCCTCTTTCTCACTGATTGTCTCCACTGTTTCTATATTAACTCTTCAACAACGCTTCATCATGAACCACCTCTTCTCCTACATTTCCTTCAATCTTCTCTTTGCCTCAAAAACGAGTCAAAAGTACTAAATTTGAGCAGCAAAAGTCTAAAAATTTCGACAACTCCGCCCCCAGTACAAACTCGTCCAGACTGATCGTTCGATCGTACCTCAGAAAAATGAAAACAAGTTACTTTTAATACAAATGTAACGTACTTGAATGTCTTAAGTAACTTACATTTATATAACTTAAATTTGTATTACATGTAAGTTACACTTATGTTACATTTAACTTAAACTTGTATATTCATCTTGGGTGGCCAACAGGCGACGTGGTTGTCCCCTTGCCCCTCGCGCACTGCGCACGGTATCCTGTTGATATGCTGCATGCAACCTAAACGACCTGAGATAAGTCACAATCTTACAATATCACTTACATCGGCTCAGATATGTTACAAGTAACTTGTTTTCATTTTTCTGAGACGACCGCTTTGGCTGGTTTCCGATGATTCCAACGAGGTGAGCATTCTAGTACAGGCTGTAAGAGTCTATCCGCTTCTCTGTAGGGGTCTGCAAAGTTCAAGTCGCGGCGTTGCTCGCAGCGACGAACAGCGCTAAGTGATGCAATATCGATTACATTCGGCGAAGAAAGCGACAGATGCGGCGTGAAAGGCGACGAAGGGGCACCGAAAAGAATTTTGACGCCGCGACGGCTCTGCGTCACTGTCAGCCAGCGGCAACCGACGCGGCGACGATAATGTTTGAAAACATTTCTGTAGCCGCGTCAAAGCTGACACTCGGCGACAAATTGCCGGTCGGTGAAACTCTGCAGACCCCTTATCTCAACTATTTGTCGCTAATACTGTTTCAACCGCGCGCAGGGTAACTCGTCCACTTTCACTCTATAACAAAAACAACCGTAATTCCTCTATTTGCATGCAGTTTTCGTCAATTTTTTCGTTAGTTCCCCAGCTCTAAACCTTTGATTTACGTCATAAAATCAATACCACTTTTTTAACCGCGTCTGCTCATGTTCTTAAGAAAGAATTCCGTCATCAAGCCAAGGAAAGAAAGACGAAAGTAAAAAAGGAAAGAAGAAGGAAATCCGGATGATAATTTAAAAAAATAATTGAATACGTCTTTATCAACTTTTCTAGTGCTTTGCGGCCATAAACCTAAAGCAGGGACGAGCAGGACTGGATAGCTTACCAACGGAAGTCGTAAAATACTCGAAGGAAAAACGAACATTTCGTAGATAAAAAATTTTTGTAGTCAAATCTTTTTGTTGCAAGAAAATCAGAAAATGAATGAAGCTGTTAAGAGAATTTTCGAAAACTTGCTGCCTATGGTTTTCACTCGAAAAATAAAAATAAAATGCAGGTGTACTTCAGTTTTTTAGAAGGCAGTATTGAAGCACCTCGTCACCCCTTAAAATGCCAGTTCTACACCGCTTGAAGCAAAATTTCCTGTCCATGCAAAGTTTTTCCCTTCATTGACGCCACATTCAAATCTATTCAGGAAGTCACTAAATCTCATTTTGCCTTTCCCGGATTCCAGAACAAACACTCAACAGATGATGTGCTGAATTCACTGCGAACAGCGTCAACACCTACACATCCACTCTTCGCTGAAGGACGTTTTCAATCAAATTCTTGCCCTTCTAGACCGATATCCTTCAATGAACACGTCTATTTTGGTCACATCCTTCTATCCCGCGCAATGCATATGTTTTTAGACCCTCTGCGTCACAGAATATGTATTTATACGTAACTAGAAAAAGTGGGGAACCCCCGACACTTTTATCAACACACTTTCTAGGCGACCCAACGACATTCAAAGGTCTATGGGAAAGCTTTGCCAGGACATGCTAGTTTTGGATTCAGGATTATCTTGCCAGACACTGCGCCCTTCCAACGCCCGACGTAATATGAGACACTTCCCTGACGCCTTTCCAATCTCAAATGAAAACCAGATCGTTGAAAAATGATGATGTCGTGTTTTCTCTCTCTGTCTGTAGTTCCCAGAATTAATCTAATAGCTATAGTTTGGAGACTCAAGAATAGTAAGTTGAAACCCTAATCACCCAGCCAGCAGTCTCAAAGCGAACTCGAGGGAAAAGGCGTGGTTTTCAGAGAAAGTTATTTACTTTTCCTCTCTCCCTACCCGCCCATAAAAACACGTTAAATTATTGCACGTAAGGGCAAAGTCTTACACGATTTTTGGAAGTTTTTTTGCCATGACTGCAGTATAAAGTCGCAGTGCACGTTATGGTATGTTTACACAAGGGGGGGGTGTATACAAGTCTGTTGGTACCTGCTCGTTGGTGCCCCTGCTTCTACTGAACCCAGCAGACGTTTGAGTGTACACAGGGAACGTTCGAGCGATATAGCGTGCACAACTATATCGCGAAAGTATCCCGCACATTGCATAAAGGTGTCGCCGTCCGGCACACTAAGGCCTCTGGTCCATAACACCTTAGGATCCGTACCTAGGGAGTCATGGAGTCTTTGGCCACAAGCCACAATTTCGCCACCCTGAACTGTCGATCGCTGTCGAGTGATATCCAAAAAACTGCGCTATCCAGACTTCTGAGCTATTTCCATGCACCGTTTGCTGCTTTGCAGGAAACCCGCCTCAAGGATAGACCCGTCATCAGCGTCGGAGAGTACACCATCTACTGCGGTAACGCTGACGATAGGAGAGTGGGAGGCTGTGCAATAGCTGTAAGGAAGGATTTCAAGGGTATGGTCAAGGAGTTCGGCTCAACGTCGTGTCGGAATGCATTCGTACGACTGCGGGATCACAGAGGATTCAATCTGTGGATAGTGAGTGCTCATGCGCCCACTGAAACCGCCGAAGACAATTCGAAGGATGCGTTTTATGAGGAACTCAATACGTTGCTGGCCAGGATACCTTGTCAACATGCTGTTGTCGTGGGGATTGACGCAAATGCGAAGATGGGACTTGATCAGGAATCCGAAGTACTCGGTAAATGGTTCTACCCAGTGGAGCAAACATCGGACAATGGCTACCGCCTTGTCGACTTTTGTGAACGCAGTGGTCTGATTATTGCATCGACATTCAAGAGGAATCATCGCCGCCATCAGCTTACGTGGCAGGGACCAACCCGGCTATCTCCAGAAGAGCAGCGGAAGCGGAAGATGACAACTTTGAAACTACAGCTTGACTATGTCCTGACGAGGAATATTCCAGTATCGGACATTCGAAGATCTAGAGCTGTGTGGGATGTCGCATTCGATTCGGATCACCGTCCTGTTCTGTTGAACTTCACTGCGAGGATTCATAAGAGGAAGCGAGGGGCTCAGCCTCTCCAGAGGATTGACATGACAAGTCTCAGAGATGAAGAGTGCAGAAGGAATTTCCGACAACGCGTTTCTATTCACATCGGAGTACGGACTAAGAAGAAACTTTGCGACGCGGATTCTTTTGTCAAATGCATCCAGGACGCTTCGAAAGAGGCACTCCCGGTTGTACAGCCTAAGAAGAAGTTCGCCTACGTCTCAGAAGAAACAACATCTACCTACAACAGAGTATGTGCTCTCCGAACTGCAGGAAACTTCGTGGAGGAGAAGCGTCTGAGGAGGAAGTTGCGTCGGCAGCTTCAAAGTGACCGCGAACGAGAGTGGACGTGCAGAGCTAAGGAGTTCGAGAAGGCTTGGGAGGAGAAGAATCCGAGGAAAGCCTACACGTTGCTGCGACAGTATAGCGGGAAGATGAAGAGATGTTCTCCTGTCTTGAACACTACCAATGGAGTTGCAGTTGGTGATGCGACGCTGCCAATATGGAAGGATTACTTCAGTTCACTACTGAATCGTCCAGCGCCATCAGTACCTGAGCTCCCGCATGTTCAGAGAGCACATTACGATGTCAGTGAGGAACCGCCGACTGAGTCTGAAGTTTTGGATTGTGTCCGGAAAATGAAGAATGGAAAGGCAGGTGGAGATGACAACATCACTGCTGAAATGCTGAAAGCTCTTCCTCCGTCTGGGATTCGTGAAATGACCAACACCATCCGTGCCATATGGATGAGCGAAAGGATACCCGATTCGTGGAGACATGCGATCATCGTACCTCTTCACAAGAAGCTATCCGTCACGGATCCTAAGAACTACAGAGGAATCTCTCTACTTCGTGTCATGTACAAGGTTTTAGAACGTATCATTCTCGAGCGACTTATCAAACATCGTGAAGGAACGACCAGAGATGAGCAAGCCGGTTTTCGACCTGGAAGATCGACCATAGACCAAGTGTTCGTCGTGAGAAGAGTAATTGAATCGTGGCAGCGGTTTTCGAAGCCATTACAGCTTGCTTTTTTGGACTTTGAAGCCGCGTTCGACTCTCCTCATCGTGATCGATTGCTCAATGCTCTGCGAGCAGATGGAGTCCCGGAAAAGTATGTTCGGTTAATCGAGGACATGAACAAAGGAACAACAGCAGCAGTTCGTACACCTGTCGGATTTACGTCAGCTTTCGAGGTGAAAACAGGAGTAAGGCAAGGAGCCGTTGCAGGACCTTTTCTTTTCAACTTCGCCGTTGATGACATCATGCGTAGAGTTGCAGAACAGTTTCCTGCGGATGTGATCCTAACACCATCAGGACGCTCCCTTGTCGACCTGGAGTACGCCGACGACATTGTGTTATTCGCTGAAAACAACGCAAAACTGCAAAGGATTGTGAACCTCGTTTCGAAGTATGCCGCAGCCTATGGACTTCGTCTTCGTCCCGACAAATGCAAGCAGATGTGGGTCTCTCAGAGGCCTTCAACTGGAGTTTGTGTGGACGGACAACGTATCGAACTGGTGGACGATTTCTGTTATTTGGGCTGTTTGCTGAAGAACGATGGTAGTTATGCAGCGGATATTCGACAACGATGTGCGAAAGCTACGTCTGCATTCAATTCTCTAACCAAGTGTTTGTGGTCTACCACCATCGCGAAGGAAGTCAAGTTGCGCGTCTACCTATCCGCTATTCGCCCTATCATGATGTACGGATCGGAGACGTGGGCAGCACCGAAAACGCAGATGGAAAGGTTGGATTGCACGGAGAGGAAGCTTTTAGGCGTTTGCTTGGATATTTCTGGCCGCGTGTATGCCATAACGAAGACCTTTACAAGGAAATCGACGCAGTACATCAACGCTTGACACGAGGGAGGTGCCAGCATCTCCTAACGCCATCTCAAGCAGCAATGGAAAGTCGACTTCGACTGCTCGGGCATATACTAAGAAGAACGCCGGATCGTCTCGTACAACACGCTTTAAAAATGCTTCCAAATCCTGTCTGGAAACGGCCACCTGGGCGTAGGCGAAAGTTCTGGACGGATGTGGTTAAAGAGGATTTAAAGTCACTCGGCATCGAAAGACAGTTCAGGCGCGATGTTTCGTTTCGCAGGAAATGGAATAGTGACAGCTGGATGGAATGTGTTCAAATTGTGGCTGAAGACCGTGAAAAATGGACACGGCTGACTACTAGGACGGCACACCTCGGTGAAGATGCGGAATGACCGCGTCAGGCGAAAGCCAACCGATTAAGTCAAGTAAGTCAAGTCACACAAGGTGTTTAGTTGATCGCAAAACGCTTGGCTTCGGGCGCAATTGAATCAGCATATTCCCTTTCCGGGGATGCGCCTTATCGCACTGCACCACCGAAGCCCTAGCGGCCCTCTCACTCAACTGCTTGGTGAATCTTCACCGAAACAGTTTGATGGTCGTGTCATGTTAGGGCGAAGTGTACGACATGATTTGTGATGATCTATGAAATATTGAATTTTCACCAAGTTTCGCTACGCCTCGGTCGAGATCTCTAAAAACAGTAGCTCCCAAAACATGCTGGTCATCAGGGTTGTGCGGATATTTCTATTTTCTGATTTGTTTTGTGGAAATTTCGGCCCTCCTGTTTCCTGTTTGCTGTTTTCTGTATTCCACAATTTCGGCCCTCCTGTTTCCTGTTTGCTGTTTTCTGTATTCCACTATTTTTTGAAGATTTTCACAAACCCCTGGCAGGGTTCAGCACGACGTTGCGCTAATGTCCGAGAAGTTACTACCCCCTCCCTTGCAGGGCCTCTGTATTACTATCCCCCTACCTCCACGTGCCGTATCATAATTCATTCATTCAGGCTCAGAAGCGGATTAGCTGTAAAAATTCGTCGGCTCCTAGAATCCAATCGCAACTAAATAGCTCAGCATGATTTCTTCAACTTCAGACAACCATCTTCGAGCTGGAGTCGTTTTTTTAACCCTCTCCCAAAAAATCAACTCACCTGGGACATACCAGGAATTTCCATTTTTCGCGAATTTTTTCGACCGGATTCAGACAGCGAAAAAAAACTTCAGATCGATACAAAGTGAGCCGATTTTTCGAAAGAGGGTTCAAAAAAAACTTCTCCAACTCAGGGATGGGCTCTAAAGTCAAAAACTAGCGGAATTGTTCAGTTGCGAATGGATTTCGGGAGCAGCCGTTTTTTTTTGCGTTCGATTTTGTGTGTCTGGATTTCCTCTCCAACGTGAGCACTGGGCTGGCTTGAATTGGGCTTGTGACCGTTTTTTCTGCACTTTAACATATCCCAAGCAGAGCCCGATAGGTTCTCCACAAGAGCCACGAGGGCTCCTTGAAGTAGGAACTCTCTCAACACTTTCATGTGTTTAGCATTTCAGAAGCTCACGTTCAATATCGCTTCTAACACTAGCACCCACAACACAATCGACTGAAAAAAAAACTTAACATGTATGTTGAGCCTTTTCTATCTGGAACAGCTTGTTCGTAAAGAAATTCATTCACTTTGAGCTTTCTAGTTGATTTGATCCCCAACAATCACGTTCACCCTTTTTTTCGAATCCCTGGCACGACCTCCCCTCTATCGGCAGATCGTAAACCTCCCTTTGGTATCTCTGGACCTTTTACGACCACCTCCTCAGAAACTCAACGGGTCCGACCGCAGATCTCCGTCGGGTCAAACCCCTTTCCGTTTTCGCCCCTCACGTCTTCCAACTGAGACGACGTGGGGCAGGAGTAAAATTTTTTGTCCCCCCATGTCTTCTCACTTGAGACTACGTGGAGGAACCATGCTAAAGCGTCCGACCCGACAGAAATCTGGGGATGGACCCCGTTCGAGCTGGGGTTGGACCCTGCGAATGTCTGAATCCTTGCGAGAATGGCAACTGGTGCTGAAATTTGACCGCTGGTGGTCACAAACTTTTGATCGGCACAGTAAGATGTACGCACGCAGCTTAAGGTCTCCAGTCAACTCTAAAATGGAAACCGCTCCGAAATCGCATTAGGGCAGCAAATATCCGCTGAAAAGACATCCACAGCGTGCGACACGTGCTATATCAGATTTCCCCCGCCCGCACATATCGCGATCCCGCCCATAAGCAGCAAACTTTTGACAATCCATCATGCTGGCGCTAGCCTGGGTACACTCGATTCTCGAAAAAGGCTGCAAAAAAACTGCAGCTGCACACCTAAGGAGCCATATTCGGGAAATGCATGTAGTGCTACTCGTCAGCTCCCTCAATACGCGACCATCGATTCATGCATATAAAAGATCTCCAGGATCTCTTCTTGGCTCAGCCGCCCATCAAGCATTCATTTATGCATGACAACGAGGTTTTTGCGCTAGGTAATTTCTGCCAGGCTTCCTCATCCAATTCGTATTTTTCCTCAACTGTGATTAACATAGTTTTTGCTTGACCACTGGTCTCGTATTCTTCAGTCATTTTCCTTCGTATCATACTGATTTTGACCTTCATGGAACACGGCCTTTCTCTTCTATGGATTTCGGGTCTAGTATATCCGCACTTTCAGGCATACTTACGCTTGCGCTTCCTGTATAATTGCATCATGAATCACTGCAATGCATTGCTGTAATTGTGGCCTTCTAGCGGATACCCCGCGCAAAATGCATTACATCCATTCAACGCCTCGCAAAGAACACAAAATCACTAAAACAAGCTCTCTTCACTAAACCTCGTGAAATCCAATACAGAGATTAATGCAGAAAATTCTGTTGATATCCATACGCCAGAGAGCGCCTGTCGCGCCTTGACGCTGGCTTTCATTGAGCTTTGTATTCTATTAATGCGACCCGATTTATATTTATTTTTAAAGGCAGTATTCATGATTAGGAACAGTATTCTATTTTTCTGTGTTTTTGAGTAGGTAAGTCCACGAAGTAACGGATATTAAAGGAAAAACCCCAAGAAACTCTCAAACATCGAAAAAAAAACTGTCAAAAAAAAACTTTTAAAGATTTATTTACGCCTGCTGGTGTACTTTGTGCACTGCGGACTAAACGTGAAGCAAAACGTCACAAATGTTTAGAGCTTCGAAATTGTAAGATGAAAGACTTCTTGGTTTTTCTGTTCCCTGTACCAAAAACTGTTAAAGGCAGTGCTAACAATGAAAAACCGTATTCTACAATAATTTTAGATGTTTTCGAGAAGGCAAGTTCACAAAGTAGAAAATAGAAGGGAAAAATGCCTATAAACTTGTCAAATGTTGGAGAAAAAACTGTTCGGAAAAACTTCTTGAATATTAGTTATGCCTTTTCGCGTGTATTGCTCACTGCGGACAAAACATCGAACCATACGTTAGAAACTCTTTTGCGCTCTGGAATTCTCGAGTAAGTGACTTTATTTTCTGTTTCGTGTACACTAAAAACTCTTAAAAATAAGATGGTTCAATGAACATGCTTGGATATTTAAATTTATCAGGATAAAGAGTATCCAAAGTTCGGTTACCGTTCCTTTGGCGAGACGAACACCAGCTGTTCCGACACTGTGCGGGACAACTGTCATAGGATCTGGGCGGGGTAGCCCCATGGATCGGCTGATCCACGATATTTTCACCCACTTCCCGCCCGTTTTTCGTCGCACTTCCGTTGTTATTCTTCTTAGGAGGACTCAAAGCTTACGTTTCCGTAAAAAAAAGGCAACTTTTCCATTGTGAACACTGTCTTTAAAGAGTTATTCAAACATTTTCCCGTTGTATTTTATATTCATTAATCGAAGACATGCCTTTTTTATAGGTCTGTTCATTTGTCTTTCGAGTTTCTACTCATCAAGCTGTTCATTAATTTCTTTGTTACATGGCAATCATAATGAGGCTCAGCAAATCGCCCATGTTGCACTCTGAAACCGAATAGCGCGGAATTTACGATGTATTCCATAGCGAAATTTACTTTGTTCGTTTGTGAGCGTACGCGGAGCAAAAAGGCGGGGGAGATGAGGAGAAGCAACATATGGGCGCACACGCGCCCGACGGAGCCGAATAAATTTCGCTTGAAATAGAGAGTACCGCTGCATCACGCCTTTAAAGGCATCGTACGCGCTGAAATCCACTTTCCATTTTTTATGCTCAATCCCTTCCTCGGGCCCCTGTGAGAACGTACAACAACGAGCTTGGCTGCTCAAAAACGTACCATTGTGAGCATAGAGGAAGTGGAAAGTAAGGAATTCCGTCAAAAGGGGCCGGCCCTTCCGTCAGTCATTTGGCACTTTCGCAATATTTGAGCAGAACGTCGTGTCGCTAAGTACAGGGCATGCCACTGTACGCTGACGCACCGTCGGACGAAAGTGGCATTATCGACTGGAAATTTCTCCTCACACAACGAGCGATTGCTTCCAACGCTGCGCCAATGGACGAATTGTAAAACTGTTCCTTGCGCCCTCCGCGTAACTATCCCGAGTCGATACCGGCGCGAATTTCAAATGATTTTCAGAAGTTTTTTTGAAACGTTTTTTCTTGAAAAGTTAACTTTTTTGAGCGGGCTTTTCGCTACCTTTAGTCACTATAGGGGGCTAACAACTCAAAAACGCTCAAAAACGAAACATGGTTTTCAGCGCGTACGATGCCTTTAACGACAATGTTCACGATAGAAACCGTTTTCTATATACCGATACTCCAGAAGGCAAGTCCAGGAAGTAGAGGATGATAGAGAAAGAAAAGAGATTTTATAACTTTTAAAATATTTAATTACGCCTGTTTGGTCTGTTTGGCGCACTGCGGATTTTTGACAAGTCCAATGCCGCAAAGGTTTTGCGCTTTGAAATTCATAGGTGAAGACAGTGTCCACGATAAGAACTGGCCTCGAGATGTCATCGGAAATCGAATGTACCGGGGTTTATTGCAACAATAATGGCAAAAGAACCGTTGAAGGAGCTATAGATAGCACTCTACACCCCTCAAGCTAGCATGTTTTATGCTCACCCCGCCCAACAAGGAAGTGGATGGGTAGGGCATAGCGAATGCAAGTTTGCGAATCGTATAGGGCGATCTATGACTCGTTTTTAGCCGTTTTTCGCCATTAATGTTGCAATGAGTAGCGACAATTCGATTTCCTGTGAAAACTCGCGGACCATTTTTATTGTGAACACTACCTTTAAAGGTACCATCCAAGCTCGGGGGTAAAATTCTATATCAAATATCAGTCGTTGTGTGTAGCAACCCTGCCAAACCCAGAATCTCAACTCTTCAGAGTAAGCGAGACACATCGAGCACCAATTCCCTCCGCCCCCAAATCAGCACCCATTTCCTCTGCGCACTTCAAGGTTCTCGGTTTGAATAGTGACGAAACGCGCCATGGAATTTGATCGAAGTCTACGTTCTTCCAATTGTTATCGGTCTAGTTTCATAGTGTGGTCTGCTCCGGTGCGACGACTGCCAACGACGAGCAAAAACAGGCCCGACACAACTCACAATTTTTTTCACCGTCCAAATTTACTATCTCTAAGGGGCCATAACTCCGTTCGTAGCTTGAGGCACCATTGTGATCAGCTCGAAATTCTCTCCAAAATCGGCAGGAAGCCGGGAAACTATTACAAAATGGATTGCGCCTTTACATCGCACTTAGGCACAATAAGGGTAGCATCCCACGGCAGAGATCGAATTCAACCGCTCCTTGTCAGCAGCTGCTGCATTTAGTTGTTAGCAGCAGCTGTTGCTGACAGCGAGTGGTTCAACCAGAAAACTGCCCTAGGATGCAACCCCCACTGTGCTGACGTACTACCCTACGGGAGAGTGCCTTGAGAGTTTTGGAAGAGCAAATAGCCGATAAATAGCTACGGAATGCCTGCTTTCCGCGTAATAGCCGAGAATTGGTCGGAAAATAGCTGGTTGCCGCGAAATAGCCGTCAAATAATGCTAGCCGATGAACTGCCGCAAATCAATGCTTTCAAATGGGAGTGTACGACGCATTCTCAAAGCAGAATCGGATGACAACGCCGCGGTCGTTTCAACTACCCCTGTTTGCTCGGTTATCTCTCGGCTACTTCGCGAACAATAAGGTCGCAGCCGCATAGTAGTCAAAAAATTGAGAAATATCCCACCAGGAACAGCGGTTGATCCTGGTGAGCTATTTTTCGGCCAGGACTCTCAGGATGAGTGCCTTCAATGATACTGTCCATTATACATTCCATCCGATGGCCGAAATCGCGTCGGATCGGATTTTCGGATATTGCCGATTTTGCAAAACCGACTCATCGGATAAAACGGATACTGGTCCAAACGACAATTTCGGATAACGGATCCTATCCGAAACGAGAATTTTCGACCGGATCGGCTATCGGATATCTGATCGGATAAAATCGGATCCACCGGATAATTCGGATGAAAAATCGGATAAGAGAATTTTTCAGTGGAACCGAGGGTTGAACTTCATGTATTCGAGAAAATTGCATTCTAAAGCTGCGTGTAATCTTCACACATCATTCGTAAAAACAAACAAATCTACAGTTTTAGGAAGCCTCAGAGCTATGGTTGACGTAAGCAGTTGGACCGGATCAAATAAATCTTCAGATTGAAAAAAGGCAAATTGGCAGCAAATTAATGCTGAAAAAATATTTGGATGCTACGGCATCAGGTGGAGCCACTATCTCACTAAGTTACGCCCATTCTTCTGCTCCACGACGACTAATGTTTGGGAATTGGAGGTAAACCCATGGTTGGTAAACCTATTCCGCGGCGGCGCGGAAAAATGGGCGTGCGCAAGCGCCATACCATAGTGCCCCCATGAACTTGCAGCTGACCGTCATAGTGGCTGCGGGGAAGAACATATATTTTGATTGAAGTCCATCGCGCGTCTCGCCCTATTGAGACCGAAAACCCTGACATGGGAGGAGGGAATGGGTGCTGAATCGGGGGTGGAGTGATTGGCTGCTCGAATTTTCTCGCTTGTTGAAGAGTTGAGATTCCGCGTTTTCAGGGTTGCTACACACGGCGATCGGAGCATAGTATCAAATTTAACCCACGAGCTTGAGCTGTGCCTTTAAGCCGTTGGCACACTTTACGGTGTAGTTAAAGGCAGTGTTCACGATGAAAAAGTTACCCTTTTTTGGCGGAAACGCAAGCTTTGGGTCCCTCCAACGAATAGTAAGAACGAAGGTACGACGAAAACGGCCAGGAAGTGGGTGAAAATGTCGTGGACCAGTCAATCCATTGGATCACCCCTCCCACGTCATATAACAGTTGTCTTGCGTTCGCTTCACAAAAGAACAGGCACCGATATTTTTATATTCTTTATCCCAAAAGGCTCTAACAATCCAGCATGTGCATTGGCCCATCATACTTTTAGAGTTGTCGGCACAATAAACACAGAAGAAAATCATTTACCTAATATTTTTAAAGCTGGGCAAACCATTTCCGACTTCAGGCTTGAAGTTTTGTCTGCAGTCTCCCAAAGAACACCAACATACAAATTGAATTTTTCAGAGATTTTTTCGTCAGTTTTTCGGCGGTATGTGATGACTCTGTTGAGACTTTTCCCTATTAGCCTTTACTTAGTGGACTTACCTACTCAAAAACATCGCAATCCAGAGTACGGCTTTTTATCGTGGATGCTGTCTTTGAGAACTCCATACACCGAGAAGAACGCGCGGGGGTTGGGTTTTTTAAGTGGTTTGAGTTCATTCATTCTAGTTTTGGCCGAATACTATCGTAATTGATGTCTTTGCCTGCCGCTCATATGCACCTACGGCTTAAAGGCAGGGTTCGCGATAAAAACGACTTTTTAGCTCTGTTCATAAGAATGTAGATTTGGCCATCACAAAAGTGAAAATAAGTGAAAAAACCCGGAATTTCCCCGAAAAAAACGCCCAAAAACAAAGTATAACGGCTAATTACTGGTGTCGGCCGGCCCCCTAATTAATGCGATTTCCAATAATGCTTGCTAATCCGACATTTATTTTGCAGTTAAAGTAATCAGTAGTCTCCAGAAATGTTCAGAAATTACTTAGGAAGCAAAATAAAAGTTGAAAAAACAGGCTTTTAACCAAATTTCGATAATTGTGGGCGGGAGGACACCAATCCATAACTTTCTCCTGAGCGTTTTTTCTCCAATTTTTTACTTATTTTCACTTTTGTGATGGCCAGATCTACCATTCTACGGTGGTAGCACAACAACCGATTTTATCGAGAACCCTGCCTTTAATACGGCAAATCAGATGAGAATACAAAAAAACTGGCGATTTATGCTTTAATTTACCGCTACTCGCAGTTCTCTGCATAAATATCATGGAAGTGATGTGGTCATCACTTTATTCTCATAGCTGGGGTCTTCACAAACTAGTCGCTCCGAATCTACGATAGTGATAGAACGACTACGAGGAATGAGGAAATGGAGGCACATACTCGTTGCCTACAAAAGATGTTGTTTTGAGTGTGTTGTAAGCTCACAAAAGTCATGAACACATATAGCAAAAAAAGTTTCGGTGATTTACAGTAGAAGAGGGAGCCTTCTGGAAAAATTCTGTCGAAATTTCACGTTTGGTGCCGACAATGCGTCAATGTACACGTGCGCGCGTGAGTCACAGGCGCACACCATCGAAATGCACCAGTTCTTTCCGATTTAGCCGAGTTTTATACGGTTTTCATCCGAAATTATCCGATTTTCATCCGAAATTATCCGATTTACATCCGATTGGTTATCCGTTTTTACCCGTTTTTTTTATCCGATTATCCGGTTTTCTGATCGGATCCTTCGATTTTCACTTTTCCGGATAACGGATATTTCGGATATCGTGTTTTTTCGTCTGATCGGATTTCGGATCAATCCGAAATCGCCATTTTGACGTCGGATCAGATTTCGGATAATTATCCGATCGGATTATCCGACCCGGATATCCGAAACCGACTCCGTCGGATGGAATGTATACTGTCCATCACTAACGCGTCATTGCTATTATAGGTCATTTGGGCAGCTCCGTGGATAATAAACTAAGAAGTTACTGATGAAGGTGTACAGAATCACCCTCTCTCTTCACAAGAAAAAAATTAAAATGCAACGAGTATTTTTTCTGAAAATTTTCTGCTTTCTGGCCGTTTTGGCCTTTCTCATTTCTGTTTTCTGACAAACTCAATTTTCTGCTTTCTGATTTTTTTTTTGAAAATTTCCGCACATTCCTGGCCTGCACACGTGGAATAGGAAAGATCATCAAATATGACTACGAGTCGATTTAATTGGCCCACCATTTAGTTCAAAAACGATTTCACTCCAGGAAATTTTGTACGCTTTGAGAGAGAGGTTAAAGGCATCGTACACGACGAAAACCGAAATCCAGCTTTTGCGTTCAGTCGGACTATTGGGTCATAATAACGTGACTCAGAAAGTTTGGAGTTTCAGAATCGTCTCTGAATGGAGATTTGCTCACCTCAAAAGGGCTTCCTAAGTTTGGGGGGCCGGCCTTGGGGTCGGTTGGTTGTTACAAGGAACAAAACTCCGTGGTCGCTGCCGGCGATCGTGCGTTGACGCGTCGTAGGGCGCAATGCACACGCCACTCGATTTCACGTTCGGCATCGATCGAAAGCAGATGATAGCAATGGACGCAGCAGATTAGTAACCCTTTTTAGTTTCGTTCAAGAAAAAGTGATCGCTCGTCTGAATGGCGTCCTTGGGTGAATTGCTTCCAACGCTGCGCCAAGGAACGAATCGTAAAAGTGTTCCAAGCGTTCTTCGCGCAACTGTTCCAAGTTGATGTCGGCGGGAACTTCAAATTTGTATTTAGCTTTCTTGAAATGGGGTTTTCTTGAAAAGTTAACGTTTTTGAGAAGGCTTTTTGCTACCTTTAGCCACTATAGGGATATAACAACACGAAAAATTCACAAACCCAAGTATGGTTTTCATCGTGTACGATGCCTTTAATAGAAAAGAACAGACCACAGAAGCCGATCAGGAACGCACATATGCCGACGTGATAAGATTTGAAATCTTGTCACCATAATTAAAACGCACCCTGTAGTTTGTGAAGCGTTCAGACAATATTCAGCAAGGCCAGCTCAATTTATCCAACTGCAAATTCGGTAGTGTCAAAAGTTGACAGGACCTTGCCTTTGAGAGAACCTCCGATATTCAAGAGTGTAAACACTGTCGATTGGAAGTCAATGATAAAATTCGCTTAATCTATTCAATCGTCGAAATCCCCACCCTCAAACGGATCGCTGTAGAACGCCTTTCCTCCGATTGACTTCTGAGAGTGGAGGAATTGACCGGTGAATAGGCGATCAATCTGGCTATTGATCTCATCAACTTCAATTGTATCGTTCTAGTATTACTTCTGATTACCGCTTGTTATGATTTCTCTAATTTCTCTTCTCCTTAGATTATTTGTAGGTGTAGGAACTAAAGCGTAGGTGAATAGAATCGCTCATGCAAGTAGAACCATTCTTGTTCGTTTTCCATCCTTCCAACGGCGCTGGCGTCATTTCGGAAGCCGCATGAGCCTAGTCACACTGTTATCTCAATTTTGTTTACATGCAAGTGAGTTCTGTGTACGCATTCTCTGTTCATCAGATTTCGATCCCCCCCCCCCATAAAATCGGCCCTTTCTTTTCCCAGGATGTCATTAAGCATTGATATTCGTCAAACACCCGATAGATTCGTGAGGGCACTGCCGCGCGGGGGTGGGGAAGGCCCGAGAAAAACACATCTCCACGGGCTACTTCACCACACTTGGCTACATGCCATTCCCCTCCTTATGAAGCCAATCAACCCTGCACATCTTTTTGCTGCTCCGTCAATTCTTCGTCTCCTCATATTACGAGTCTGATGCGAGTTAACGCAACAAATTCACTCCATTGGCATGACAACGATGACTAATCCATACAACTCTTCATGAATATCGAAGTGATCCGGAAAAAACAATTTAAGAGCCTTTCTCAAAAGGCTTCCCTCCTCACTGCTCTCTCAGCAGAATATTTCAGTGAACTATGAAATTCCACAACAATTTTCATTCCATGAACACGCAATTTCATGCATGCATCATGTAGCCAGTGCCCTTCCGCACGTTCCATAAACGAATGCAAAACTTCAACTATAGGGCCTTATTCTATTGAAATTTTTTCTCAAATCTGCATAGATCGCAGACAAAACCACATCTGAAACGCACTCAGTACCAGGTGTGTGCGTTAATGAAAATTTGTTTTTTCGTTAAGCGTTAATCGTTACTTTTTGGAGAAAAACCGCGTTAACCCGTTAATGCGTTAACACGTTAATTTTTGATTTTGTTAAAAATTTTAGAAGCATTGCCTGGATACAGCCAAAATCGATAAACCATCAAAGGTCCCCGAAAAAATATACTTGACCTGCAAATGAGGTCAGTAGGACGTCATGGAAAGTGGGTGGGGCATTAGATTACGTGGCCAGGACTACGTGGAAGAGGAGCAGGCCTTCAGATGAGGTCAAGGAAAGTAGGTAGGGCATCAGATGACGTCAGCAGGACGTCATAAGTAGGTAGGGCTTCAGATGGAGACGTCGTGGAAAGTAGGTGGGCGTTCAGATGACGTCAGCAGGACGTCATGATAAGTAGATAGGGCTTCAGATGAAGACGTCGTGGAAAGTGGGTGGGCGTTCAGATGACGTCAGCAGGACGACGTGAAAAATGGTTAGCGCTTCATGGGGGCGTGCGCCGCGTGGTAGAAACTGAGAAGCGCTTCATGTGCACAATGCGCCGCATAAAGAGTGAATAAGCGCAAGTGGGGGGGGGGGTTCACTGAAACCTGAAATTTGTTAAACAGGATGCCGTGGAAAGTGAATAGAACTCCAGAAGGGGTGTCTGGAACGTCTTGGCAACAGGGTGTGCTACACTGTCTGACATACGTAGAATGATGACCTTGATACCTTGCTCAAATGCTCTATAATCCACTTCGGATTGGTTTTGTATATGCCCACACTTGACGCAGGTTCTATTCGGTTGATGCAGAAGTTTCCGGACCTTCACGACTTTGAATAAAAATCATTCTATTCAAAAACAAACAAAGCTCACCCGACAAAATAACTTCCATCACATTCAAGAATCCTTCGCCACCGATTGAGCAGATCATGAATCCCCGACGCATAGAACTCTGGCTGTTCCGAGTCGAAGTATTCTTCTAGGACCATTTTGACCTCGTCATCGTTTGTGAACTGTTTTCCATCCAGAAAGTGATGCATCGAGCGGAACAGATGGTTGTCGGAAGAAGCAAATTCTGGGCTACACGGAAGGTGAGGAAGAACTTCCCAGCTCAGGTCCAGCCGCCCTGGGATGAAAACTATTCGCCTTCTTCACGACAATGCTCGGCCATCCGTATCTTGGATAATCTGACAGAAACTGCTGGACAAGGGCTGGAAAGTTCTCCCTCACCCTCCATATAGCCCAGATATTTCTCCTTCCGACTACCATCTGTTCCACTCGATGAAGCACTTCCCGGATGGAAAACAGTAAACTAACAATGAAGAAGTCAAAATGGCCTTGGAAGAATACTTCGATTCGAAACAGCCAGATTTCTACGCGTCGGGAATTCATGATCTGTCCAATCGGTGGCAAAGGATCCTAGATTGTGATGGAAATTATTTTATTGGGTGAGCCTTGTTTATTTTGAAATGAATGTTTTTTTTCAAAGTCGTGAAAAGTCCGGAAACTTTTGCATCAACCTAATATTCCGTGTCTCGGTTTAGTCTGTAGTGCGGTCCACCAAATATTGCAACCCGGCCTTCAATCCCCGCTTCTAACCTTCGTTTGGTACCTTACTCGACCGCAGTGAGGTAGGTAGATTAGACCTCACATTTCCCTTTCGGAATACGAAATGGAATTCTTTGATATTAAGAAGAAATAACCAAAATCAATAAACAATGGAATGGGAAACATCAAGGCCTGTGATATATTTCACAAGCAAAAATTTTTCGACGTGCTAGGCCCCAGTTTCGAAATTTTCCATTGATGCATATCAATCAGCGCCGTAATTCCACCGCAATTAACGAACCCAAAATTAACGTGATTTTAGAACTTTTCGTTAAGCGTTAATCGTTAATTTTCCAAAAATAAACGCGTTAACCCGTTAATGCCTTAACACGTTAACGTTATAACGCACAGCCCTGCTCAGTACCACCCCAAAATCCATGAAACCCAGCCATAACCAACGATCCTTTTGCCGACCGACCTTCGGGGATGATCCGCACCTAATCCAAACTCAATTAGGCCTTTGAAAGGCGCATCAAATCGCACTTTGTGACGAAAATCTCTTTTTTTACTGCGGAGCGACATCGGCAACAGAGTCAATCCAGCTCCTCTTCGGTGACACAGATTCTAAAGAGCAGAGTTCTCTCTCGTTAGCGCTGCAGAATACACAACGCTATACTCTGATGAATGCTTGGCACTGCTTGAACGTTCTCTAGTATTGTAGCGGGCGCGACGAGGAACTTTTTGAGTTGTGGTCTGTAAACGCAAACACGGAGGATTTGACCCGCTATTCCATTCAAGCGAAAAGGTCCTGCGGGGAAAAAAGTGCAAAAGAAAGGGCCACTCCTCCATTTTTGTGTACTTACTAGGGACTGCATTTAACTTCCCGTGGAGATTTGGAGAACCATGTTGTCATTGCTGTAGGTCTGTTACAATACATGAATGATCCTTGCTTGAAATTCCCTTAATAGCTGCGGGGATTCCAAAAAATGGCATTTTCACTGCTTCACAAAAGGTAAAGGGAGTTTTCGGGGCGTTCAGAAAAGTTTTTTTTCGGATTCGGCTCAAAACTTCCAACTAGGGGCTATTTAGGGCGCTGAACCCGAAACTGGGGTCTATTCCTTGTCAGACTTAGGGTAACTGTAGGTTAGGGTAGGCATAATGCCTTTTACTGTGCTTCTCTGGGCCAAAGTCCAGTCCGCAATTGCGTCTCGACACGCTTTGCGGCCACACGCGCTGGAGTCCGTCGAGTTTCCAGCGCCAAAGTCGACTTGATGTGGCTTTTTATTCAGTTTTCTTAAAGTCTGTTTGGTTTCCAAATTCCAAAACCCACCTAGAGTGAACGGATCGGCGGCTGCGGACCTGAAAAGTCTTCAGACTCGAAAGCGCGTGGCCGCAAAGCGTGTAGAGACGCAATTGCGGACCGGAATTTGGCCTAGAGAAACACAGTAACTGGCGTTATTCGCCTTAAAGTTTTGAAAATCGAAAAATGGATCTCAAATTCGTGTCCAGCGTCCCCAATAACACCGATATTGAGATTTTGAGTCAAGTCTGAGACTTAGACCCAGCTACCGTAAACCCACCGCAACCTACCGTAATGTATCGAAAATCGATAAACAGGTTGCAGATTCGTGTTAGGGCAGCGCGAATAACCCCTATTTACACGTTTTGAGATGATTTAGTCGCAGTATTCTCGAAATCGTCAAAAGTCGAGTTTGGCCAGCAATATTTCCCCATTTTCAAGCTTCGCACCAAATCAGGCGGAATTTTTCAAATGTTGACAGACGACCTACAATTTTGTGAACATCATGGAAATCGCCGTTCGTGTACCCCTTTTCTCTTGGACAAGCCATGGAAATGCCCACTTTTGAAAATCTTCAGTTAATCTTTGAAGCATTTATGGAATCTCCTAACTACAACTATGAACACATGACTTTATAAAAGCCCACGGGAAATGTAAGGT
Organism: Aplectana chamaeleonis; assembly: GCA_029168955.1. Taxonomy (NCBI): domain Eukaryota; kingdom Metazoa; phylum Nematoda; class Chromadorea; order Rhabditida; family Cosmocercidae; genus Aplectana; species Aplectana chamaeleonis. The sequence goes on along the minus strand of JAPDOI010000543.1, from coordinate 193,268 downwards.
AAGGTCTAGTTAGGCCACAACCAGGCTACGGCGCGTGGTGTGATAAAAATCAACTTTGGTGCAACCCCCCCCCCTTGAGGAGATAACGACCACGACCGGGGGAGAGGCGGTCTTCAAGTCTCCGTTCAATACCTTCGATTGTTTCATGATTAATGTTAAAAACAACTTATGAACGCAGTTGCAAGCGGAAGAACGCTACACTACATGGGCGGAGCCTTCTGTAGTGCCCTGAGAGCACATAGGTGCAGATTCGGGTACGAAAACCCCATCTAGAGCATGAGCGTCCGCATCTGAAAGCGTACCCAAAGTTTCATGGGAGCAGCTTCAAGCTGAAGAGCGCTACATTAGACGGGATCCTTGAAAAAATTCTTGCGAAAGTCTAGGATCGTAATGAATTTTTTGTACTTTTCGAAATTGTTAATAGGACTTTCTGCGTAACAGCAACGTGCGGAAAAGTACTGTTAATCTCTGGGTCGAATTCCCGTCTGCGGTTGCGGACTACGGCAATTGCATCTTACGACATAAGTTAAACGTGCTAGGAGCACTTCGTCCCGACATGATTCACCCTTCTCCCAGCACGATTATCACATGTCGCATGTCGGAAGTTGGCTCGGAGAGCGATAGTAAATCCGGGACCCACGTAAAAGTATATGTTTTCCAGATTGCTCAAAACGGTCTTTGAAAACCAATTTTTTTAGAAATGATATAATCGATTGTATCACACCTCGAGATTAGTTTCCAAACGCCGTTTTAAACGATTTATAAAAGCTGATTATTTTCTGAGTCCCGGACCAACTTGTCCGCACGTTGCTGCAACGCAAAACAAAAATCTCCCTATTAACAATTTTGAAAAATATTTGTAAATTATTTTTACAATCCGGGACTCAAGCATTTTTTCAAAAGCCCCATCTAGTGTAACGCTCTTCAGCTTGCAGCCGCGTCCATGGAATTTTGGGTACGTTTTCAGATACGGCCAGTCATATTCAAAATGTGATTTTCGTATCCGAAACTACACCCGTGTGCCCTCAAGGCAGCAAAAAGTCTTCACCCGTATAGTGTAGCGGTCTTCAGCTTGCAGCTGTGCCTATGAGTTGTTTTATACTTTATTCATGGAATAATCGTGAGTATTAAACGGACACACAGTACAGTGCGAAAGTCTATTGGCAAGGCATTTTTGCGAATAATGTTTTTATACATATCTTAGCTTGCCCCTGCGAAACTTGGTGAAGCTTTAGTAAGTTATGGGGCATCACGCTTTACTCATGCACAAAATAGGTTTTTGAGCCTGCAGTTTTTGCATATGGAATTTATTCATCATTTTGTGGTATTATCTCAATATAGAACTATTCCTTCAAACCATGGCTATTACAATTTCAAACCCGTTATTAGCCATTCGAAGGTCTTCGGAACCTTTGTATACCCTTGTAGAAAGATTATCTCCATCGAATTTTGTTTAGAAATAAATTCGAAAAGAAATAATGCGATATTGCACCTATTAAGTATCTTTTTTGAGGTTATCGAAAAAGGGCAAAGTTTATGTTCCAGTTGCACTATGTCAGAGCTCATAAAACACATATTTTGTAATGGTGCTGGGGTGAAAATTTTTTAAGAATGAAATTCCAAGAATTAACTCCAACCTGTTCAATTTTCCGTCTTCAGAGAAATTCTGCTAGAGACTATTTTCTCACAGAGCTATACAACGGTTCCAAAGACCTTCGAATGGCGAATAACTGCTACGGGTTTAGATTTGTAATAGCCATGTTGTGTTTAGATTTGTAATAGACCTAATTTGAGATAATACCACAAAATCGTACTAGATTCCATATTTTTACAAACTGCACGCTCAAAAACCAATTTTGTGCATGTTGAAAGCAAGGTTTGTGATGCTCCATAACATACTAAAGTTTCATCAAGTTTCGCTAAGGGCAAGCCAAGATATGTATAAAAACATTATTCGCGGAAATGCCACGCAAATAGACTTTTGCACTGTACTGTACCTCTCCTCCGGGGGGGGGGATGTGAAGAAATCACGGGATTTGGGAGGTCACACCGAAGTTGACTTGTACCACACCTCAAGCCGTAGCCTGGCCCAAGTCTCAACGCCTTCAATGAGGCTTGGAGGCGTTAAGTTACTTATTTGTTCGAACCTTTGTTGTTTTTGTGCTCATTTTGTTTGTTTTCTTGTCGAATTGAATACGATATATATTTTTCATTCACAATTTAATATAGTGAATGAGGAAAATTTCTGTTTTCTATGAATGTCACATACCCCAAGACGGATTTATGATACGAAGCTCAGTGGAATGACTTTTTCAACCCAATTCCTCATTTCGCTTGCAAAGAAATCCGCCCTCCTTCCTTTCCGATCCACCCCTGAGCTATGCTCGTCAACATATCAGCAGACAGACAACGCCCAGCATGCAAGAAGCCTTTGGCTCTATTAGTCGAAATAATTGTGTTTTCTCTTCTGCAACGCTTATTGTTGCATGGGAAACAAGGAAAAAGAAGAAATTCCATCCCATACATGCATACTTACTTCCGCATCCAACACACCCCCTATCGATTCTCCACCCTGGACACACATATCACAAATCTCTTCTCATACTTAATCCTCACCCTCAAGAAAAGCCTGCGACGCGTCATTTTATGTCTTTCTAATGGAACACATGTAATCTTTGACGACCCAAGCGCGCGCCTATGAATTCTCCATTTTTCTGCCTTCGCTCCGGCGCCAAACCACCTGATTCACTAATAAACTTGATGAATAATAGCGCGGATCGGACATTTCTGGACCAACCGACACGGCCCGCGGTATGATCTCAAGAAAACAGCTAGCACTCCTCGTTCGTCACATCCGTTGAACACCTGCTGCTGCTCCGGCTGCAGTCGGACAGCACGCATGTGAAATGAACAAAACCGATCAATTATGAGAAACAGCTATCCTCACCCCCCCCCCTCACTCCGAACTAATCATCCTTTCAACTTCCCCTTCCCCTTCCTTATCCCCATCACCCCGTAGAATCCTTAATCCATGCGGAAATCTTTCGTCATACATGTATCGCGGTTTACAAGGAAACTACCGTTAGCCAAACTGGCCATTCCGATCGAAATGTACTTTTATAAAATCACTTTTCGACGTAGAGTTCGCAGTTGCCTAGAATCACTCTGAAAAAGTTATAGGCATGTTTTTCTGTGATTTGCGTATTCTATTGTACCCTCCAAAAAGCGCATTAATTTCCGAAAATCCGGAAACGGACCTCATAGTCGTGATCATGGCTCAAAACAACCCCCTTAAGGTTTGGCTGGAAGCACATTTTCCGAACTATGTGCAGACTGATAGGGTTTTGGACTTATGCGGAGTTTGGGTTCAGCGTTATATTATATATATATATATTACGGGGTAATTCGTATTCAGCATCCCATTGAAGAAAAATACTCCAGATTTGACTTAAAATTCGCCCTGGGGGGGGTGGTTATTTGAGGTGCCGATCACGAACCTGAGGTTTATCTGTCGTTTTTTCACGGTTTTCGACTGAATTTGTTCAAAGCCTCTTACCTGCAGAAAAATTTGACAACAAAATCGAATTTTGACGATTTCCGGGAAGTGACGACAGATGTGGCTCAAATCGTTTTTCTGAGAGTTATTTGGAGTGCTCCTCACGAATCTGATGTCAGTTTATCGATTTTCGACAGCCTACGGTAGATGACGGTGGGTATACGGTAGTATGGTCAAAGCCTCAGACTTGTCTCACAGTTTCTATGTGGGGGTTGTTTGGGGTGCTGAATAAGAATTCGATGTCCACCGTCGATTTTCGAACTATTAAGGTAGGTTTTGCCCCCTTAGTGACATTTTACCTACCGTAACTTACAGTAAACCTTTAAATTTCGACAAGCTGACCTCAGACTATCCTTACATACACGTTTTTAGCAGAATCCGGAGAAAAAACTAAAAACGCACTAAAAATTCCATGGGGGTACCCTTACCTTCAAGAACGCTTTAAAAGCAGCATACACGCTCGAAAATAATATTAAATTTATGGAATGAATCGAAGGTCTGGAGCTGCTAATAAGTAGAAATGACGAAAAAACTGGAAATAATTCGACTGAAATGAAGATATAATGGTTCGTTCCATATTGGTCCGGAAGTGGACGAGTTGTACCGCATTTGCTGAAATAGCGGAGCTAGCGACAAATTTTTTGGTATAAGGACGCTAATGTACTCGTACGGTTCTTTCTGGAACGCTTACGACGTTAGAAGCGTAAAGAATGAGTCAAAATGACCGTTATCGAGCATTGAACATTTGTATTGAGGGGCGGAGCCCGTATCGATGGGCGGAGAAAGGATGATTTGGTGACGGGATACGGCTTAAATGCGGTCATTTAAACTCGTTTCTGACGCCCTTAACTTCGTGAGGGCTCTTCTAGGGCAGCACGACCCCACCAATGTAGTTATCTCGACAACTTTTACGAGCGTGTATGCTGCCTTTAAAAACTTTAAACTCTTCATAACAAAGCTTTAAAAACGCTATTAACTTCTTTTAGAGTGAGTCTCGACAGCTGCGATGGGCATATTCGGATACGACCGAATCTGGTCCTAAAAAAGCATATTTAATTTGGAAATGTTACTATGACTTATAGTAGCTCCCTTGTAAGGGAAGGAAAAAACTCTCTCTGGATCTTTTCTCAAAATCACCTGATTACTTTTTCTCCCAAAAGAAAATTTTGAAATCCACTTTCCGAAATCCGTCTTTGAATTTAAATGTTAGACTCCTTTGTGCATAATTATGAATTTTCAGAGGAGTATTATCCGACTTTACTCTGTGAACCTGTGGCTCCGAGTAGAACCGTATCACAACAACAACAATCCGCCACTAACCTGCCAGCAAACCACCTCCCAGAACCACCATAAAAAAGCGATCCGCCCGCTCCAATTTCGAAGTATGGACAACCAGGAAGCCAATCATGAGAAGCCTCTTTGAAAGTTTCTTTCGCCTCGTTTTCATGTACATTCATTCGTTTTCATTTTCATGTGTATTTCACTGCCTTAATTTGGTACCAATATTATTTTTGTTAAATATAACTAACTTCAAGTAAACAACCTTTCACCACAAGGCAAATTAACGTAACGGGGACAAAAAAATTAGTTGACTAGCAATTATATCCACCTACCAGCAATCACCTGCTTTCCACGACCTTTGCCATCCTTAGCTCCCTCAATGATTCCAGGCAAATCAAGAAGTTGAATTTTCGCTCCCTTAAAAAGCATGCTTTTGAAAATCTGTGCAAAGAAATTCTAAATCAATTTAAAGATCATGAATATGGGTCAAACAGATATCGACCGACCAGCGCTCTTAAATTATGGAACTTTGTCAAATCTGTTTAGGCTGAAACGCTATCAGCAAATGACCCTTAGAACCTAAATTTTCGCAGCTACACTTCAGAAAGAAGCCTATTTTCATCCAAAGACCACTTCGGGTGAACCAAAATCTACTATCTACACCGTTAAAGGCAGAGTTCGCGACCTGATTGTTGTGTTATCCTCATGAAGAAGTACATATGGCTATCACAAAAGCAAAAATAAGTGAAAAGTCGGAGAAAAAACCGGTGCGTGCAACATAGAACTGCTAATTACGGGGTTTCCGACTGCCCGCCCATCCCCCCACCCAAATAACGAGATCATTATACAGGGTGCGTAGTAAGTTCTCAGCCACCTTCATAAGTATTTTTAAATGCTAACATTCTGGTTCTTTTGGTAATCATATAAAAATGTGTTTATTTGACTCAAAACTAACAAAAAATCACAACAAGTGCTCAAAATTTCCACCATCGGCTTCGATGCACTTCTTCAAACGCTTGGGGAAGCTCTGGACGATGGTCGAAAGTTCTGGCACTGTGATTTCGTCCCACGCCTTCTTTAATCCGGTCTTCAGGGCATCCACTATGCTGAATCGCTTGCCAAAGATCTTGTCTTCCAAGATGGACCAAATGGAGAAGTCGAGGGGGTTCAAATCAGGGCTGTTCGAGGGCCAAATATCCTTACCCCAGTACGCCGGTAACATCTGGTTGCAGAGAGCGAGGGTCGAGCGAGATCCGTGGGCCGGCGCCCAGTCCTGCTGAAGCGTAAAGCCAGCCTGTCCGAAGTGATTGGCAGCCCAGGACTCCAGAGCGTTTTTTAACACCTTCTGTTGGTAGACTGGGGCATTGATTTGACGTTTCGGTCGATGAAGATGAGCGGAGTCTTTCCACTGGCACAGATGCCTGCCCACACCATCACAGACTTCGGGAAATGCTGGCGAACCATCGATTTCGCTGCAAACGTGTTCTTCAGGCCTCTTTTAAGCAATTGGCGGTGATTTTTGCGTTTGTGGGCTGGCTGAACCGTAAAAATTTTCTCGTCGGTGAAGAGGACCCGCTTCAAGCGACCAGCAGCGACCAGACGTAGCATCTTCTTGGCTTGCACCTTCCTCTTTTGCTTCGATGCATCGTTCAAGGAGTGGCCTCGGGCTAACTTGTAGCTACTAAGGCCGAGTTTCTTGTGGACAATCGTTCGAACGCTTCCTTCGCTGATTCCAAGATCTTTTGCCATCTTTCGCATTGATCGAACGTTGTTTCGTCGAATCCGGCAGCGCACTTTGTTGACGATCTCCGGGGTCGACGCAGTTGGTGGACGTCCACTTCTAGGCCGATCTTCCTCATTGCCAAGCTCCTTGTAACGTTTGATCGTCTGATTCACCGTGCTCTTTGGATATCCGGTAGCTTTTCTGATCTCCGGACCCGTCTTTCCTGCCTTGTGCAACTCAAGGATCACGGTGCGTCTCTTCTTGTCCATTTTTTCTTCTCGAATACTTGAAAAAAAAAGAAATTTTAGGCTGAAAACAAGTATATAGATACCAAAAAACAAAATGTAAAGAAAAAAGTGGAAGTACGCCCAATTTAAAATTTTTTTGCTCTGTTCAAGAAGTGGCTGAGAACTTACTACGCACCCTGTAGATGCTTGTTTTTCCATTTCCTATTTTGCTCCTAAAGCAGTTGATTACTACTCCGATAGACTATTAAGAGCTTTAACAAGAAAATAAAAGACTTCAAAACCAGCATTCACGAAAATATCGTTTATTGGGGGCGGACGGACACCCAGTAATTAGCCGTTCTAGCAAGCTCCTATACACTTTTTCTCCAACTTTTTCATTTTCACTTTTCTGGTGGCTAGATCTACCTCATGGTTCAGCACGGTTGCGACTCGTAAAATACTGAGGCCGTAAAATGACTCGAAAATTGTTAAAAAATAAATGAAAATCGGGGATTGGGGGGGGGCTCGCACGATTTGACTGAATTTCACCACAAATTTAGACTTTTTCCAACTTTTTTCACCCTCAAAAAACTTACAGAATTTTCCATCTCGGTAGGGGGATCGTAATAATTTTGGATTTTTTTGTAAATTCTTGGTCAGCGGGGAGGGAGGTGGTAGCTCCACCGGAAATCGGCGCAACGTCCTGCGTTGCGCCAATTGAGAAAACCAAAGATACGTAAATCAGGGTAAAACCGTACCGTGTTCGGGTTTACCTGAGCGCCCAATGCATTCGCAAAAAAGGGAAAAACTAGCTGGATCGGGTCAAAAAAGATGAATTTCGCTCACACGATGGAAAGTCTTCAGGTACTGTCCTTATTAAAAGCAATTCCGGTCCGCAATTACAGACAACCGCTGCTGCAACAAGCAGCAGCATGACAATGGTGCTGGGGCAAAGGGTAATCGCGCTGAAAACCCGGCGGTTCATTCAACATAATTTAAAAAAAAAAACTCGCACAGACGCAGAGGGAAATTCTGCTTCTAGGACTCTTCATTCGCAGACTCGATAGGGACAGAGTATAGGAGCTATCCGCTCTTTCTACCCCGGACTCAAAATATCCTCGAGTGTTCAAGATTGTTCGAGAAAACTCAAACATTGTTAACGCAATTTCGTGGCTAGTTCGCGACGAGCATTATTTTGCGTCCAGTTTTCGACTATTTGGCGGTCACCAGCCATTTCCCGGCTAGTTGTCGGCTATTACGAGCAGGGTTGAGCAGGCCGTTGTGGCGATTTTTGTCTCGGCTACGACCCCCCATTTTCCTTTTTTTTTCTCAAAAAATCTCAAAATTTTACGACCCCCTGAGACCAAAATTTTTTAAAGCTTCATTTAGTGTCTAATTGTCAATTTTATCAAAAAAAGTCAATTTTCTGAACAGCTTCTCTGTATATAATCTGCTTTTATATTGTTGAAAATGCATACACCTCGCACGCGACTGAATTGTCCTACCTAATTTTACCTAACCATGTGGTTTGAAAAAATTCTTATTTTTTCCAAAAATTTTACGACCCCCTGTTGTGACCAGTCACAACGCTGCTCAACCCTGATTACGAGCAAAGCAGGAATTTCGCTGAAAGAGATATTCGTCTTGAGTCTCCGAGAGGTCTTCAAACCCACCTTATAACGAATAACTCCCGGCACTGTGGTAAGTGTTGTGAACTCATACGCTGCCACTTCCGAGTAGACACCAGCCAAATTCGATAACAGCGTTGATTTACCCACTGATGGGAAACCTAAATTCAATTATTTTTGCATGGATGAATAGCTTGTTTTCCAATTTTGCTTAGTTTTCCACCATCAGAACCGGGATATTGAGGGATAGTTGCTTTTTTTCAGGATTTTATCTTTTCTTCTGAAATTTTTAACCAACAAACACCACACTAAAGCTGCAGAGAGGGAGCGTGACTTCCTGTATTTGTACTTGTACTCCTCCCCAACAGCTCCTTACTAGCCCCGCTGCAGCCAGAAAATCCAATCACGCTCATAGTAAATGTAAATGCAGTAGCGCCAAACCTATGCACTTGCAAGTGTAAGCTTTATAAAATTAGCGCAATCCATCGTCCAATTAAAGTTTGAGGCTAGCAAGCTCTATGCGAGACCGCATTCATTCGCTTTCTGACCAACAATTAGTAACTGTGTTGCATTTATTTATGTATGCAGCTATGTATGAAATGTTGCATGTATTTATTGACTGCAAAGCGTTTACAGCAGATGAAAACATACCCATGCATTCTTGAAAGGCAGCCTTTAAAAGCCCAATGATGGCAAAAAGACTACAAGAGTTCGTTCATCACAAATGTTAGCGGGAAAATCTGTTCAAAGAGAGTGTTCACGATGGAAATGAACATCGAGTTTTTACCGGAAATCGTATGCACCGATGTTTCTTGCAACTTAATGGCGAGAACGATCAAAAACGAGGCATATAAGTTCTATACGGCTCTCAAGCTTGGTTATTCTATGCCCACCCCGCCCACTTTCTATACGGCCAACACGGAAGTGGGCGGAGAAGGCTTAGCGCATACAAGTTTGAGAGCCGTAGAGCTAACATCGGCATGGATCCGGAAGAGACTTTGCGTCCATTGTTGCAGGTTATAACATAGGGCACCGAGCTTGCGCCAGCCTCCAATGAGGAACGCAAAGTCGCTTCAGGATCCACGCCGATGTTATATGTGGTTCGTTTTTAGCCGTTCCTGCGTCATTTTTCTCGCAATGGACCACGGCCATGTGAATCCCGGTGAAAACTTCAGAACCGCGTTCATCGTCAACACTGCCTTTAAGCTGCTATATGACCTTTCGATTTCCAATTATTAGCAGAATGAAAATCGAAATTTGAGAAGACAATCAATAATCGATGGGACTCAGCGAGACGAACAGCCTGATTGATTTTGATATCATGTGCCCACTAAGCGCTCAATTCCTACATCCTCAAACGTCAACTAGGAAAAAAATCTATTTAAAAGCAGAGTCATTGATCGTTTTGTTTTTTAAGTGTTATCTCCCAATAAATCCGGCTGTGTGTCGGATTGACTGCCGTAAGATAGTGCTAAATATTCCTCTCGACAATCGATTCTATTCTGAACTTGTGGGTTTTCGTTCAGTGACTTGTAGGGGTGGAAACATCGAAACTAGCGACTCAGAATAGTTGAACTGAAATCACCCTGGCTCGTTTTTCGCGTCTCGAGCGGCGTTACCTTAGTGGTAAAAAAACACTAATCCGTTTACGTTGCCATCTCAAGCGCGTTTAAAAACGCGTATGCTGCCTCTGTACCCTCAAAATTGTGGAAACCGGAAGGAGTCCTGTCTAGTAAGACCCATTCGACTGAAATATTGTTCTACAGACCTTTCGCCGATTCTAGTCCAAGAATGGACCACGAGCGCCCGTTGGCGGCGAACTTTGCTGCGGTCGCGAAAGCAATCGCCCGGGGGGGGGAACTTGATCGCGACCTGGGATCAAGTGTATACAGTGTCGAGAGATACGATAAAAATCACATTTAGGGAGAATCAGAGATTTTCTTTCGAAAAATCAATCCCGACTTGCCGAAAACTTTTCCACCTGAAGAGGACGTAAACATATTCGACTTTTAGAAAACTTGCTAACAAGGAGGAGGGGACGTAGCTCAGTCGAGGTTCGAGACAACGGTTTGCTTGACCCTGTAGCAAACGACCAACTACGGCAGAGGTCTCCTCCATTCGCTAGACCCGAGTTAGTAAAAAGCCTATATGTATGGCAGTGAATCTCCTGCTATATGTTTGTATTTGCTCTTTATGTATGTACGGTATTTTATAAACCCCTGCAAATAAAAATATTCCAATAATTATTGTTGTTTCTCGCATCTGTAATCCTCCTGGTTTTCCTCCTGACTAGAGCATAGTGTAACAGATTCAAGTTTTTTAGCATCGCGTCGTTTTCACATCTGCCATTCACATGCCGTAACAAACTAAGTTCCTAGCACTAAATGAGATCACATTTTTCTTCATTCATCGACAGCTAGTCGCCATTGATGAACAGCTTCTGCAAAAAACTGTATTGCTGCTCTAATGAAAGCATGTTTCTTATAAGACAACTACTTTTAGTCAGCCTAGCCATTTCGGATGAATGCACTTTTCTAAAACAATTTTGGGCGTAGAATTCGAGTATGTTCTTCGCACCTGCCTAAAACCACTCTAGAAAAAGTTAGACCCGTTTTTCGAAGCTTTGTGTAAGGTAAGGGAATCAGGGAATTTTCAAGATGTCTTGAAAATTTTTCTCAGTTTTTTCTCCAAACTTGCTTACAGGGGTAATCTATGGTGCTGGACACGAATCTGTGGCCGGCTTCTCGAAATTCTGAGGTTTACTCTAGGTTGCGGTAGGTGCCTTGCCATTGAAGGGGCAAAGGCTTACTTCCTAATTCAAAAATCGACAAATGAACAACAATTTCGCATTCAGCATCATGAAACCACATAGAAATTTTGGGTCAAATCTAGGACTTTAACCAAACTGCCGGACACCAACCGAAATCCACCGTTATCTGTTGAAAATCGATACACGGACACAGTGTTGAGCATTCCAAATATCCCCCAGAAAAAAATTTGGGCCACATCTACCGTAGCATTCCGGAACTCGTCTAAAGTCGCATTTTGGTCTAAACAATTCCTATGATTGGAAGCCTGGGAAGAATTAAGCCTACAGCCTTGAAAACCCGAAAAATAAACCTCAGATTCGTGATCAGCAACCCAAAGAACCTCCATTGGTAAGTTTTAAGTCGAAACTGGAACATTTCCCAAAACGATTTCAGAACCCCCTAATTTGATATGTAACATCGGCATGGATCGTGAAGAGACTTCGCGTCCACTGTTGAAGGTTGGCGCAAACTCGATGCACCTATGTTATATGTAGCATATGGCACCGTGTTTGCGCCAACCTTCAACAGTGAACGCGAAGTCTCCTCACGATCCATGCCGACGTTAGAGGCAGGGTTTTCGATAGAATCGGTTGTTGTGCTATACCCATGGAATGGGAGATCTGGCCATCACAAAAGGGAAAATAAGTAAAAAATTGGAGAAGAAGCGCTCAGGAGCAAGTTATGGCTTGGTGTCCTCCCGCCCCCAATTATTGAGATTGGGCTAAAAGCCTGTTTTGTCAACTTCTATTTTGCTTTTAAAGTAATTTCTGAACAATTCTGGAGACTACTGATTACTTTAACAGCAGAATAAATGTCGGATAAGCAAGCATTAATGAAAATCGTGTTAATTAGGGGCCGGCCGACACCGGTAATTAGTCGGTATGCTTTGTTTTTGAGCGTTTTTCCCTCGAATTTCCGGGGTTTTTCACTTATTTTTACTTTTGTGATGGCCAAATCTACATTCTTATGAAGAGAGTTCAAAAGTTGTTTTTATCATGAACCATGCCTTTAAGTGAACGTTCAACCAACAATTCGTTGAAGTCCAAAACGCTATCACTCTATACTGAGTTCGAAGTAAGACCGTTCACCCAAACTTCGTCCAGTAAGTTATTTTGGGAATTCAAAACAATTATGAGGTCCGCTCACAGATTTTCGCAAGATTATTGCGCGTTTCAGAAGGTGCGTTGGGTAGAAAAATCAGGGAAAAAACGTTTTTCTAAGTGGTTTTAGTCAGCTAGGAAGGGCATATTTGGACTCTACATACGTTCAAAATGGTTCTAGAAAATCAGAATTCATTTGGACAGCCAGGCTGACTAATAGTAGTTCCCTTGTTAGAGACCTGAAACCTTAGAAAGAATGAAGAGACGATATTCGGGTAGGGTATGACCATGATCCCTTGAAGGCAGTGCTCACAATAAAAGACAGTATTCTAGTTTTTTCATGTTTTTGAGTAGACAAGTTTACGAGGTAGTGAATAACAAGGCAAAGCCCCCATAAAATTCTCGAATATCGCAGAAAAGAACTATTCAAAAAAGCTAATAAACATTTATTTACGCCTGCTGATGTGTTTTGTGCACTGCGGACAAAACGCCAAACCAAACGTCGCAAATGTTTTGGGCCTTGAAATTCTTAGGTGAGTGACTCCTTTGTTTTCTGTTTCCTGTGCCGAAAATTTATTAAAGAATAAGATGGTTCAATGCACATGCTTGGATGCTGGAATCTTTCGCGACAAAGGGTATTCAGAGATTCGGTCTTTGCCCCCCCCCCTGGTGAAGGAACACAGGACAACTGTTACTTGTCGTGGGCAGGGTATTTCAGTGGGTTGGCCCGACCACGAAGATTTCACCCACTTCTTGGCCGTTTTCTGGCGTACTTCCGTACTTGCTCTTTATAGAGGGACCCAAAGCTTACGTTTCCGGCAAAAAACGACAACTTTATCATCGTGAAGCCTGCATCTGATTTACGCCTTTGAAGTCCTCCACCCATTAGTATCGCGCCTTTGTCATATTACTGTTGTCGATATTGTTCAAATAGTTCCCAATACTGCGTCCAGACTACAACATCTCCTTTCAGGCAGCCAAAATCCGTGGCAGAGAACTCTCGTCTCGCACTAGTCAAGCAGGCTCGAATCGGACAACAACACATCATTTTCTTGATGTCGGTGTGAGAGATGGGCGGCGATGGATGGACTGACAACTCCATCAACTGCTGCTCCACAATGAACGCCGAATTCCTGACGCTCCCCACAACTACATGCACAGCAGGAGCCGCAGCACCAGCAGTGAAGGCCAAGTCGGACGGGGCGTGGCCTGTCGTGGACGAGGCAGCGCGTATGAGCCGCCACTGTGCTCCTCGTTCTCGGCATGCGCTTGACAAGACGACGACGATTCGCATGAATTCGCCCTCTCAATTCCATTCACACCATCCACCACGACAACAACAATTGCTGCGGCGACAACAACGTCATCACCTCCTATCTTTGCTCAATTGCTCACGTCTTCTATTATTCATTGTGATTGCTGAGTTTCTTTCTGCTTGGCCGGCCGGCGCTGTAGGCTCTCCAGATACCTATTACGATGACTTCAATGTCGTGGATGGAAGCGGTGGACGCCACCCACGACGGCATGAACATCAACGACAAATGGTCTGCAACAACGGCACAGATTACCAGTGCATTTGTACAGCTGCCGTCCCCGAAACGGAGTCAGCGCCTGGTATTATCGAATGCGACGAGTTTATTCAGGTTCGTATCAATGCCAAAACCTTGTTTTTTCTTCGCTTCTTATGTTCATGTTATTCTTTTCTTTTCTGAAATTATTCTTTTCTTTTCTAATAGTTTAAAAAGGTAGATCCATAATACGTTCCTAAAACTTTGCGTTCACAACTAAAAACTAGCTATCGCACTTTCTTCAAAGGCATTGGTCGCGATAAAAAAAAATGCTTGTCTTCCTTTGTTCCCTGAACCCTTTTCTGCATTCAGACTAGGACCTACACAGAAAAATTTGCGAAAAAAAACTCTTTTGGACAAAATGAGCAGCCTCAACTTTTCGAACTTATGATGGTGGACGAGCCCACTCCACATGATCGACATCGATGATCTTTAGTATTAGGAACACAACTGGCTTAAAAGCAGCTCACATGCTCGGAAACGTGTTTGAGATAACTACGAAAATAGAATCGTGTGGCCCAGGACACAACGCCTACGCATTTTAAGCGTCGAAAACGATCCACAATGCCGTTACATGAAAAAAAAATTCGGCCCCGCTCCGTATTTCTCCGCCCCTATATTTGCCGTCCTCCAAAACAGGGGTGCTAAGCCATTCCCATCGTCGGCGTTTGTGGGTGATACAATAAGTACAACAAGTAAACCACATACATCGACGACGGTGGGAATGGCCCAGCACCCCTGGAAGACGGCAAATACGGGGCGTTGCCAACTTCTCACTCATGTAGTGACATTGTGGTTCGTTTTTGACGCCTCAAAATACGCAGGCGTTGTGTTCTGTACCATACTATTCTATTTCAGTAGTTATCTTCACAACGTTTACAAGCGTGTATGCTGCCTTTAAAACTGAGATTGAAACAATGACAAAATTCTTTCGGTCTGGTCTGCTCGAATATGTTTATCCCCCCCCCCTAGTCAAAACATTGAATGAAATGCTTGTTTTCATTGTTTGACTGTTTTTGTCAAATAAATTTGCAATTATTTCTGCCTCCGACTGTCAATCAATTTCGACTAGGCACAGCCTGATCTTTTTGGGCGGAGTTGTGCAAGTGTGTACGACTCGGCACCTTAGGAACACAATGTCTCTGTGTATAGCCCGTTTTTTGTCCCGTAACCTTTGTGGTCTTCAAGCTGTTTGTGGACAAACCTGATTTTTATGTTTTCCTCAGCAACTTTTTCATCGTGGCCACTGCCTTCAAGTTATGAAAGATTATGTGCTTTTAGTAGCAACTGTTTAGAAGATGGGGTGCGCACACTGGAAAACATTACTTTCTGTTGAAATGGAGTCATATTTCGTACAGCTGCTAGTTATAGCGTCTCAAGTGTTCAGTGGAATAGCCTACTCTGCTGACTTCTACAGAATGTTGAAGTTATGTTTCAATCAATAGCTGGCTTTAGGACGAATTCTTCTAAAGTAGGCATTAGTATGGACGGTTCAAGACCGGGCACTTTGAGCCATCTACGGATACTTTTTTTCTTTTCATCTCTCTTAAGTGAAACAGATGGAATCAAATCAAGGTTTTGAATAGAAAATGCTTACCGGATCACCTTTTGGCTGAGCTCACTTTGAATTTTTTGGGATAGAACCATAACAAACGAAAATCTTCCGAAATCTCTCAAATAGGATCACTGGTTATAAACAATGGGAAAAAAAGCTCCAGAAGGTTGATGAACAAGTCATCGTGTGGACTGAATTTTTGGTTGGGAGCTTACCACAAGCCTTCTAAACGTTCACGCTACAGGTCTGGCATGTATGGAACTTTTTGTTGCCATGCGAAAAACACAAGCCCTTTACACCCATGGTAGTGACTTTTCTGACTCAACTAACACGCTTCCTCCAGATAAAAACTTGTACTTGAGTGAATGAAACTCTTCGAACGATTTAATATCATTTCCAGAACCATTTTATGTCTATTTTTCAACGCGTCTACCTTCAAGTATCAGTTTTAAGTTTGGTAAAGTTCAATTCAGTTTTCAAGTTGACATTACGTCCAAATTTTCAGCAACGACTCGAGGAGTGTCACAAATCTGCACTACATTAAATATTACTCTCGCATGTGAGATCGTAACGGGAACTTTTCTGCAATTCTTGTTACATTGCACACGTGCCAGGCCACATCCTGCACGCTTTTCCTTTTTTCAAACTATGCATGAGCAATAAGTGCACATTTAGTTGCCCATTCACTTAGTTGCCAAACTTCCTAAACTAGCTTCATTACCAGTATAATATTAAAACAAAAGGTTTTTTGAAAATCCATATTCTTGCAGAGTTCTCGGAGCATTGAAAATTCATGCTACATACATTACTGACTTTCGTATTAGCAAACGGTTTTCGTTACCCTGAGCCATTTTTTTGCGTTCAAAAGTGACTTGTGGTCTAAGAGAATGGCTTCAAATGTGTACGACGTGTGAGTGGATGACAGATGCTAGCGATCTGTTTCTACTGCAGGCCTAATTCTTTGACGTCACCACATTCTCAGTCGCGTAGTTACAACTCCATTTAAAGGCACAGACCAGTCTCAGGGGTAATTTTTGATATTATATTTCGGCCGCCGTGTATAGCAACTCTGCCAAGCGCGAAATCTCAATTTGTCTAAATAGGCGAGGAAAAAGTCGACACCCGCCCCCTTGAAAGAAAAAAATGGGTGACGCCCACCGACAAGCTTCCGATCTCAGTAGGGAGGGAAAGTGCGATTGATTTTAATCAAAATGTATGTTCTTCCACTTGTTTTCGGTCTGGCTTTATATTGCGACCTATTTCAGTACGATGGCCGCGCATACCGAGAAAGAACAGGCTCGAGACAACTCGTCCGCGAACTTCTCGCCTTTCAAACTCAGAATCTTTGAGGGGTCATAGCTCTGTCCGTAGTGAGCTCTGAGCGATTCTGGTCACACCATTGTGATCAGCGTGAGATTTTCTTCAACATAAGCAGGAAAACAAAAACTCGATTCTGAGGTTGGACTGTGCCTTTGAGGCATAACATCTGAGTTTGTCTGTTAATTACCGCTAATTCAATCTTGTCAGACTTCATGACAATACTAACATTCCCTCAGTTCCACACGGTGGCGGATTACCCTGGTGGGCTAGACTCCATATCTTGCCTACTAAACCTTTTCTTTCCATGGGTAGCAAGCTCATGATACGACCGGGTTGATAATGTTGTGAGTACTGTAAGCTTTTGATAGTGTGAACTTTTCGTGACAGAAGCAGTCTTCCTTCATCTGAAACTCACAAAAAAGTATGTAATCTGTTTATCTCGTAGATTTGCAAGACCATGTCGCCTTTTGCTTTTTCACGTGTTTTTGTTACTTCAAACAAACTTGGAGCTCAGACAAATGTTAGATTTCCATATTCTTCATATTCAACATATTTTCATCAGTTCGCCCCCTGGCAAAAAGCTGTGAATCCCCAATTGTAAGAATACATGCTTTCCAGACTATTTTTTTTTGGTCCAGCCATGTTTTATGCTCAATTCTGACAAAAACTTCAGCATTTCCGGTTCCATATACGCTCTGGTCTTCAACCAAAGCTGGAAGCCTAATCTTTCCGCTCTCTTCTAATATTCACTATGATTATGAACGAGTCTCAATTATTGTATTCGTATTCATAGCTGATTCGTTTCGCAGAAACCTAAGATGAACTCTCTACCCACTTTTCTAAACAAGGACTTCTCTCGGGGCTTCCAACCAACCTTATTTGGATATTCAATTTTCTAAGTTGAAATATTCTCTGAATACGATATAAAACATGACATGTTGTGGCCGATTTGCCAAACTTTATGTTGTAGCAGTGTGTATCTTTAGGTCGAGCTGGCTCCAGGCTTCTTTTTGCAGCCAACAGATCAATAAAGGAACACGGATTAGTAAACTACATATGTATAATGGATTCTTTATGAAAGTTGGAGACAAGGATGAGTGACATAAAATTACTAAAATTCGGAAATTGGTTTTCAGGTTTCAAAACAGAAAAAGTTGCTCCGGTTCTGAAGGTTAGGTGCAAAACGCCTAAAACCGCGCAGAAATGCAGTTTAAAACGCTAAACGAGGAAAATTTTTGAATTTATTGATAGGCTGCTCCTACATCAATAGACCCGAAACATATTCTTTCCGCAGCACTTTGTGCGCTTTTTGGCGCGCGAAACACGGAATTCCACTGATGCCTGGTTGGAAATCATTATGTGAGCGATTTACCCTAGGCTAACACTTCTCTGGGAATGTAATGAATGCCAATGTAGTGGTGTATTTTTGATTCAGTGTATGATGTTCTGCTTTATTTTTCGATTACCTCTATGGCGACGTTTCATTAGCCACTGCCACAATTTTTTCTTTGCGTTAAGTCTCGCTCGAGTAAATGAGCATAGTTAGACAGCCAGAAGTTGTCGAGCTAGCCGACAACCTTAAAAGGTCGTGTGTCTGCATAACTTACTGGCCATAAATCACGCTCTCTATAAAGTACATTCCCATGGGGCATCTTTTCACAAGCCCCCGAAGCAATCAGCCCCAAGCCCTAAGCCTGAACCTACCCAAAACTACTGCCTTGTTATTTGCTATATACATACTAGCACTGCTAGCCAGTCGGGAACATACATACGGACGGATGCCGAGAAAAAGAACCCGAGTTATCGACCGCTGTTGGTTGTTGGGAGGGTTTCTCGCTCTAACAATGCACATCATGACGAGGGGCTTCTCTGCCTTCTTTTGATTTCACACATCCCCTCAGCTCAGAATCGATTCCTACCCTCCGCCTTCATTTCGGCTACACCTGGCTAGAATCCACCCATGGATGACTACGGGCAGTTTTTTTTCTCATTATTTCACCCCTCTTTACAACGAGATAACAAAGAATGCACTAACAAACCCGTCAATAACGGCTTGCAATACAAACACAACAAAAAAAGTCGGCAGTTTGGCCACACAAGCGCTCTCAAATTGGATTTCTTATGCGAAAACGGCACCCCGCTCGGCGCTTTAGGCATTTCCTTCCGCGGACATCAAGCGTGTGCATAACCTCCAACTAACAAGAGAATACGGAGAAAACAACACAAGCGCTCCCAAGCTTTTCATTAACCAACCAAATAGGCAGTCCCAGCCCTTTATTAAGGTAGCAGCAAAAAGTAATCAACGCCAAGGGCAGCTACACTTCGAGGACAGGAGTGCAGTTTCAAAGAACAGAAACGAGGCAAAGCGGCTAAAGACCACCGGCGAGATGCCAGGAATTCTCAGGGATTCTTTGAGGTGCAGTAGAATAGGCTGACACGAGTAGTCTCAAGGGACGGCAAACGTCTACACATCCAAAAACACCAGTTTAGTATGCTGATTTTGCTAAGCTGGTTACAGCAGATCACCTCATGTACCCTTTCCTATTGGGGAAGCGAGAGGAGCTGAACTGAAACGAAACACCTGTCCATTACCCGAAAAACCACACAAATCCACTGAGGTTTCTAGCTCTTAAAACATAGGAAGGAAAACCATGTCAACGAATACCCAACGCTTTTCAGTGATTGCGAGCTTGCCGGCTGCCCTCGAAATTTGCAGTGCCTAAACTCCAAGGGAAAGATTCAAAGAATGCTAATAATTAGGAAAAACCAAATCACGTAATCCCAGTTGTCCGCAGTTCGATAAGATGTCGCATGCTGCGCAGAACAACCAAAGAAGCGTCACTTGTAGGTCAAGAACGGTTTTTAGAGTCATAGACAGGTGTTCCGCGAGAAGCGTGCCCCTTATCAATTGTCAACAGGGAGCAAGTTGACAAGTTAAAAGGGACAGACTTCGCGCGGAATACCTACTCAGACGTTCGCTGTTGTCTACAGGACGTCGATCCGCCCAGAACGAGTCACCGCTGGCGAACAGGCAGCTCTACGCGGGGTCGTCCCAGTGTGCTGTTGAGCAGGGGGCGACGGGCTGTTAAACAGCCCATCGACCGGCAATCCCGCCGAGTGCCTTAAATCGACGCAGACCGAGTTGTTGTCCACAGGACGTCAATTCGGGATGTCTACGGCTGCGCAGGTCGATGGGCTGTTCTACAGAACAATCGCGGGAGGGGCGGTGGCAGCGTCCATCAATCGATGTAGCACGCAGATCGTGCCGTCCAAGTGCAATTCGTTTTATTTTTTTGATGATGCTCTAGACTTCTATGGCAATTCTTCTCTTTTTTTAATTAGAAGAGATCTATGATTCGTTTTTTAATAACGTCTTCCCGTGGAAGGGGTGTTGGTGGCATGCCGAGAGATGCACCTCGCGGCGTTCCCCGTGATGGACAGGAAGGTTTCCGTGGTTCACGGAGCTTTCAGCAACTGCCTTCGTAGGCAGATTTTGATTTTTTCCATCCCCTTATGTGTGTCATTTGCGTCATTTTTAGTTGTTTGTCAGGAATCTCTGATCACTCGGGGGTGTTCATTTACCCTGATTCCCATCCATGTTGTCAATACTCGAGGAAAGGTAAATGTAGCGAGATAAAAAAAATTGTAGGTTTAAAAAAATAGGCGTAGTTAGCCTTTTCTGGTTAACAAGGGAAGCCGTTTTAGCGTAGTCCGGGATCAGCGAAATGGAGTACCTCGCGAGCTTAAAAATTTGCCGCATTCAGTGCGTGTCGAATATGTATCCAACTCGAGTGACCACTCCCATTTAAAAAGTGTATTGCAGGGACACGTGTTCCAAAAAGCAGCGCGTGCTGCAAGCTAGTCCAGCGTTATCGTAGCTGCACATCGGCACGCGACGCGCCCGGCACACCGACATGCAACTCGGCCAGCTCGTCGAGCACTATCTGGGGCCGCGATTGGTTGGACGAGGTCTCCAGCGGCTGGGCAAGCAAAGCACCGCAAACTAATGTAATTGTACCAGCGAGGCTGCCGGCATCTAAGTCCCGCCTCAAGAGTTTTTCGCATTCTTCCCATTTTTGGGAAATCCTTTTTTCATCGAGTTGAATGTGTATCATGCACGCATTCAAAGTTTTATTTGTCGGGGCACGTGCTGTAATCTGAAACACTATAAGAGCACGTGCTCCCTAGCAGCACGTTCTCTGACTGTGCTCCTAACCCCCTTGTCTTCGGGTTGAATGCATATTCGGCGCGCATTGAATACGGCGATAATCTGGGAGGATGTTCTTGCTACTAGTAGCGAAAAATGTGAGTGAATCCGGTATAATCGTAGCCTGCCTAGACTCACTCTGAAAGAAGTTATGAGCGTTTTTATAGCTTCGCGGCAAGGTAGGGGTACCCACCATGGGGTTTTTGAGGTGTTTTTTTAAAAATTTTTCTCCGGATACTACGATAAACATGTACTGCTGAACACGAATATGGGGTTTGCTTGTCGGAATTTATAGCTTTACTGTAGGTTACGGTAGGTAACATGTTATTCAGGAGGCAGAACTTCATCGTTTGAAAACAGACAAATGGACATTGAATTCGTATTCAGCACCCCAAAAACCCCCACATAGAAACTTTGAGACAAATCTGTGACATTGATCGAACTACCGTATAGTATAGCTGTACAATTTCGAAAAAAATTTCAAACGACTGCAATTTGAAAAAAATTCGTTCGACGAAATTTCGAACGAACGAAAATTGAAAAAAATTGTTCGACGAAATTTTGAACGGAATTTGAAAAAATTACGTTCGAAAAATTTTCGAACGAACGAGTAAAATATCGATTTTTTTTTCAAAAATTTCGTTCGTGTACAACTATACCGTATACCCAACGTAATCTATCGTAAGCTGTCAAAAATCCATAAACTGACATCAGATTCGAGTTAAGAACTTTAAATAAACCCCAAAAGAACGATTTGAGCCACATCTTTTGTCACATTCCAGAAATCGTCGAAAGTCGATTTTGCCGTCAAACTTTTCTGCCGGTGGGAAGCTTTGAACAACTTTAGTCGAACTTAGGAAAAACCACAGGTAAACCTCAGATTCGTGATCAGCACCACAAATCACCCCCAGGTTGAATTTTAAGTCAAATCTGGAAAAAAATTTCAACACTTTCTGTACCCCGTAATTGATATAATTGAACGATGAACCGAAAATCCATACAAGTCAAGAACGCCATCAGTCTGCACATAGCTCGGAGAAAGCGCTTTCACCCAAACTTTGCCTTGGGGGGCTGTTTCGGGCCCTGAGCACGATTATGAGGTCTGTTTCCGGATTTTCATAAAATTAATGCGCTTTTTCGAGGGTACAATAGGAACAAAAATCAGAGAAAAAAACTGCTATAACGTTTTTCAGGGTAACTCTAGGCAGCTGCAAAGGGCATATTTGGACTCTGCGTCCGAAACTGGCTCTAGAAAAGTACATTTCATTTGGAATGGTTTGTATAACTTATAGTAGTTCATTTGGAAGCAGTAGAGCGTTGTCCGCATAAGGACATCATTACTAAAATAATGTAACGTCGGTATAGATACTAATCAGACCTTGCGTTTACTCTCGAAGGTTGGCGCAAACTCGGTGTCATATGATATTACGTAGGTGCACCGAGTTTGCGCCAACCTCCAAAGAGGAACGAAAAGTCTCATTAGGATCCACGCCAAAGTTAGTTTTTCTCTAGAAAATTTGATTGAGAGGGTCCAATTTCTCTGTTGCCCTTAGATTAGAACTGAAATAAGGAAAATCGGGCCCCATCATCAAGTTTCGAAAGAAGGCATAGCGCCGTTTAAAGGCAGCGTACACGCTCACAAACGTGGTCGAGATAACAGCATAAATAGGAACACACGGCCCCTACCATGTCAAATACGTTTGAAGCGCCAAAAACCATCCAGGATGACAATATTACTTGGCAATTTTTTTTCATTCTTGCCTTCCACGCCAGTGTTTTCCCACCCATTCGAGTACGAGAATGAGAAAAGAAACTTGAGAAAACATGGGATAAGTTAGAGTGATAGCATTACCAAATGGGAACGCACGAGAGAAACAAGTTTATTCACCTAATATATCATGTATGTTCACCTATGTAATCCTCCATTTCAAAAAGTCAGCCGAAGTAGAGCGGCATTCTCAAAAATGGACGAGAGTTAATCGCTATGCAGACATGTTATATACATTTAAAGGCAGCATACACGCTCACAAACATGGTTGAGATAACAGCACAAATAGGACCGCCTGGTCCCTACCATCTCGTCAACGGCGTTTGAAGCGCTGAAAACCATCCAGGTTGACAGAATTCAAGCATTCCCGTCTCGAAAGCCTGTGGAACCCCACCCCTACGAATAACAGAATGAAGAGTGAGACATGTGAAAACATTTGATAGCTTAGAGTGATAGCCCTAGCAAATGAGAGTCTACGAGAGAAACGGCTTGGTTTACCTGAATATAACATGTCTGTTTACTGATGAAATGCTCCATTTTATAAGCCAGCCGGAGTAGACGGGCTTTCTTGAAAGTGGATGGGAATTAATCGGTATGTAAACAAGTTATATACTGGGAAATCAAGCTGTTTCTCTCGTAGACTCTCATTATATAGTGCTATCGCTCTAAATTATCAAATGCTTCCACATGCCTCACTCTTCATTCTATTATTTGTAGGGGTGGGGTTCCACAGGCATTCGAGACGGGAATGCTCAAATTCTGTCAACCTGGATGGTTTTTAGCGCTTCAAACGCCGTTGACGGCATGGTAGGGGCCAGGCGGTTCTATTTATGCTGTTATCTCAACCATTTTTGTGAGCGTGTATGCTGCCTTTAAGCAAGTCAAGCTATTTCTCTCGTGCGCTCCCATGAGATAGTGCTATCACTCTATCTTATCACATGTTTTATCAAGTTTCATTTCTAATTCTCATACTCTAACGGGTGGGAAATACAGACGGTGAAGGCAAGATTGCTCAAACATTGTCACCTATTGTCATCCTGGATGGTTTTTGGCGCTTCAAACGTCGTAGACGACATGGTAGGAGCCGTGCGGTTCTATTTATGCTGTTATCTACACCATGTTTGTGAGTGTGTATGCTGCCCTTAAGGGGTGACGTCAAAAAGCGGTTGATGCTTCACTGGGATGGTAATATCAGGTCTACAGGATGTTGATAGGATGTGAACGCGGAATAGGGGATGGAGACCCTCCTCCGATGGGATGTCTACAGCAAAAGCGTTCCCGCGGATAGGTTGTCTACGGCACCAAGGAGGGGGGCGACGGGCAGTTCTCGAGGGGCGATCCATGCCCCTTTTGGATGTCTACAGGGAGCATTGCGTGAGGTGACATCTCATTCGTGTCCTGTGGACAACAGCGAACGTCTGAGTATCTACGATCTCTGTGCGGCTTAACTGACATTTTATTTGAGGGCAGTGTTCACGATGAAATATGTTTGTCGAGTTTACCTCAGTAAAGTCGTCTTTTGGTTCAGTGTAGAACAACCAAGACCCAAAAAATTACAAAAAAGCATTTTGAACAAAATTAGCAATTTGAAATCGATATTTTTTTTCTGGTGAACGAGTTTAATGCTTGGAATAGATGATTTGCAGTATGAGGGGTCATCAGCTGGCTCCAGACTGATATTTAATCAATGACTTTTGATAGTCGAGTTGGCCACAAACAGACATTTGCTTAACACTAACCCTTTCGTGTTCGTTTCCTGTGGAAATTGTTTCTGTATACTCTTAAATAATTTTCTTAATCGCTATGCACGTCGCCAGAATTTAGACCGGCGCAGCATGAAACTCGAATTTCTATGGACGATGTTGTGAAGCTGTGCACGGAATGGGATCTTTGTACCCTAAAAACTTTATTTTTAGGGTGCTATTCGCTGCGCAACCTTTATACTTATTCAACCGTTTTCGAATAAAACAGATTTCTTCAGTTTTCTCGAGAACTTTTTCCATCGTGAACTTTGCCTTCCACTTCGGGACAACTTAGATTACATGATTTGATCTAAACATTAGCCTTCTTTACCTCTACACCTGAAAGTTTGGGTTATTCAAACTTGGCGGGAGACAGATAAACTTGCAATTAATTCACCGCTGAGAAGCGTTGCTTCAACCTAGCCTTTCCTTACTTGTTTCATTCCAATAAAAAACTCCTTGATTCGTATTTATTTTATTTATTTAGCTTCCAATTTGAATGCGGATGAGTGTATTTATCTGTAGTTATTCTATCCTCTGTTATTTTATTTCATCTGTGTTGATTTTATAATTTGTTGAGATATTCTTTTTTGTCTTACTTTGCTTGTTGTGTTGAACGCCCTTACTTACAGATTGGAATTACTTTTAGAACCGACTAAGTTTCCAATATTCCTTTTCTATCCGCCTCACTATTATTTCATCACTTGGGGAGTGTTCTGAAAGTGCAAATTGACTACGTACGTGGCCAAATTCAATGTGGGTGGAAACATGTGCTCGGAAGCGGGTAGCCTCTCTCTCCACAACTTCGGTGGATACCTATCAACACCGTGTAGGGTTTTTGAAAGTTGTGAATCATGTTTGGTGGGTCAGAATTGAGTCACATAATGATCCATGGCTTGCAGCTGATGAAAGCCTAACCTATGATCATAACTGTTTATCCGAATAAGGGGCCTCAGGACTTGCTTTGCAACAATATCTCATTGATTAGTTGCCAAATCCCACTTCAATGGGCCTCAAAGCAACATTCCTCGTCAAGAATTCAGGGGAAAAATGGGAACCA
Source organism: Aplectana chamaeleonis (assembly GCA_029168955.1). Taxonomy (NCBI): domain Eukaryota; kingdom Metazoa; phylum Nematoda; class Chromadorea; order Rhabditida; family Cosmocercidae; genus Aplectana; species Aplectana chamaeleonis. The sequence goes on along the minus strand of JAPDOI010000543.1, from coordinate 167,723 downwards.
CTGCTGGCCAGCTAGCCTTCCTCATTCCTGCCTTGCCGCACATGGACAAAAGAAAACGGCAGGGAGTGAAGTTACTGAAGCACAGAAAACGCCCCCACCACTAGAAACTCAGCCACAACTGGGGCACCACGAGTTGCTTATGGATATCGATCGGTCCATCCCCGTTTTTTCGTAACTCGCTGCCATTTTACGGCATCCGGCGAAGAATAGAGTTTTATTGAAAAAGCCAGTTTTCATGAGACGTCGTGAACACAACGGGTACAAATTTGGTTAAAAAGGACTTTTTATCGCATTCCTGTTTCTACCTAGGCCTTCACCTGTACCTATGTTGAGCCCATCTTTCTTGTTCAATATCGCGCTATAAAGATATGACTATATATAATCTTCAGCACTTTGTCAAACTTCAGCGGTCCAAAGAATCGACCTAGGACCAATTTTCTACTCTCGAGCGGTGATTATAAGAAATATTATCACAGTCTCAATATAAGAAATGCAGATCCGTACACAGACCGTATGCCCTATGCCACAATCGTGATCACAACTCCAAATCACTCCAACAGGCGAACCTTGGGTGCAGAGGAAAATTCGATCTCTGTAGCCCATAGAGTGAGATGGTAATACTATGAGTATTAATGCGAAAAATCTATTTATCTCCTTTATTAAGTGTATACCAGACTTTTATTCATCATATTTACCCTCGACATCAAAATAAAATTAATATATTTAATGTTGCTCATGCGATTGTGCATTTGCGTATTTCCACTAAGCCCCCTTTAGGTTTCTCCGTAATCGATAAGTAAATGGTAAGTTTCTGCTGAATTTCGAAGAAAAAACAACGGAACGTTGAAAAATCGTGAGTTTTCCCCCACACACAAACATTATCAATATACCTGAAGTCTTTGCAATGGATGCACGCAGGAATAACCACAAAAAAAGTGATTTTTCTCTGTTCTTTCCATTTTTTGTAGTTTTCATTTTTCTTTTGTTCACTTTTTGTACGTATCTATGATAAAGACCTTAGTCGTATTGATAATGTTTGGTGAGGGGGAAACCTACCGTTTCTCAACGTTTCCCGTGTTTTTCCTCCGAAATTCGGGAAAAATACAACTGTGACGTCGATTATAGCGCACATCACAGTATGTTCAGTGGAAATACGCAACCGCACAACCGCCTTTTTCCGTTGTCGCAGACTGTATGTTTGACTCCTCACGATTAGATTGATTTCGAAGCAATCAACCGTTGTGTGAATCGTATTTCAATTTTCTATTCTGAACTAGATAGAGCGTCCCTATGAAAAGCGGTGCTCTACAAAAACTTTACTTTTGAAAAACGTTGTTTCAAAATGCTTAGGCATCGATTTTTCAACTTTTTTTTAGATAATCAGATTGCGATATAAATTTAATGACAGGGGGAGTAGGTCGTTCAATATAGCATAGAAACATCGTCAACTGGCTGTCGTAGCTTCGACATACAACGAAACACCAGTAAACCCCCCTTAGCTTGACAATCGACACCTTATTGTTTCTTTTTCATTGAGACAGACCTATTTTCTAGGGACACCAACATTATGAGGGGGTAGAATACCGGAGCCCCAAACTTGGTGAATGATACTACGTAGCTTGATCCAAATCTGGGACTTACCACAAGTACGGTCACGGACAATGTTTTAGGCCGGGTCCATACTTCCATGTCGCGACTACATCTCGATCGATATGCGCTGATCTCATGCAAGGCGTCGCACTGCTGTGGATGTATGAACCCGCCCTGGTAGTAATGTAATGTATCATACTACATACTACACTTTCCAATTTCAGTCACTTGAACTGCCGGTGGTCGACATGCGCTTGAGACAAGTGAATCTAGAAGCCCATCTTCACACCAACGAAAAATACGAAACATATTTCAAACGTCGTATTGCCAACATCGTCTCGTCTTACTGTGAACATCAGGCCGACGAATGCCCTGGAGCCACCCTTCGACTCTCTCCGGTACTTTTTCATTATACTCTATAGTCTTTACTACTTAACAGTGTGTTGCGTAACCGTCATTTGTGTTTGTGTCGGATGGTCTGTGCTGTGTTGCGTAAGCGTTTAATCTAGAAAACGTTTAGCATTTTTTACTTTTCAAACTTTTAAGTATCCCAGACTTTTTTGTCAAAATGTATAGCTTCCCTATACTCTGCAACAACGAGACACCTCCCACCACTTTTTGTACGAGAGCTATCTCAATTCAGGTATCAGGTTGTAACGGGGTTTCCCGTCATTTGAATTGACGATTTTAACCTTTAAGCAATGATCTTTTGGCGAAGCGCCACATATCGATCGAAAGCACAAAATCTCTTCTATCCAACGCTGCCTTCCGCTGGAGCCAAAGCCTCTTCATTTGCGGGACATATGCTATAATTCAGCGGTAATCTACAGTACTGAGCATTTTTGAGCGCTTATATTTACCTTGAGGTAAACCACCATACCTGCCAGAGTTGACATGATATCTGATAGCGTATGCGGAAAATTTCGACGGAGCGTAATTATTGATCTCATCGGAATTTCGTGACTTTGCAACTCCGGCCTTTTCTACCTTATCCGACAGGTTTCGGCCTGGAAGGTTCGAAGTGAAAGGCAGCGTCTGCGCAGAAAACCACATCTGGGTTTTTCATCTCAATGCAATGTCTGAACCAAATGGAGATAGCTGGCGAAGCTTGAGAACTCTATGTTGCGTATTCATAATGCTATGGGCTCGTGAAAACTGCTCCGTGGTCTAAAAGGCGTTTTCCCGGTCGATCATCTAACACAAGGAACAGAAGCGCCACTACAGGCTCCGACAAGACGCGGAAATCCAGAATTCTATATTTTTCATTCCGAGAGATCCTCGATTTTCAGAGACGTGTGTATTGAAAACTTCTAATTTTCAAACAACTTTTGACAGCAGAAAGACAAAAAGAACTGTAGAACCTAAAAAGTTAAAGGCAGCATACATGCTCGCAAGCATAGTCGAGATAACAGCATAGATAGGTCCGCACGGCCCGTACCATGTCGTCAACGACGTATGAAGCGCTGAAAACTGTCCAGGATGACAATATTTGACAATGTTTGAGCAATCTTGCCTTCCACGCCCGTATATTCACACCCCTTCGAGTAACAGAATGAGAATCGATACTTGTGAAAACGTGTGATAATTGAGAGTGATAGCACTATCAAATGGGGGTGCACGAGAGAAATAGCTTGGTTTACTTGAGTATAACATGTCTGCATACCTATTGACTCTCGTCCACTTTCGAGAATGCCGCTCTGCTTTGGCTGATCTCTTGAGATGGAGGATTTTATCAGTGCACAAACATGTTATATTGAGGTAAATCGAGTTTTTTTCTCTACTGCACTCCCTTTTTATAGTGCTATCATTCTAAGTTATCACATGTTTTCTCAAGTATCGATTCTCATTCTGTTACTCGAAGGGGTGTGAAAATACGGGCGTGGAAGGCAAGATTGCTCAAACATTGTCAAATATTGTCATCCTGGACAGTTTTCAACGCTTCAAACGTCGTTGACGACATAGCACGTGCCGTGCGGACCTATCTATGCTGTTATCTCGACTATGCTTGCGAGCGTGTATGCTGCCTTTAAGGGGCTACACCAATTCAGCCATTCTAAATTTAAAAATTTGTGTACTACACAAGACACACCGGACAGACGGGAAAAAAGGGAGCTAAATTCTTCGGGATTTTCGAACTTTTTTCTCCGGAATTTGACTGTTTTGGGTGGCCTCTTTGCGATATATCACAACTTGGTAAGCCTAACAGCGTAGAATTGTGAAAAAAACGCTTTTATGCGCGTACGCTGCATTTATGTATAATTACCAATACCCTACTCAATAGTAATTTTTTCTTCAATTATCGATGTTTTTCGGAAATCGAAATTCCAAAAAAAACTATCGATAATTGACGGAAAAATACTATTGAGAAGGGACTTGGCCATTATGAGTAACTCTGGAGCTTCGAGGCCGAAACTTATCAAATAAGCGAAAAAAGACCGAAGTTGCAAAATGACAAAATCCGCCAAAAATACATAGTCACGCTCGAAATTTTCTGCAAACGCTACTATCTAGTTCTAAGGTGGCTCAAAGTCGTGTAAACTCTGACAGGTTTGGTGTTTTACCTCAAGATAAATAGAAGCACAAGCACTGTCGTTTTCAGAGCCGAATTCCCGTCCGCATTTGCGGACTACGCTATTGTATCATGCGACACGTGATAATCGTGCTCGGACCATTTAGTCCCGGCACGATTCACCACTCTCCCAGCAGGATTTTCACGTGACGTATCAGGTAACATCCGTAGTCTGCAACTGCGGACCGGAATTTGGCTTGGAGAACGGTGGTAGATGCTTAGTACTAAGGATTACCACTTGATTATGGCATATATTTCGCAAACGAGAAGGCTCTTGTCCACGTGGAAGGCAGCTTTGGATAGAAAAGGACTTGCGCTTTCGATCGGTGTATGGCACTGGCCAAAGAACCAACGATGAAAGGTTTAAAAATAGTCAAAATCAAGGGGCAGGAAACGTTTGCTTGCACCTTATACAAGTGTAATAGAAGCCATACCCTCTAGCTATGGTTTAGCCGAGGAATACCCTCTATCGTACCTAACAAACTGTTTTCATAAACGACTGGGTGCTGAGAATGAGGCCTATACAAGTTTTCCATATCCAACCGTTGATGAATCTGACCTCTGGAAGTGATGGTTTTTTATTTAATTTTTTTTATGAATACATCTTTCTATCCCACGTTTGCTTCTTGTTTTTTTCTTCTAACTTTTTGAATAATAAATCCTTACAACCAAGATAAAACGGTTCCTCAAAGAATATTCGAATAAGCCAGGTGGACAGGTAAGATAAAAACCCTACGTGAGACATGCCCCTGCAAAGTCTTCAAGACATTTCATTCCAGAAAAAACGTGAATTTTTAAAAACTTTCAGGGACAACACCCTAAGAACTACTTCCCTAGCAACCTCTTCATGCATTCCCATAGGCACTTTCACACTTCACTGACTTCACTTTGCACTCCTATTTCCCGCTCCTTCTTACGTGCATGTGGACTCACTCAAATGAGCTGTAGCAGCCACGAGACGCTCACAAATCTCCTCAAGCGGTTCTCCTCCTCTTTTGAAGAACGCATCCGTCGTTTAAAACGACTACGAGTTTGCCATCACAACGAGGGGATCGATAGCGCCACAAGACACACATTTTTCGTAAGGCCCAAAGCTATTTATCACGCCGAAGCGTAAACATGAATCTCGACCTCCAGCGCCAGGGGACAACACAAATTAAACTCTTCATAGCCGCAATTTTCTCGAGCCCGGACTAAACCAAGTCTTACTTGCTATGCTTTGGCATGGTGGGCGTCCCACATGGGCAAATAAGTGCTCCACGAAGTACGAAAACTTCCGGAAAATCTTTACCAAGGCGTCTACGGAAGTGCAAAAATGACCAAAAACGCAAGCATAAGGGGAAACGCCGCAATTAGTGCTTAATCATGGAGGCACGCGCTTTTCAATGCATTTGGGGAGTACATCCTGGGGTAGACGAAAATTGAAAACACGTGTACGCAGTTAAGTAGACACTTTCGTTACCCATTGTTATGCAACGCCTGGCTAGAGAGATGTTTTTCAGGTTCAACCCTTGTATGACAAAGACATTGAAAAACTCCCGAAAAAAAAACTGAATACGAGTACGGCCCCTGGAAGACAATGAGGTCCAGTTGAGAAGGAAAAAAGATTTGAATAGTTCATAAATCCCAGCAACTTTGCATGCTCCATTCACTCGTCTGAAACTCGAAAATGCTTCTTCTTGATAACAAAAACTTGAAATACCACGAAAAGTTATTTTAATATTTTGCTATGTTCGTAAATAACAAATATGTAAAATCCCGCGAAAAATTTCGAGAATTTGAAGAAAGCTGTTGTGAACCTGTGACAATCAGTGGAAAAAAATTAAATGGAAATCCGGCTGCATTTGTCCAAAAAAAAATGAACGTCATTAGAAAATTTTGCTTTTCCAAAAAAATCGATTGAATGCGCCAAAATCTCATTGGAATTAGTCCATAGAGCGGATAAACTCAGGAAACATTCGACTTACTGTATCAACTCCTAATTGACCTACCTACCTGATTTTTTGCCAATTTAGCGGAATTTCCGCCGAGGATTTCAGTGAAGATTGACGGAATTCGCAGATATTTTCATTCTTCGTAATTGAGCCGTCGAAACTGCTCCGATTTACGATGAATTTCTACAGCTCTCCATTGAAGTCTACTGGTACTCTCAAAACCATTTTTTGGAAAACTCGTCAAATTTTCAAATGAAGATGATGCTTTTTTTTGGATAAATACGCCCGGATATCCATTAAATGTCTTCGTGACTGACTGTTCTTGAATTAAAGCGACTTTCACCATAAGTCTCAATGGATTTCGCTAGCTTTCTATTCGATTTTAATAGCAGAATAAAGAACTAAGAGGTATCCTTGAGGTATTTTATGAATTTCTGATAGATTGTGCTGGCTTTCAGGGAATTTAGCTGGCCCTTCGTTGGAGATTTTTTAGACGATTTTTCCTAAATTGTGACCAATCTTATTTTTTTTGCCGTCGATACTGATTCAATTTTCAAAGAAGACCCTTAGCTCGCAGAAGGAATTAGGTAACTGAGGGACTTGTATTTTTGAAGTGAACACGGAATTTTTTCGCCTGTTTATTCTGAAATCCGTTGAAATTCATTCCGACTGGTTTTTGAGAAAACACAACAAACTTGGGTAAAAATCCAATATCTTTGCTTGCTATTTCATGGATATACGGATATACCTTGCACTGCGACTTATCCTTCAGAGGTTTCGGAGCCTTCAGTCAGTTTCAATGCACTTCGCGTGTTTCGTTCAATTTACATATGTTAGATGAACTCTGCGGAAATATTTTGAATTATTTTTCATAAAAATTTATTTCGGAAAAATCACTACATGAATTTTGATAATGAAAGGCCTTGCAACAAATTTGACGGATTTTTGTTGGGAGTATTTTTGCTGAATTCCGCTTGTATAATATGAAATCTGCTACAATTTGAGAAGACTAAAGCTTTATCGCCCTATTCTTCGTCTAGCTCGAAGCAGACCGTTTGGTTCTTCAACAAAATTCGCCCTTTTTTCAAGATTTCAAACAGGTCTTACTGACCTTGCAATCCACTGGATTTTAAATCCTTTTCGCAGCTTTTGCAGAACTCAGCGTTAAACTTTGCTTGTCTGCTGTCGAATTTCATCAGATTTTAGCGCAAATATTGCAAGATCCAAGCGAATGGCAAACTCCACTCGCATCCTGCAATATTGGCAACGAATTTCGTCTATTTTGGTCCAGTTTCGAAATAATTTCAGTTTTTCGTTTTTGTTAGCTGTTTTGTAGTTAAAATATATCTCCGGCCTTGAATGGGTCGGAACAATTCAGTTTTGCTTTTGATTTGCCATCAATATTATGCACAACGCCATTCCATGTTTATACTCGCCCTCAGGGTGCTCCTTACTTTCCAAATTAGGACATGAATCTGCGGCAAAAATGTTGATTCTTTATAAACTTGTCCAACAACATGTAACCATCAATGTTTTGTTCTTTACCCTTTAACAGAAACCACCTTCTAACCAGCTATCCACTAACCCACTACTCCACACACAACACTAGGCCTTACGCTTTACAGACATCATCCGACGCATCACAGTCAGACGACGGCTACGAGGACAAATCCGTGCTATATGCAGCTGATGATGAGTCTGAACCACTTCTCACTCAGAACAACGTTGTATTGCTGCGAGTCGAACGGGAACCCGCCAACGTCACGCGAATTCTTTTTGCCATCACAAAATCCGAAAACGTCGGCTCTCTCAACGAACAGATGATTATCGATCCAGTGAAGGTAAGCTCCCTGAACTGTGTTATTTCTTGTTCAATAGTTTTTTTCTTGTCTTCCTGTTTTTTACGTACTTATGCTTACAGTAAATTTGAAACATTCAAGAGGTGTTTCATGCTTGCTTTTCTCTTTATGTGCTTTTCCAACCTAAATTTGCCTTAAAAATAAAGCACAGACGTTCTTTTTTTTTCAAAATAGACAAGAACCTTTCCGCAAACATTCTGCACCTTCGAGATGTAACTTTCGTGGAATTTTTGTGGAGCCTTTTGTAACTTCCTTCGGGTCTGCAGGACTTTCCCGAACTTCATCCAACTTTCAGAACTTTTTAGAACTCCGAGAAGCTCACATGAAGCTTCGTGCACTAATTTTTAAACTCTCCAGGGATTTTCGTCAGTTTCGAGGCTTTGCACGCTCATTTCTCTGAAACGTCTCAAATCTGCAGAGGATGCACAGCTCAGCCGAGCCTATTAGACCACACCTTATGAGGCTCACTGAACAGTCCCAAGATAGGTTGAAGTTTCCGGGAATCTAGAGTCTTCGGAAAATTCCAAAAATTTTCTGAACCTTTCGTGCCCTCCTAAAACTGTGTAAGGCTTGACATAGCTTCTCGCGTTTTCACGACCTTTTCTGAAACTGGGAAATAACCTGATCTTCCAACAGAAATACGTCCTTTCCCTAGAACTACATACTTTGGAAACTTTATGGGGCTGCACGTTCTCAAAGAACTGCAGAACTTTCCATACCTTCCCAAGGGTCTCTAAACCTTTCTTACACTTTCTGGAATGTTTCTCAGAACTTCTTATAGCTTCCAAGAACTCACTCGACGGTTCGTGCACTATCTTTTTCACTCTCAACGGATCTGCGCCAGCTCGCACATCCATTTCTCTAAAACGTCTCAAATCTGCAGAGAGAGCACAGTTCTACCGAGCTTACCAGACCACACGTTATGGAATTCACCCAACACTCCCAGAATAGGCTAGAGTTTCCAGCATCCGGGAATTTTTGGAGAATTCCATTACTTTTTCGGCACTTTCGGGTCCTCGAGGAAATGTGCAGAGCTTGGTAGAGCCTTCTCGTGCTTTCACGACCTTTCATGAGCCTGGGAAAAAAGCGTGATCTTCTGTCGGGAACAAGCCCTTTCCTTAGGAATACTCTTGAAACTTCACGGGAACATTCTCAAAAGACTGTAGAACCTTCCATACCTTCCCAGGAGTCTCCAAATCTTTCTCACAGTTTCTAGCTTTTTTGGGCATCTTAGAGCTTCCAGCAGTTCACTCAGATCAGATTGCGCACTTTCTTTGCGAAGTTTCACATTAGCAGCTCTCAAGAGCGTTTAAAGTCTTTGAAGAGATTTCTGAGCTTATATAAGCTTATTACACCTTCCAAGACTAGGCAAAAATTTCCACAATCTGCTCCAGTTTCCGAAGCTCTGGAGAAATTTCAAAATTATATGAACTCGTCAGACCTGAGAGCTTTTTTGCTTTCAAGATCTCTTTCGAGTTTGTTCAAGCTTCTCAGAAGTGGGACGTTCGCCAATGGAATCTATAGACCATACCGAACTCTATAGCACTTCTTCGAAATTTCAATAACTCATTCAGAGCATCATGGGTTTCTTTGAGCTCTTCAGAACAATTTTGCAACAATCGATGGTTTGTAGAGCTCTCTAGATTTCAATGGCTTCCCAAAGCTTTCTTGAATATAGACTTTCGAGCTTTTCACGAAACTCAGGAAGCATTCTGGAGATTCCCTGCATTTTCATGAGCTTCAAAAGAGATTTCTACAGAACCACAAACTTCTTTTTCATTCCAGGTGAAATACATCCTCGGCAGTCAAGCTGGTCCACTTGCCCGAATACTCGGGGGAATCAAACTCGACAGCGTCAGAGTATCACGAATACGACGTCATCTAAAGGCCTCAGACACCGACAACACCCGTCTGATCACAATCATCTCCATTGTTGGTGCATTCTTCGTAATCTGCTACATCATCGGAGCAATACGACTTTGCAGGTGAGAAGTCAACACTTGGCTTGTTTCATTCTCGTGTTGAAAACAGTCAAACCCCACACGGTTTCCAAACAGACTTCAAAATTCTGCTCCCGTAGCAAACATCTTCCCATGCTGCCTCTTCCCTTCCACCTAATCTCACAAATCCTTTTCTGCAAACCCACTTTAATCAGCCACGTCATTGTGGTGCTCCTCTGATAGCCTGAGATTGCTTCGATTGTTTACTACGCATGACAAAACTCTCGCACCACGAGAAAAGAAATGACATAACGATCGGCTTCCCGGACGGAAGGGATGCATACCCCCTACCCCCCGCACGGAAAACGAATCCATTCCTCATACAATTAGACATTGTGTGTTTTTGCGTGCAGTGTATGTGTATATGACGGGGCGTCACTTTCTCGTTGTAAATGTGTATAGGGCCCAGCCAATAGCCGGAACACATGCAAGAACAGAACGGGATATACTTCGTTGTCCGAAAAACATGGACTAATTTAATATCACTTCCAAAGGCAAAAGAACCAGTGGCAGCTGAAGCTCCACCGAGATTTCAGCCATTCCCCAGCCCGATTCGTTCGCCTAAAAACTAACCTAATAACATTTTTACTGCATTGTTCTGTGTTAGTGCTGCATGTGATTATTGTGATTGTGGTTTGAGGTTTTTCCAATGTGCTCGTCATGTATCTCGAAGCTATACTCTAACCGCTACAAATCCACCACCATCCGATAATTCTCAACACACCCCGACAGATTTCGTATCAGGTAAGCGCCGCCTCATAAAGCTGCTTGTTGATCTCTTCACGCTCCGATATAGGAAACAGCATGCGAAATTGATACTTCTAACGACTTGGCTGTGTGGAGGAAAATTACCTTTTTCATTCATTCTTTCTGTGGTGATTCCAAAGGAGTCTCACAAGGGACACCATTTTAGCTTAGTCCGATTTTATCAAAATGAAATACCTTGCGAGAATGCACATGCTGTTAGTAGAAACTGTGAGTGATTCGAGCCTAAATCCCAAAATGTTACAAGCCCAAAATTGTGGGTGCACCCGAGAAACAAAAAACAATTTCTACCCAAATTTTGTCCAGGGTGGTTATTTGGGATGCATACATAACACGAATATGAGGTTCGTTTTCGTTTTTAAGACGACCTTGGTAGGTTACTGTAGTTTTAAAGCCATTTGCCACCGCAACCTACCGCAGTTGTACAAAACCGGAAGCGAACATCATATTCGTGTTCAGCACCCCATATGACCTCTTGGATCAAACTTGGGTGCAGAAGAGAAAGGTCAGTTTTCAGGGTCCACCTAAAGTTTTGAACATGCCACTCTTTGGGATATAGTTTTGAGCTCGAGTCACTGATAATTTTTACCACTGGTGGAATGGACATCCACACGAGGTGCTCCATTTTGCGAACTTCGAACTACGCTAAAATGGTTTCCCTTGTCAATCAGTAATGGGTGAAATAGATGAGAGCTGGCCCTAAATTACTGACAAGTCCTGTTCACTTTGAATTTGTTATAATGGTGTTTATCTTCCACATAGCACCTCTTCAGAAAAAAGGCTTCGAAGAATTTTTTTTCGCGTTTTACCAAGATCAAAAAAGCGATTGTTCGTGACATATTTCATTCCCTCTTTAGGAATTCTGACATAGTTAGGAAACGGGCGCTAGCTTTGCAAACCTACAGCAGTGTCGAAGTCCAGAAACGAAATTGCATCTGTCGTAAGACCTGCCGCCATGACATTGTGGGAACTCAACAAGTCACACATAGTGCCGCTTCGAAGAACGTAGTTTGAATCGAAAACGCTCCCATCACTGTTCTACTTTTACTTTTTTCAGAGACGCACGACGCCGCAAACGTGAAAGAAAGGCCGCCGAGAATGCTGACGGTCTTGCCAACGCCGTCGCAGTACCAAACTATGGCACCTGTACACGAAAAGCATCAAAGAACGGAGCAGTGTTAAAACAGCAACTCATTGAACACGTCGAGAAGCCGCCGCCAAATATGACCTCCACTAACTACAACGAAATAGACGAATGTCTAGATGACTACAAGCACAACGATCAAGAGCCGCATGTGCTCAGCGAGCGTCAAGCTCGTTTCATGTTCATGTGCGATCCATCGCAACTACCGCGAGAGCCAACCTTCGACTCCTCTGCCGCACTTGATAGTGAGCCTTCTCACTCCATGAAGTCCTCACCACCTCGTGAAGAAATCATCGTCGAAGAGAGCAAGCACTCTCCGCCCAAACCGCTGCTAAATCGCTCACCTCCAGCAGAACCCGAAGTTCCTGCGCTTGTGCTAGTACCATCCCTCTCTCTAGATTCCCCCATCACATCTGACGACTCTCCAAACTTCCAAATGGTGGCAGCGACATTCCTTGGCGACCAGGCTGACAGCCCTGAAGATCGGCCGCGGTCCCGTCGCGGTAGTCGTGTTGGTGACGAAGTCCTCGATCTCCGTGAGGTCAACGGTCCGCTCGACAACGAGAAAAACAACAATTTCGATCTGCCTCGACAGATTCCCGTCTTAGAAGAGAGAGATCGACGAGAACACGATCTCGGACGATGGTCAAGCAGTGAGGGTGAGGTGGACGTGTACTACAAACTGAGCGACGACGAGGACATGATTAGAGGCGATGACTGGACCAATGTCAAATCTGCCGCCGCAGCTGCCGTTGCTGCCGCTTCTCCGATCAGTAGCGATTTGGAGCGACATGGCGCCGCTAGTTCCCATGAGGTTGAGAGCGATTCTGACGACGAAGATGACGATGAGCGGTTAAAACGTGACGGCGACATTGATGGCTACGTTTACGAACGATTACGTGAAGAACTTACACCCGTGCCACCCGATAGCTAGCACTGTTTGTACGTACGTGTGTAAGAACGGATGTGTTCTGTTGTTTTATTAGGCTGGTAAGGGCGAACTGGATATGAAACACGAAACTGACCAGCAGCCTTATGGCCGACTTCGTGTCAGCTTCGTGATAGGCGTATGATGTTTTCTATAGAGATTCAGCAACTTTAGATCATTTTCTATAGAGATTCAGCGACTTTAGGTCAATCTGTCGCGAGATTTACACAAAGTCGGGTTTTCCATATTCTCTGAGATCCCTGTTTCCATCAATTTCTGATGTTTTTCATGCCAAAATGGTGATCATCGTGACTTCATAACATTGTCAGTCCCTTCTCGTCGTGATCAATGGTTTGGTACAGATTTTTTTCTTCAGATAACTGAAAATTTGCCTTTGAATTCTGCACCACCCTACCCTTTCTTTTCATTATTTTTGCCAATCACAACGCTCAACGACACTAACGAACATGGGTAATACACTTCTCGAATATGTTTGAACTTCATCTTTCTAGTGCATTTAATCGTTTCTTCAGCATCAGTCAACGGCCAATTGATCTACAAACATGTCAAGTGATATTCTCACGGCTTTTAGCGCTTCTATTTTTCTTTACAGATTAACTGAGAGAGATAGCGTGTATATGCGCATACAGATGTATATTTTTGATCATATAATGTATTTCAATAGCTTCTCGTCGTGCCTCATCATTGTGTAATGTTTTATAGCATAGTTCTTTATTGGCATATAATATGTCTTCCTAGGGAAATAACTCATATATGCACTTGCCCCATATAGGTATTTACACTATATTGAAAAAGTGAAATTTGAGACAGAAAAAAATGTGAATAAACATTATTAAATGAAACCAAGGCACAAGTCTATCTGCGTATATGGAGATAACCTATCGGATTCTGATGACGTCATCCCGCGCTGACAAACGCACAACGGGGCTTTTCCGACTCTCTTCAATAGGACCTCATGAATAGCGCCGGCTTGGGGCGAGGGCCACGTGCCTCTCGCCTTGACGAATAAAATCGCTTAGCCTTTATTCGTGATTGTCTTCACTCATACAGCGCGCGTCAAAAATATAGGAAAATTTAAATTTGTACTTGCCTTAGTTGAAAGAAAATACCTCATTCAGATTTCACGTCTCAAATAACCCGCTAGGCAGAAAACCAGGAAGTTGACATTTTCGATTTAAGTCAATTTCTTACGACCTTCTGAAAAAAAAACCATCTTGAACCGCTCTATGTTCACTTTCCCGTGACCAAAGTTTCGTGCGTTTTAAGGCGTTTTGCGCACTAAATCCAAAACACGAAAGAAAAACCCTTTGCGAAAAACCAATTTTTTTGAATCGAAAATAAAATGGAATCAGTCGAAAATTCAGTGACCGAAATAATTTCTCTCGCTTTCGAGAGATTTGAGACCAGAAAATTGAAATAGTAACAGAATAAATACCCACTCGAGTCGTATAGAAAAGTTTTTTTGAATGTGATCATCATTCGCAATGAAATGGACCCAGAGGCTGGATTCGTCAACCTTTATACCCCGGGTATTAGGGCAAACCTGAGGCCTAGTTCTCCAACGATGATAACCCGGGTATAAAAGCAAATCAGGGTATAATCAACCGTACTTTTCTGAAGAATGCGGAAGATTATACCTTCATTCGCCCATATACCCGGCGTATAATGATTGATGAATACGGACACAGATTGAATTCACAAAATTCACCACATTCCCTGGCAAGTAAACGGAAGATTTTACCCTGATGCGCCTTTATATCCGGGTGTATTCGTTTAAGAAATCCGACCTGAGGATTTCGGAAAACCGTTTATACGGGAATTTTCGGAAAGAAAAATTTTTCATCATTCAAAAAAAAGATTTTTCGAGAATTTCCAAGAAAACATGTTTTCATCAGTCAAGGAAATAGACCCGGGAATTCGTAAAAAGGTTGGTTATTCGAAAACTTTGAGACAAAACAATACCTTAGTGGATTGTCAGTGTGGATTGATTGGTAGTTTTGGATTCAGGTAGAAATATTTCGGACGACACCTTGTCAAAGGAGATTGAGTAGATCAATAAATGGATCAAATACAAACGATCACGAAGAATCCAAGTATCGAAAGGTTGTGCTTGAAGAGACTGAGACTATGACTTCTTGTGCATTTGTTCAGCCCAAGGTGGGGTACTGCACGAGAAGTGGAGATGGCCAATTAAATTCATAGCCCCCCCTTTCCGAAGCGTGATTCGGTCAAATTTTTGACAATTTTCTCGGTTAACCCCTAGGAGCATGATTTGACCAATTTGACAGCGATTCTCTCAGATCCCACACAGGTGCGTGTTTTCGTCCAATTTTCGGCAATTTTCTCAACCTCCTAGGAGGGTGATTTCGATGAATTTTCGGCGATTTTCTCACCCCACCCCACCCCCTTCCCAGGAGCGTTACTTGATATGTTTTTTTTTACTATAGCTCAGTCAGAACAAGATTTATTGCAAATTGCAAGGCATAACCGAATTCTTCGTTTGAAAAAACTTATCCCTAACAGTGCCCATTCAGCATGGTCCACTTGGTTTCTCGACGGAGCTCACAACCCCCCCCCCCCTTGTGGAGCTCCACACCCCGCGCAGAACTCTGGTCCACAGGTAGCAACTCGCTCAACATGCTTATCAAGATTCCTAACCCAGAATCTCAAGGAATAGCGGGATAAACAGTGCAAGCGGGAAACTCCCACGAAGTTTGTGACACTGCACCTTCGCGCATGTCAGGAGAAATCAAAAAAATTAGCTTTCGAAAACGCAAAAAGATATTAAAACATCTGGAGAAGGCCCGATGTTTCATCAGCAGGCAATTTTTCTCAAAGGGATAAGATTTGTGCTGAATAGAATTGTTGAGGGTTCCATTTAAAGGCATCCTCTTCGCAGAAAGCAGAAAGCCATTTATCATTCTTCCATGTTTTTGCACAGCTTGGCCTCTTTAATGACCGGAAACGTCGAAAGAACCTCCGAAAAACCTTCATTTGTAAAAAAAAAACCAGTTTGAACACACTGTTGAACGCAGCATACACGCTCGTAAACGTGGTTGAGATAATTATGGAAATGGAATGGTATGGCACAGAACACAACGCCTATACATTTTGAAGCGTCAGAGACGACTCAAATTGCAGCTACACGAGTTTGAAGCTGACTCCGCCCCTGTATTTCTCCGCCCCTATATTTGCGTCCTCCTTCAGAACAGAGGTGATGGACCATTCCCACCGTCGGTGACTATCGTGGGTGGTAGAATAGGTATATTAGGTGAACCACATACATCGAAGACGTTGGGGATGGCCAAGCGCCCCTGCTTAGGAGCAGGACGCAAATACAGAAGGCGGAGAAATTCCGAATTCGGGGCCAACTTCTCAATCGTGAAGCGTCATTGTGGGCCGTTTTTGACGCTTCAAGAAGCGTAGGCGTTGTGTTCTGAGCCATAACATTCTATTTCCGTAATTATCTCAAGCACGTTTACGAGCGTGTATGCTGCCTTTATATCGGATTTCAATTTCGCGCCGAAATTGTTTTGAGGTTTTTCTGCATTCGGAGGCCTGGCCACTGCCATTTTTGAAGTTTTCCTGCGTGTGGAGTTCGTGCCATAATTGTTTTCCATGTTGCTTGACGGTTTCCGGGCATTTCGTCCCCGCGGTGATTTCACACCTAAGCCGTAGCTTGTCATAGGTAAAAGTTTCCTCCCCTTTCAAGGCTTAGGTTTAGTATACCGGATCCATCAAACACTAAGATTAACGAAGACTTATCATTTAAGAGGTCAATTTTCGACTTCTAGGACGAGGGCGAACGGCTATGGGGACGAGATGCCACAGAATCTTGCTTGCCGGCCGCGCCTAAATTAGATGAAAAAGTGCTAGATCATCGACCCCATAGCAGTTTTCATGCGGCTATAATTTCAAGGTGCGCATTTTCAGAGCATCAAGCTACGTGGATGATGTCAGCTGACCCTAATGGTTTGACTGTACACAAAAATTTGGAAATGATACCCAGCGCGCACGATGCCTTTAATTGAAGATCTCACAACACGCACGAGGTTTCTTTTTCGCAACCGTCAAACAAATACTTCGTTCCTTGTTTCCAATTTCGTCCGCTAATACAGATTCCTCTAGAAATCTAGCAACTACAAAGACGTCGAAGCGTGTTTTGATACAACCAATTCACCTGAACTTCAGGTTACCAGTGAAATTTTATAACTTCCGAATTCGCAAAATCACCCTTTCCGAGGTTTTCCAATTTTGTGCAAAGCACTTCTCCAAAGTGATGAATAATCGGCCAACGCCCCCTCCACCACCTTTCAAACCACAGAGCCATTTTCAGGCAGACAAAATTTTAAAAAAGGACATTCAGATATCAGAAGTGACGAGTGATTTCAACAAAACCCAGTAGCGGAGGTGAGCACAAGAATCCAATGCTGTTTTGGCGAACGATGTCTTCATCCTATAACTGATCAGCAGTAGCAAACGCTAAGGACTTCCCTACGCTGAGTTCAAAATGTGCAAAGGAAAGACGTCGCGAACTTCGATGATTACGAGAGAGGAGCAATAAGTAAGAACTTAAAGGCACAGTCCAAACTCCAAATCGTTGTTCAGTTCTCTAGCTTGTCTTGCAGATCATTTAGCGCTAATTACCGTGGTGCTTCAGAAACCCCTCTGAACTCACTCGAACGGAGTTACGGCACCCTCAAAGACTGTGTACTCGAGTGTGGTGGCCATCGTGTATCAACACCCCCGAGGAGGCGGGAGAAACGGGGGGGGGGAACGAGGTTCCCGATTGGAAGCAACACGGGCTAGCCCTTTGTTGCGTCCAATCAAGAACCTCGCTCCTCCCCCTTTCTCCTGCCTCGTCAGGGTTGTTGATACACGATGGCCACCACCCTGAACTCGAACGCCGATAACTCTGTGGACGAGCTGTCTCGGGCCCATTTCATATCGTCATATGCCGCCACCACACTGGAGCAGACCACACTATGAAGCTATCTGAAGACTATAAAACCGCTAAATTCTCATTGTTCCTACAGGTGCTGGTGCGGAGCTGCGGCTAGAGGCTGAGAGAGAGAGCGCATGACAGACGGAGGGAGCAGAATCGCCCGCGTCGCTCGCTCCATGAGTCGTGAGACGTTTTATAGAGGACAGACCGATAACGAATGGAAGAACGTAGATCTAGATGAAATCCATGGTGCGTCTCATTTCTATTTAGATCCAAAACTTCTCGGTGGATGGGCCACATTTTTTGCTTTTCTGTGGGGAATGATCGGCTTTTTCCTCTCTTTTCCTCGATTATTTGAGCCTACTCAGATTTCGCGCCTGGCAGGATTTTTGAAAGATCTGCGGCCGGACTATAGATTCAAAAATTACCCCTGATGTTGCACTGCGCCTTTAGGTACGATACAGATATTTCTACACAAAGGCTCAGGTACACCAAAATTTTTTTGGACTTCATGCTTACCTCGTGAAGAATCGCACGTTGGTCACAACTGTATCTCCAGATTTATTTAAAACCCTCTAGGAGCACAATTATTATTGAAAGAGAATCGCTTCAATTTCAAATGTATTTCTATTCATTCGCGATCGCTGCACAAGAAAGAACAAGGGTGAAGAGATAGAGCAGCAAGGGAGTAAGAACCAAAGACTTGAAATTTATCCTTTCTTCCAACCGATACTGAGTTACAAAATCAAGAAAAGGTACGTGACCCGCGGTAGTATTTTATTGGGTCGGGCCCGTGCTTCTGGCCTATATCTCGCTTATCGAAATCTCGCAACTGACACAAATGTTATACAGGACTAGTCTTCTACTGAATTACATGAACAAATCTCAATTCATGTATGAGTGTATACTGTGTCTTTTTGAAGGCACAGTCCGACCTCAAGGGTAATTTTGGATATTATGATCCGGTCGCCGTCCATAGCAACCCTGCCAAGGGCGAAATCTCATTTCGCTCAAATAAGCGAGAAAAGGCAAGGAAAAGGTCGATCACGCCTCTTCGAAAAAAAAATGGGCAACGCCCACCGGCAAGTTTCCGCTCTCAATACGGAAGAGACGCGAGAATGATATTAAAATCTATGTTCTTTGATTTGTTTTCGGTCTGGCTCTATACTGCGGCCAGCATCAAAGCGATGGCTGCGAATAACGCGAAAATACAGGTTAGAGACAACTCGTACCCGAACATCTCTAAGTTAAAAACGAGAATATTTGAGGAGCAATAACTCCTTTCATAGTTAGTCCCAAGCGATTTTGGAGACACCATTGCGACCAGCGTGAAATTTTCTATAAGATGGGTAAAAAACCGAACATCGATTCTGAGGTCGGACTGTGTTTTGAGGCTTGGTTTTAGAGCATCGTCGCTTGCAATGATGACCCTCACCCTTCTCGCCCCATGACCAGCACATGGATTGGGTGTGACCTATGCAAGACTACACCTGGAAGACCGAATTAAGCAGTGCGCCGAACTTGACAAGAAATTCATGCTGATCACAAAGAAGACTCTAGAGTCGCTCAGAACCCACAAAGAACGAGGTTACGGCCCTCAAATATGTAGAAATTGAACGGCGACGGTTCCGCGGCGAGCTGCCTTGGACCCATTTTTTCATCACTCGAGGATACTGTATTGCAACAAGCCAGAATAAAAAGGTTGCATAACAATAAATAGAAAATCACAGACTTCAAATAAAAAAAATCATGACGCACGTTGAGTTCCAGAACCCATCAGTGGGCGCGGCCAAATTCTGCCCTTTTCTGGGAGCGTGGTCGGTTTTTTTTCCACAATTTTTCTAGCTTATTTGAGCGAATCGAGATTTCGCGCTTGAAAGCGATGCCACACACGGCGGCCAGACTAGCATATCAAAAATTACCCCGATTTTGAACTGTGCCCTCAAAAAGGGGAGGACCGAGGGAAACAACGGCCTGCTCAACTCTGTGCAAGCAAGTGTATATAAAACTGTTCCTGGAGGGGCAGATCTCCTTGATAAGACTTTTTTTTCAAAAATGAGGGATATGCAGCTCAAAGATAGTACACCAATTTAAGGCACACAACTAGAAGAAGGCGAACGAAGAAGGTTGAAATTCAAAACAAGCCTCATTTCCAGTAATGCCCCTGTATTTTGGGGCTAAGATTCATATACAGCAGCACTGTCAAAGCGCATCTCGTTCACATGCCCTCTTCTTCAAACAAGCGTACGGATAATCTTTCTAGTCCGCAATTACGCCCCTCTGCTTCAATCAAAAGCTGACTCGCGTTGAAAGCACGCTTACAGATCGTATGGCGGACGCCAGAAGGAAAAAAAGTCGAAAAGTTCATGCTGTGATGTCTGTTTCTGTCGTCCTGCAAAGTGTTGCAAGCGCACGTCGACAGTCCCTTACCAAATGCTCAAAAACTGTGTCACAAGTTAAGTAACGCAGAACTCAATATCTATGCATATTACCAAAACACGAGAAATGTTACTTCAAAAAATAGTGATGAATTCTATTACAAAATATATGTCGAAAAATTGATCAAAGCAGTGGATGAGAACCGTAAGATTGGGCTCACTTTTCCCTAATAAAGCATGAGTTGATGAAGCCAATCCAAAAAAGCTGATGATGACCCCTTCTGGTCTAATAACTATGGATTCACAACTGGTCGAAAAGGCCGTTTCCAACGAAATAAATACCACATGATGTACTTCTTTCAACGTTGTCGAAAAAAAGTTTGTAGCTGCTGAAAACTTCCTTGCACCGAGTTATGAAAGGTTTTCTCCGTTGGGCGAATAGATAGGATACAACCCACCATGAAATTTTCAAGGTATTCTTCTTCTTCTTTGCAGCCACTGAGAGGGGTTTCGTCACAAGTTGAGAAACTGGGCGACCAGCACTGGATTCGACCACAAGTCTATTGTACTGAGCGTTGTTGGCTTCTTCGGACAACCAAATAGGTGTTTAGTGTCGTGGCCTTGGTTTCCACAGTCCAGGCACACGTCAGGCTGGCTATTGTCGATCCTGTGCAGATAAGACATAAGCAATGGAGAATGTCCGCAGCGCAACGAAGCGAGGATACACCTGGCGCGCCTACCGAGCTCGGACTCGGTATCACACACCGTGGGCGGCACATCACCGAGAATAGGGTTGACGGCCGCTTTGGCGAGATGATCCTTCACGAACCGGGTGTGCTCCGCGCGTAAGAGACGAAGCCGTTCTTGATTCGAGTCGGTCCATCTCTGTACATTCACTTTGTTCGGAGCATCGGCAAACGGCACTCTGATCGATCTCTCTCTCTCACGGGATATAATAGTCTTCTCGATGGATGATTAGGTTGCTTAAGGACATTAGTTAACATCTGCTGAGCCTGGAGCTGACAATGCTCTTTCACTGGCAAGATAAGAGCCTCGGCGTGAAGGTGCTCGAACAGTGAGCTTTTTGCACATACAGTGGCTATTCGTAGTGCAGCATTCTGAATTCGCTGCACCTTAGTCCAGGAACTGTCCGGCCAGACAGGTGCAGCATACTCCAATGCAGGCGGCAGAATAGCTCGATATGTCGTCAAGATTGTCTCTCTGCTGCCACCCCAGGACGTTCCTCCTAGAGCTCTCAACACATTAAGCTTTGCCTTGATAATTGCCTGCTTCTGTTCAGCATTTTTGTGAAACTTCAGCGATGGGTCCAAAACGAGGCCCAGCAGTTTAGGAAATTGCGCTGTAGGCCAGGGGTCACCATCCCACCTGACAACAGGTTGGGCGCTGTGTTCCTTTGGGTCAGATGTGAATACCGAAACAGTAGACTTCGTCGCGGAAACTGTGAGCATCATACTATCGAGAAAGTTTTTAAGCTCGACGAGATAGTCGCTGATCTTGTTTGCGGCTACCTGTATGTCACGATTACGGCACATGATGATGATATCGTCGGCATACGCAACAATTTTTATATCTTCAGGAGGCCCAAGTAGGCCTTCAATATACAGGCTGAAGAGGGCAGGTGACAAAACTCCATCGAGAGGGTTTTTTTGTCAAGGTATTCATGAAACTTGTATCTAATTTGGTACAAAACTACTCTGCAAAGATTGTTTAGGGCGCTGAACACAAATTTGGGCCCACTTAACGATTTTCAAAATATTGAGGTAGGTTATTCCTTCTAAATAGCATTATGTCTACCGTGACCCACAATAAGACTTATGATCTAATGCGCAATCGCGTTCAGTCGGCAAAGTCTCATTATCATAATCGTAGAAGCGAAGCGGTTGTTTTGAAAATGATTTCTACATTTTCATTGTTGAGCTTTTTCAAAAACGACCACTTCGCTTCTACGATTGTGATAATGAGGACTGGGGTGCGTTCTAAGAAGATTTCCACGGGAGGAAAAATGAATCTGATAAGAGCCGACAAATGATAGATTGAGAGACCGCATGAAATGAGCCTATCTGTTAGATTATCATTCGTTATATCTTATCAGACCCATTTTGCTCCCATGGAAATCTTCCTGGAACGCACCCCTGAACGCGATTGCGCAGATGAACTATAGATCATTAAGAAAAAGATCCCAGATTCGTGTTCAGGGCCTAACCACCAGATAAAAGTTTTGGGCCAAATCCGAAACCATTTTTCTGAAAACCCTGAAAATTGCCCAACCTTTTCGCCAAACTGTGGAACCCCCCCCCCCTTCCCTCCCACATAAATCGACTCATTGAAGTCTTCAGCAGCTACAAACATCGATATGAAAACGTCATTGGACGTTTACCTAAGTCAGTGCCTTGTTTCCTAAAAAAAACATTTAAATTTAAACCGCGGCGGTTTGAATCTCTGGTAATCACCAACCAGCCGCTGGTGAGATGTAAACCGCCGCGTCAGCCGCGGTTTACATTTAAATGTTTTTTCTTGAAGAAGCAAGCCACGGACCTAACCATATATAAACTGAAATGAACTCTGTTGGAAATGGCATTTTCGACCACCTGTGATTACTTAGTAAATCAGTAACGACGAGCGGATAGAGAAAGTTCAGCCTCTCCGGTCTAATCGCGGGGCATTAAAGATCGATCGCGGTCAAGGCTGGGCTAAGCTGACTGATCGTGGACCTATGTGATGGGGGGGGGGGCAAGGATAACCGAAGTGCGTTGTTTAGGGTGTACCGCTGGATGCCACAGTGTACCGTTGCTTCCGAAACAGAGATCTGAATACTTTCCAATCTCACATGCGGCACAAGAATTAAAAAAAGAAACGGCACAAGGGTTCAAGAAAGGATCATTAACGAGATTTATTAACGAGCTAATTGCACCGCTAGCCATCAACTGCGTGTTTTGGACCTCCAATTTTTTCGCTCTTTTGGATTACTACCGCTTTATGATTAGTTGAGTTCTCCCGTATTTCTTTCTGCTTTTTATTGTCCTTTTTTGCTAACATTTTCAGTCAATGGTTTGCCTACCGTGATTTACGGATTATTATTTTTCCTTGACTGCATAAAGCTTAGATAGATAGATAGATAACGCGTACAATGGAATGCATGATGTTCACAATTCAACACCTGACAAATCTTCTCGACTACCCCCCCCCTTCATTCCAATACATATGAGAATGAAAGAATTCCAATTTGCGGATTGCCGTTTTTCGACAGGTTATTACGAAAAACAGCAATTCCAAACTTCAAACTCTGGCTCTGCTCGATTACTGTGCTTATCTGGGTCAAATTCCAGTCCGCAATTGCGTCTCGACACGCTTTGCGGCCGCACGCACTCGAGTCAATCGAGTTTCCAGCTCCGAAGCCGTCTCGATATGGCTTTTTTGTACAATTTTCTTCGCCTTTGTTTAGCTTCCAGTTTCTAAAACCCACCTAGAGTCAACAGATCGGCAGCTACGGCGCTGGAAACTCTTCCGACTCGCAAGCGCGCGGCCGCGAAGCAAATCGAGACGCAATTGCGGACCGGAATTTGACCCAGAAAAGCACAGTATGCATAATGGGGATCGCAGGAATATTTTGCACACAAGTCGAAATTTCGCGCACTACGGAATTTTAATAAACCCTTACGTGGGTGCGAAGGATTACCCAAAAATCTATAAGGGGTTGGGCAAAATTAAGACGCAAGTGCGGATTTTTCTTCGACCCCCCCCCTGTAGGCAAACGAGCCAATGGTAGCCGAATCCCTGTCCTCCCGACTCAACTGCTTGGGAAGCTATCGAAATAAATCTTCAGGAAAAAAAAACATGGGAGGCGAAGACTGTAATGAGTTGATCACAGATTTAATCGTTAGGCTCATAAGGACATGACAGAAGTTAATTCTGCCACCACTAGAAACAAACCCTGGATTATCTCTACGGATGGAAGGACACAGGGCGAACCACCACGCCGATGAAATTGATGAAAGCCAGCAAAATTCAGTCAGCTGTGTCCAGCCGGTCGCGGGAAGCGCAGAAAACTTTGTTTAAAAACGTAGTAAGAGAAAAAAACTCATATTGAAAAGTGATCATGTATCAATGTGGCAGGTATAAACTCACAATCAAAGAAAAACAAACGCTTTACGAGAATTCACCCACCGACAAAGCCAATTCGAGCGTCTCCAGTCTTCGCGACGTCGAATCCTTCCCCTCCACCACCACCGCCGCCCTTCGGGGTAATCAGTTCCTGGCGTAACTTCGCTAGTTTCGCCTTGAGCATACCCAAGTGAGCATTGGTCGCTTTATTTTTTTGGGTCCGTGCCATCTAAATTGAAGGAAATTTGCATATTAGAATGAAAAACTCTGGGAAATCAATTTCGATTAGAACTATTGGGCTCCGTTGGTAATGAGAAATAATTAGGCACCACGCTAAGGCCAGTCACTTCGGCCGGTCGGCTGTAGCCAGCCCGGTCGATAAGCATCTACATAATGCGAATCGGATATAAGCGATTCATCCGTTGTGGCCGGACTAAGCACGCCTGTGCCGGTGTGCTTATACTCGTGTAATACATTGCCCAGTCAGATCCAAGGATTCCCGCGATGTGTCCGAATTGAGCCCGCCTGGTCCGTTCTAAACCAGCTTTGGTCGTCCCGGTCGATAAGTGTGCAATGCATTACTTGCTGATTCGGAAAATTCCCCCGTTGTGGCCGGACTTAGCCGGCCGCAGTGCGCTCGAGTAAGCCTGCATTATCGATTGGGATGTAGATAACACACTAGGGACGGCGCAGGATCACTAGGGACGGGAGAGGACGGCTCAATCCGGCCTTCGGCCGATTGTGGGGGCTTATTTCATTCAGCTTTTCTTCAAGTAGTTTTTAAGAATGCTTTGAAGGCGCTGTCCAACCTCAGAGGTTATGTTTAATGATATATTCCGACCGCTTTGTACAGCGACCATGCCAAGCGCGAGATCTCAACTCAGTCAAATAAGCGAAGGAAAAGTCGCCTCAAGAAAAGAATAATAAGCCACGCCCATCGACAAGTTTTCAATCCCAATAGGGACGAATCGCGCAATGATTTTTAACCGAAATCTTTACTCAATCAAGAGAACCCTCATATGATGATCTATCGAGCAGTCCGAAGATTCAGCCCTTCCTCCGTGGCTGCCCTCTCAACATTGTGGAGCACCTAACAGCAGGGAGCGACGCCGCTATCAGATTCGATCAATAAACTTGCGAATTCGTACAAAATACGCAGAGGGGGCGAGGCTGCCTCGGTTGAGACAGAGTATACTAGCGGTCCAACGATCACCTCTATGCCGCAAACTCGGCGATCCTCTTCACGCATGTCTGTAAATAGGACGAATATCCATTTAGGGCTCTCCATAGTTGGGCGATTGCACGACCTAGTCGCTCCTAGGTCGTCCGCAGCCTACCCTTGGTCGTCCTTGGGCCAGCACAGACCGCGCTTCGATTTTGAAAACATTGAAACAGGTTACAGAAGGTTTGATGCCATTTTGCTACCGCAATCAGGCATCATCTTCCCCGAGATCGAAAAAAGGCATCAGATTCGCGATCAGCACCCAAAGGGACTCTTAGAGACTGGGCCTCAGCCGCACTTCAAATGCTGACAAGGCCACAGTACTTACGCCGTAGCCTTCTGTAAAACTACTCAGACAAAAACAGATGTGGCCAGCAACACCGGCTGACTAAACATTGTACCCGGGCGAGCTCCGGTTGTTACTGCCCCCTCAGCCGGTAAATGGTGGTCCGCTCACCCGGTGTTCGTTGCCTATTGTGGGAGTGATATCGATTTACATTTTTCGTCCGATTGGGCGCTGAATCCCTAAGCGACCCTCCCTTTGAGCCGGCAACTTCAAGACGCTCAGGTTTCCCCATGAAGCGGCAAGCCTAGGCTTGCCTCAAAACTCGGGAACCGATCTCCTGTCACGCCCCTCCCTCAAGTCCTGACAAGCCGTGCGAGATAAGAGCTCAATGGTTCTAGTAAGATGGATGAACACCCGTTCGAATACCATCAACCAAATCAATTCGAAGCACATGTTTACCCGCTCCGTATGTGACGCTCGTTTGCTTCAGCTGTTCAGCATTGGGCCAGTGATATGCTTATGCCCGCCCGCTCACTCCCTAAACCAATTCCCATCACCCGGTAGCGCTATATTTACACGCTCGCTCCATGATGTGCTACGCAGAGGAATTATGTCCGCCAGCTCACCCTATGGAGCCATGCCCTTCACCCGGTAAAATGCATGCACACCCACTCACCCGGTAAGACGCTCCGCAACAAAATAAGCCCGCCCTTTCACCGGGATATCTTACTTCTCCGTCCTTTCACCCAGAGTTATTGTCAGAGTAGAAAAGGAGCCCATATTCGTGTTTAGACACACTTTGATGTCCGATTTCGCGTGGAATATGAAACCCTGAAGCCACATACTCTCTCAGGTTTGAAACGGGAAGGAAACCCAAGGCTGTTCTAAGCTTAGGGTGGGATAAAACACCGGGTTCTGATGTCACCGCGGCCTGGTGAAACCCAGATCTCCGACAACCGTTCAGAACCCCTCCATTAATACCTCAGTGAACGAAGTCTGAGCGATAAAAAATGTTATCGAAAAGTTTCATGACGCCGATAAGCTTTGAATTACCACGAAAAATGCTTCTAAAGGTTTAGAATGTCAATTAGAGGGTGAAATTTAGCCATCTGGCAATTTTGGGAAAGCCCATAAACGAATATGATATTAAAAAGACACAAACGACACACCTCATCTTCAATATCCTGAATTTTCTGAAGAATCGACATTTTGGCCGATTATTTAGTAGCACAGCGAGATTCTGAAAAGAATAAACTTATTAAAAAGGTCCTAAACGCAACGGAAACATTAAAACCACCAATCGTCACAAATGAAGTTTACCAACTCTGTGCTTCATAAATAATAACAGAAAACATCTTCTCAACGAGAATTAAAACCGAGAAAATAGGAAACCTCCCCAAAAATTTCCAAAAAATTCACTCAGTAATATGTTGTTTTGAACGCGCACGGGCGCGCCGCGTCCTAACCCTAGAGCAGGGAATCTGCCACCGGCTCTCCACTATAACCTCAGCACGAAGACAAAGGTGCTGCGTTCCAGGAACTTTTTGTATCAATATAATAGCAGGCTATCCGCTAAAAAATAACGAAAGCTTCGAGGGTCGCTACCCTTATTGTTAGAGGGAACATCTTTTCCATCATCTTTCTATCGATTTCCACGAGCTTCAGTGCGACCTGAACCGACTTGCTGATTGGTCAAAGCTATCGCAGTTGAAGCTATCTGAGGAAAAATGCAGCTTATTTCACATCCTTACGCCTAAATGATGTTGTGGTCCCCGTACGCGAGACTGTCAGTGATCTTGATGTGCTTATCAGCACCAACCTGAAGTGGGATTCCCACTGCAAGGAATTTTCCAAGAAAGCTTCTCGTGTGGCAAATTGCATCCTGAGATCTCTGCGACACCCATGTCTCGAACATTATAGAAAAGCATATATTGTCTACTGCCGGCCGCTCTTGGAATACTGTACGCAGGTTTGGTCACCATCTTCTGTTGAGAAGGATGAAGTCGTTGAAAACGTGCAAAGGTGGTACTCAAAACGCGTTTTCGTCAAGGCATTCTCTATGCGAGAAGTGCCAGACTACATGAAAAGGCTTGAAATATTGGGAATCGAAACCTTACGATATCGAAGAACTGAGTTCGACTTACATTTATGTTACAAAATCGTTAAAGGTCTCTGCGACATCCCATTTGAAAGCGTTTTCGCGTTCACCCGCCGCTGTACTCGCTCCCGCCAGCACGCTTTTCAGCTCGAACGTAAATTCACATCGAAATCTAGTGCGCTGCATTCGTTTGTTTTTAGGATCATCCCAATTTGGAACAAACTACCTCCGGAAATCGTTGATGCCAGCAGTTTCCAATTTTTGAAAGCAGGCTGTCCCACTTCAATCTCAGGTCAATGCAAGGGACAGATGGCCGCTCTTTCTGTTAGAGCTTTAAGCACAGGGTGCTCCGATTGTACGAGTATTTCAAAACTTTTCTTCTTCTTTTTTTTTCGTTGTTCTGTTGGCTGCGTACTCAGGATCTCGTAATTAACCTCCCTCACATATGATCTAGTTCCGAAATCCCGTTCAGTCCGCAAGGTCTCATTATAACAATCGTAGAAGCGAAGCGGTTGTTTGGAGAATGATTCTAGTTGAATTTTCTAAAAACAGCCGCTTCGCTTCTACGATTGTGATAATGAGGACTGAACGCGATTGCGGAACTGAACAGTACATTCCGCATGTTTCTTTATTGAAAAATAAAGCTATTGAATTGAATTGAATCTTATAGAAGCCACAAAACGCCGAGGATTAACTTTTTCCGCTCAAGACCTGAACAAGGAGCTACCACGTAACGGCTACGATTGACAAGTAAAGATAGCCTGTTATTAGGGTTTCTGCAATCGTAGCCCACCGCCATTCAGAAAGCCAAGCCGACATTGCATTGTTGAACATCTCAACAAGAGCGATGTTGCACCAAAAGTTTGAGTCTTAGATCACAATTTGGCGTGCTTACACCAACTAACCGGGATCAATTGCTGATCGGAAGCTAGCCTTTGTTCGAGATTCCACAGAGAGCATTAGGGCCGCGCGACTACGCATCTTCTGATCAACGCTAGTGGCGCCGAAGCTAGATAAAGCTCTTCATGACGAGTCAGACAAATCTAAGAGTTTTTATTGTATCGCTGCTGCACCACTAGGCTGGATCAGGAGACATGCAGCGATGCTGCCCCCTAACGTAAGACGTCGTCTACACTTTGATCGCCGAGCGGCGCCGCGATGTGCAATCCAATAATTTCGATCGTGCCCCGCGATCAATATTACAAAAATGCACTCTGCCAAAAGAATGAAATGATGCGAATGAAAAGTGCGGCGGCGGGAGTATCAACGACATCTACGGAGCTTTACAGAGTTCGACCGCCGCGCTACGCGACGTCTTGTTTCAGATGTGAATCGATGAGCGGCGCGTCATCGATCAATGCTACCGATAGCATCTAGTCGTGCCGCGCTGGAGTTCTAAATTAGGTCTAAAGTAAGCCATCTCCCCGCGGTCTGCGGAATTTTGAAAGGACAGTAATGTCTGCCCGTCCGCCCATGCGGTTGGCGTGCGTGTCGAGCGACCGCTGCAATGGCATTTTTCCGGGCGAACTTCTCCACGGCTGCAGACGGCTGACCGGAATTTAGTTCACTACTCGTCTGATATTCGTGCTAATCGATTCACAAGACGGAAAATGACTTTGCGACGGCCGCTTGACACTCACCCCGACCGTGTGGGCGAAGTCTCATTCAGACCGACTTTACATAGAATCGTATCCCTGTCAGAAAAATCCTATGATTGACTTCCTGCTGGAAGAAGCTTCCCCGCCCATTCTCTCGCCGTTGACCTATCACGTTAGGGGTCGTTTATGCTCCCAACACCGAGCGGCGTGGCACATTGTGTTTCTGTAATTTCGATCACACGGAGCGGTCGATATCAGGCGTAGTTCATGCTTACGAGCGGCGCGACTCGGTGCATTTCTGTAATATTGAGGTATAGGGAAAATAGGAGTATGGGTGGGGTTTACCTTTCTGTCGGTCAATCGCCCGAGGTCTCTCCACCTCTAAGTCGTTGCCGATTGGCCGACGGAGGAACAAACCTGGCCCTGCACTTTCATCTCTTCCTGTATCTACAGACCCCTTCTCTAGGATTGCACTTCTTCGAGCAGCCCGGCGGCGAAAGTATAAACAACGCGTTGGCCTCGGCAAGCTCAGTGATTGGCCAACGGCGAGAAATCAAGTGGATAACCATTTCCCAGCAATACGTGAAAATGGGAGCTAAACTCGCAATAGGCGAAGAGGATGTATACGTAACCACTAACATTTAGGAGCCTTCCTCTGCGAAATATTGCCGCGACTCCTCTGGCTCGGCGCCGACACGGAAGAGCCGCGGGTAGATGCGGCGCAGTTGCGAGAGAGATGTAGGGCAGGACCGCAGACGATTCTTCATTGACCAAATCGCGGTAAGGCTGAGCAAGAATCCCGGGGGAGCGGCGGTAGAGTTGCGGAAGCCTGACTAACGGAGAAGTCGCGGAAGTCCAAGGTCAGAAGGGGGAGAGTCGCAGAACAGTACGGAATCGCGGGGTAGTAGCGCAAGAGTCGCGGCAATACTTCTCAGAGTTCGCGCGTAACAGCCTCCTCACGCGGCGAGCCCGCGTACCGCGTCATAAATCAATACAGGAAAGATCAATGGGTGACGTCACTAACGAGCGTGCTGCGGTAGGTCATAAATCTTCTCGCTGACACTACGGCAGCCCTATTTATCTGTTGTAAATAGACAAGAAGTACCCCGCAGACAGTCGGTCACGTCGACGCAATCGTTGCTCCATACCTGCTCGTCTCACCTTGGATACTGAGCAACGACGGCCGCATTCAACCGCCGCGTTAACTCAGATCCATGTCTCTTAAACAAAGCACCTGTGATTGTTCAGCCTCAAACACAAAACTAAAATTAGCATGCAATTTATTGCAAATAATTTTCTAATAAAGTCCTATGGGGGCCATACCAAATACATTCACTCGGTTTATACAAAATGAAAACAAACAACAAAAATATACCGGTAATAAGAAACACCGAACAAACCGATGGTAAATGTTGGCACTGTGCAACAGAAACAGACGGCCAACTCATGACACACACACATACTACAACGGGGTTGCACATAGCGCTAAATGGGTCAGTAAAACGAGTGAAAGTTTGGCCACTAATAAACATTCTATACAGCTGCACTCATTCCACAGCCGGCAGTGTTGTTGTCACCACTGCCTAGGTCTGCCTTCTCGTAGGTCACTTCTTTCTCGCTTTCAGCTTGGCGTCTCATTCCCGGCTTCACCTCCTCTTCAGGAGCATTTTCCGACTCGGCAGCACCAGACTCATTGGACGCCAGATTCTAAAATAAAACGATTACGCCACTTTCAAGCTCTTCCTCTACCTGCCCGCCGCTGACAAGGGCAAGGGGTCATGGCAGTGCTGACAGGATGGGCGATCGGCGGAAATTTGGGAGAATCTCCTCCCAGAACTTCGCTCCGGCCTTTCCGGTGCAAAGAACTGCATTTCAGGCGACCAGGACACTCAAAAATCGGGGCCAGTTCCCGTTCCGGGCGACCCACTAACCCCTCGATTGTTAGCAGCCACCCGGATGACGACAATTGCCTTCCCGGCGCAGAAAATTTGCGCGTAAATGTATATACAATAACGGACGATTAATGTACAATGTGCAAATTTCCGCGCGACCCGATTCGCAATTTGGGGAGACTCGCGCGAGCGGCAATTGGTCGCCCGGTATTAGGTAACTGGAAAGCGCGGTCCCAGGTTCTGAGCTCCCAACAAAAAGTCCGAATTACTCAGAACCTGGGATCGCGCTTTCCGGTTACCCAATACCGGGCGACCAATCGTTGCTCGCCCGGAATGACGAATCGGATGGCGTGGGAAGTTGTGCATGGTACATTAATTGTCCATTATTGTATGTACATTCACGCGCGAATTCGCTGCGCCGGGTAGGCAATTTTCGTCATCCGGTTGGTTGGTAACAATCGAGGCGTTAGCGGGTCACCCGGAACGGAAATTTTGTGTGTTCGGGTGGCCCGAAATCCAATTTTTCGCACCGGGAAGGCAGGAACGAAGTTCTGAGTGGTCTCCGTTTCCCAACACAGAATCCAGCAACCACGCACTCCAGCTCGAAGTACCCGAATGGGAATCTAGCACTCCACCCCTAAAATTGAGACGAGGGCTTAATTCATGCACAAACGGCATGTACGAGAACGCTCAACTCTGCCGACGCCTAGCCCTCAATACATTTGGCGAGAATTTACGGGTTTCAGGGACGAACCCGCATATTCTTGCCTCGAAGTCGTAAGGGTGCAAATTCTACGCATACTCTACGTAAAAACGAAGGCTAATTTCGCTGTATTGATCTCACTGTCGCTGAACCCGTCTTCTTCTTCATTGCAGCCACGTCGAGGATTCTGTCATAAGTTGAGGAACTGGGCGACCACTAATGGATTCGTTCATAGGTCCACTGTGGTCAGCGTGGTTGGTCTCTCCGGACAATTAAACAAATGTGCCGTATCGTGGCCGTGGCATCAACAGTCCGGGCAAACGTCCGATTTGCTGCTGTCAATCTTGCTGACGTAGGCCATCGCTAAACCCGTATACTCTCGCAATAACTTTGTAGCGAGAATTCACGGGTTTAGCGACAGGGTTTAGCGTTCGTTCTCTGAACCACCTTGCCAAGGATAGATTGACCGCCGGGGTTCTGCAGACCATGGGGAAGAAACGGCAATACAGTCGGTCGTGCCGAGATAGACTTTGCAGTACGGATCAGGTCAAGGTTGATGGATCGATCGAGTGCTGTAGCGAGAATTTACGTAGATTGTGCGAGTAATGTATAAACCGGCATGGATCGTCAAGAGAGTTTGCGTCCACTGATGAAGGTTGGTGGAAACTCGGTGCACCAATGTTATAGCATATGGCACCGAGTTTGCGCCAATCTTCAACAGTGAACGCGGAGTCTCTTCACGATCCATGCCGGCGTTACGCAAAATCGATGCTCATGGAGGACCTCAACTGAGACTCAGATTTCGTAAATCCTCGCGACAAAATCAGACTAGATGCCTACGAAACCCTGGGCATCTCCGGTTTTCGGGGGAGACATCTAGCTACGCGTTCGCAGAGAATGTCAACTAGTCCATGGGCGGAGCTCCTGACTTTCTTTTCCGAGGCGGAGCACGCTGTTCGATTTCTCAGATTTTGCATGCAGGCTCATCCCTTCCCCCTGGTTTCCTCATATTTAGGGGAGTTGAGAGACCTCGTCCGGCCCGTTTGTCGCACACACCGTTTAGGTAACAATCATGGAAAATGTTCTTTACGCCGCAATGTGCTTTTATGACAAAGTTCGTTCTAAACTTCCGGAGGTTGCTCATACCTTCCGAAATCGAAGTATGTAGCCCGTTTTCTGGAGGCAGAATGGCGAGGCTGGGCTAGCCCCTCTAACAGCCAGTCGTCTCGTTTTATGCACAGTTTGCCGATTGGCCGACAAAGGAAGAAAACCCAGCCCTGTAATCGTATCTTCACCAAACTCAAGGGGCATCTTCAAACCCTTCTTCAAACCATTTTCGCAAGCCGTCCGTGATGTTTTACACGGTTCTTTTCGGGGATAGAAATCCCGTAGGTAAGAATCGAACACAAATGCAGTTTTTTTTTCAAAAATTTGTAGCGAAAGAAAATCGGCCCCTCCAACATATGCCTTCCAATGACCATCATCCGTCGTCCGATAGACGAAGTCTCGGAGAGTGCACACCACAACGATTGGGCGACGAAGGGAATAAACCCGCCTCGCACTGCTGTCTACCCCAACACCCAAAATACTACTTTCGACGAGCTTCACCAACCTCGTTCTCATTCGCTTCCTCGGCTTTGGGCTCGTTCTTACTCTGGCGTCTGAAACGACGATTGTAATAATTGCCGCGACGTCTCGGACCAGGTTTTCCCACGGTGGCTCCAGTGTCGTCCACAGCCAGTTCGCCTTCATTTACCGCCACAGCGTTACCATCCTCGGTTGGCGTATTGCGATTGCGACGACCACGGAATCTTCTGCCTTGCCCTGGAACCAGAGAAACTTTAAAAGTTTTGAAGAAAAAGGGAGCAATTGGGCTGAAAGTTTCCATACTTCTGCCTCGCAGTGGTCTTTTCTCCTCACCATCTGCCGTTGGGGTTGTCTGCATCGTGTTACCGCCAGCCTTCTTCTCACTGTCGTTCTCGAGCGATACATGACGGCGACTGGGACGGAAGCGATACAGGAGTACCCTTTGATACCTAAAATGCTCCCTAAAATACAGAGACGGCCACATCGGTGCATCGAAGCCGAAAAAATGAACTCACTTCGAGCCCTTCACGTTTCCACCATTTGGACCGGTGACGTTCGATGCCTCGGGACCTTTTCGGCCTTCGACAATATCAAACTCAACCTCTTCTTCGTCGGCAAGGGTACGGAGATAGAACTTTTCCGTCTGCGATTTCGCAATAGCGCTCTAAAAAGAACCGTGCTTCCACCAGCTATACGCTATAACAGGGAAACCAAGGATACCATGTCGAGAAAAAAGTTCTCGATTCATACAAACCTGGTGCACAAAGATGTCAGGCTTGCCATCGGCACGTGAGATGAAGCCGTAGTGACCCAGGACAGAGTACCACTTCACATGGCCTTTGAGACCGGTTTCTACCACCTTAAATCATATTCTTAAACTAATCATGCAACGTAATCAACAGGGCATAGCTCGGGAAACTTCTCGTTTCTTTACATCAGCTATTCGCTTATACAACCCAAATTTCACTGTAGGGAACGTAGTTTTCTGGGAAATCTCGTGAATGTCAGTTTCTGACGCCTCAACCCACCCTCGCTACTACTCATCTCCATTCGCCAATTAAAGTCAGACGGTTGCCTACTACTAAACCTGCAAAACACTGTGCAGAAAGTTCTTTCAAATTGGAACACAGAAAACAGCCAAGGGAAGCCTCTCGCCGGCGATTTGTTCCCAACATTTCGTTAACAGCCGAGTGAGAATGATTCACACCACCGAATAAACGCTGAGTGAAATATAATTTTACTCCGTGATCGACTGCTTTACCCACCTCGTGGCAATTTGGAAAACCATGTCGTCCTTGCTGTAGGTTTGTGATAGTATAAATGACATGTGTTTGAAATTTCTTGGCTGCGGGGGATTCCGAAAAAAGGCATTCTCATTGCCTCACAAAAAGGTAAGGAAGAGTACCAGTGACCTCAGGGAAGTTCTGGGGTGTTCAGCGAAAAATTTTCGGATTCAGCTCAAAACTTTCAAGTGCTCCGTTTAGGGTGCTGAGTCCCAATCTGGTGCTGAATCCGTTTCCTGTGCTCTATGCTTCTGTCTCATTTCTCCGCAGAGAAGCGAGACAGGCGCATAGAGCACATGAATTGCAGAGATTCCGACTCACATTCACCCTTACCTCGCGGCTATATCGTTCAAGAATACGGGCCCTGGAGTCTATTCCAAGCCAGACTTAGGGTTTCTATAGGTTACGGTAGGCATAATGCCTTTTAACTGGCGTTACCCTCTATAAAACGTCGTAATTCACATCATTCAAGGCGCGAGCGGCGCGCGCGACGCCTCGCCCCCCCCCCATCTGCCCTACGCTCTCACTGTCTCTAATCTCCGCTCCGCACCAGCACGCGTAGGAACAAAGTGAATTTGTGTTCAACGTCCCAAATAACACTCACAGAGAAATTTGAGTCAAATTTTAGACTTCGACAAAGCTACCGTTAGGCCCTGGTCAGACTTCGTCGAAAAACCTGCTGAGTCCGAATGAGTCCGGGGCGGAAAAACCGTCCTCGACCGTCTGCAACCGACCGAGTCCGGTTGCCCTCAGCGCCAACCAGTTCCTCTGCGAAACACGCAATCGATAGTCAGCGGCAGCAGTAGGTGAGGCAGAGCGCAGACGACGAGAGTCGAGATGCGGCGGGACTCGGCAGGTCGCAGTCGGCCGAAAAAAATGCACCCAAATCACGAGAGAAGCACCTATATCGACCGGGTGGGGTGAGGATGATTCCGGTGGGCCTCAGTCGGTGCATTGGCCCCGCCCTTGTACGCATGAGAACCATCAGTATCGACCGGGGGGATTGCGGTGGGCATCAGACGGTCGCAGTCGGACTCAGTGGGTTGATTTTTTTGCACCCATTTCCCACGAATTCGGTGCGTATCGACCCGGTGGGACTCAGTAGATCCACCGACTATGACGGGGGCCTTACATACCATAATTCAAGGAAAATCGATAAACCGACCACAGATTTGTGTTAGGGACCGAATAGACGCCTCTGGGCTGTAGCAGAAGACACACAGCGCGGGTGCACGTCCCTAAGGCGTCGTTTAGGGGCCGAATATACTCCCGCCGCTGAAAGGCGCGACAGCATGCAATGGAGTATTGATCATGCGGCGCCGCACGATCGATTCCCCTCCATTGCATGCTGCTGCGTTTTTCAGCGACAGGAGTCTATTCGGCCCTTTAGGCAGTGCAAATAACCCCCATGCATAGTTTTTAGACGATTTCATCGTAGCATTCTCGAAATCGTCAAAAGTCGCGTCTGGCCAGCAGAATTTCCCCTATTTTAAAGCTTCCGACCAAATCAAACGGGACGTCTAAAACATTGACAAATGGGCCTCATAGTCGTAATCAGCACCCAAAATTACCCCTAGTTACCATTAGAAAAAGTTAGGCTCAATCCGAGACAATTTTTCGAACACCTTAAAAATTGCCATTCGTGTACCCATTTTCTCTTCGAAAACTAAAGCAAAACTATGGTTAGGTTCGTGGCTTGGTCCCCCAAGAAGGAAACATTTAAATCCAAACAGCGGCTGGCGCGGGCGGTTTAAATCTTACCGGCGGCTGGCTGGTAACTATCAGCCAGCAGTCGATGAGATTTAAACTCCCCGCGCCAGCGGCGGTTTAGATTTAAATGTTTTTTTTGAGAAGACTAGCCAAGGACCTGACTATACATACCTTCTTCGTCATCTGTTCCTCCTCCCAAATGCGGCGACGTTCTTCATCCGTCATGCGAGCGAACTAAAAGTCAGCATTATTCGTATTTAGGAAAAATTTTATGAGAAGAGCTGGTACAACCCTAGTTGAGGGGGGGGGGGGACGAAGCATTTAGGATTCGAAACAAAACGAAGTGAACGGCAGCTTACTCAGGTACTCAGGACGACGGCCGGCGCCCCACATTTCGAGGGTGCCGGCCAGCGGCGAACCATGCTGCATGCGACGCACACGCAGCTCGGATATTGGCTCGCCCGCGAACCACAAAACACGCCACGCCATCTTCAATTCGGCCGGTTGGAAAGACAAATGATAATGATCACGACTGATCTCGTCGTAACGTGGTTATCTCGTGCACAGCCGGTATAAAAGGCGCCTCATCTCACTGGAGTCCTCAATCGGCATTCTACTGCCGGCCCTGGAAGGTGACTTCGAGTCACTCTCCGGAGGCCAGCACATTTTTGACTGCTGAGGGGGTAGGGGCATCCCCACGGCTGGGGGGGAGGGCGGTTTTCGCCGCGATCCGCGGGGAGGGTGGTTCCTCACCGCAGACTGCGGCGGACCGAGGCGGGGCGTTTCTCCGCCGTGAGGCCGGGGTGACATGCTTGAGGTAAGCAATAATACAAATAGTAATCGCGGACCATCTGGTAAAGGTCGGCGGGCCGTCGACATACGGCTGGCCGGCGAACCAAAAGCGGGCGGCAGGAGGACGGAGACCGCGGGCCAGCTGGGAAAGGTTCGCCGGCCGTCTTCCTGAGTACCTGAGTTAGATAGTAAAATCAGTCGTACTGTCGGCGTTAAGGGCCCCGTCAGTCAGCCAGGGCGTCCTAGTCTGAACCGATCGATATGTATGAGGAACACGCAAAACGGGAAGAATTGAAGAGATAAAAATCATCCTCAGCTGATAAAATTCAAACTTCTACGTTCGTTCTAGGTCTTTTCAGATGAAATTTCATCATTCAAGACAGTTTTTATCAGTTGAGGTCGACTTTTATCATTTGAAGATGACTTCTTGAGGATGTAAAGATGATTTTTATCTCCTAATTTCTTCTCGGTTTGCGTGTTTCTCGTACACTTCAAACGAGTGGGACTGGATTCGACCGACTATGACGACGGCCTAAAAACTTCCCCGAGCTCACCGCGGGAGCATGGCGATAGGGATGCTTCCAAATAGACACCCTTGTATCAAGTTGGCCGCAGCCGGCGGACAGAGCGATAAGCAAAAGGCTCGCCGAGGCAATAAAGAAACGCCCCTGGCAAGCGTTCTTCAGACGGATTTTGAGGTCATTTGGTGCATTGAGCGCCCATTGGAAGGCTTCCCGCAAGAAAACGAAGGTGACTCTCAATACTGGACTCCCGCCAGGTGAAAAAGTACGCGTCGGATAAATGCGGCTACGCATGAAAAGCTGAACACGACCTCATGGAGACTCCAGTGTGGAGGAGAGTGACCAAGTTGTATGGCCATCGCGCACTTAGTCGGGTGGCAAAGGGTTCCTTGTCTACCGATTAAACTGAAAGGGGACACCCGCTATGACTTGTCGTAGTCGGAAATTCGGAGTAAGGGATATAGTATCCGTAAATGTTATGTAAGAAATGATAAGGTTTCGTAGCTGCAATGTTAAAATTCAGGTACTCTTTCGGAATTAACGACCCAATCTAGGAAAAAACGTTTTCGCGTGCAATAACGGGACCATGTTGTCATGTTTTTGCTTCTAAGCATGCAGAAGCATAGAACAGCATGTGAAAATTATGCAGATAGCATATATAAAACACCACGGAAATTCAACTCTTTTAGGTGGGTCGTCTATTCCAAAAAGTACCAAAATTTGAATTCTACGTCGAGAATCAATCCTAGAAAGTCATTTTATTTGGAATGGCCACGACTTATGGTGCTCCTTCCCTCGCCCGTGGATCAACCACGTCTGACGGGGGCCACACGAACCATCATTCGGCATTCCGATGCCGTCCCTGGAAGGTGACTTCGATCACTCTCCGGAGGCCAGCACGTTTTTGACTGCTGGGGATTAGGGTATGTCCCCACACTAGACGAAAATTACCGTGCGGTACCGATTGCCAATCGAGCCATAAAATACTTTGCAATTTTCATTTGAAAGTGAGTCGGTCGGTCTGATATAGAATTGCAACTGATATCATCATTTCATGTCCTTGTGGCAATCGGTACCGCACGGTATTTGGAGTTTACTTATCCCCACAGCTGGGGGGAGGGCTTCCGCCGCAATCCGTCGGGAGGGTGGTTCCTCACCGCAGACCGCGGCGATGATCACGTCCAAGTCGTGGACTGAGGCGAGGACTTTCTCCGCCGTGGGACCGCGACAACTTGGGGCGACATGCTTGCGTTGAAAATTAATATGAATAACACGTTAATCCAATGACGTGCACGTTCGGCTGCTTGTTGGGGTCTCCCGCTACGCCTTCAAGTGGTGTCCCGACCGTGATTCTGACGTCATCACGAGCGCCGCGATGTACTCCCGCTGCCCCTCTTCGTATGAGTATCCAGCGACGAGCGACGCAATGTTTATCATCAATATTGACCGAAAATCGATATGCCTGGGAAGCACTGTCGCTGTCGCTGATCGCGAGAAGTATGATCCCGGCCTTGCCTGAGATGGCGGTGCCGCCGGAGATCCCATAGTCCCGCACGGGAAAACCTTCCATAGCCCACCGCTCGTCCCGCGCTTGCGGAGAGAACTATGGAAGATGCTTAACGGCAAATTTTCGATGACTGGAACTTGAAAAGCGGTGTAGTATCGATTTTTCGCGTCTTTAAGTACATGCTATCCTGTGGCTCAGGTACTGGCGAAGTATCCCCGTTCCCCCATCGGGAGATCCGAAATTTTCGTCTGAGTGGCCTACGGAGAGTGACTCGAAGTCAACTTCCAGGGCCGGGCCGGCAATAGAATGCCGAATGAGGACTAGTGAAATGAGGTGCCTTTTATACCGGCTGTGCACGTGATAACCACGTTACGACGTGATCATTCGTGATCATTATCAATTGACTTTCCAACCGGCCGAATCGAAGATGGCGTGGCGTTTTGTGGTTCGCGGGCGAGCTAATATCCGCGCTGCGTGTGCGTCGCATGCAGCATGGTTCGCCGCTGGCCGGCACCCTCAAAATATGGGGCGCCGGCCGTCGTTTTCGGCATAGAGGTTCGCCGGTCGTCGCCCTGAGGAGCCAGGTCAAAAGGTCGGCAGGCCATCGACATGAAGCTGGCCGGCGAACCAAAAGCGGGCGGCCGGAGGACGGAAACCGCGGGCCAGCTGGGAAAGGTTTGCCGGCCGTCGTCCTGAGTACCTGAGAAGCCGACCGGAGGACGGAGACCGCGGGCCAGCCGGGAAAGGTTCGCGGGCCGTCACCCTGAGTACCTGAGGGACAATTTCTGCGAATCGAACAAAAAATTGAACCAAAAAAATCTTAACAGCAACTAACAAACCCTCTGGGCGATATTTGGTGAGAAAAAGTTAGAATCAATGAAAAGACTAACTCTACGCTCGCGACGTTCGTTTTTGCCGTCAGGGGTGGTGGTGGTTCCTTTCTTCACCTCCATATTGTTCCCATCGACGATCTTCATCGCTTCGACCTTCTTCTCGAGGGCCTCTTCGGCAACCTCGACAGGCATTGTCGACATCGTGGAGAGCTCGTACGCACCCAGGAGATCTCTGAAAGGCGATCAATTCAAATTGGGATTAGGATCACATATGGGTAGCCGGCTGGGACAGATAA
Source organism: Aplectana chamaeleonis (assembly GCA_029168955.1). Classification (NCBI taxonomy): domain Eukaryota; kingdom Metazoa; phylum Nematoda; class Chromadorea; order Rhabditida; family Cosmocercidae; genus Aplectana; species Aplectana chamaeleonis. The sequence goes on along the minus strand of JAPDOI010000543.1, from coordinate 127,140 downwards.
GATGCAGGCTTCGGCCACAATTTAACTTTCCAGCTCCGGAAAATAAAGCACATACCGATAGAAAATCGAAAGTAAAATGAGACCACGCTATCAACCTGAGGCCACACGTGGATGATTAGTGAGGATGAAAACATGTGAGTGAAAGATAAGAGCAAGAATACACAAGTTCATCACTTAAAGGTTTTAACTGAGAAAAAAAAAGTTCTAAAAGTCGAAAAATGGCCCAAAAACGACGCGATTACGGTGTCAAAGCCATTCCCACATGCACATCTTGCTATTGACAACCACTATCACCCACGATCACAACAGATTGATCAGCAGATCAACGGCACTTCCAGCCGACGTCAAGTTGCGATCTCTTGAAATTTTGAGTTCGCCCCCCGACTTAAGGGATCTCACAGCTTGCACAAGGGAATATATAAAAGTGAATAAACAAAAATACCTAAATACCATCCACGCGAACATCTTCGTTGACTTCGAACTACTCGATAAAGAGAGAGAATCTGTTCAAATCCTGCAGTTTCCCGCCGAAGTATGATGTGGGTCCGCGACTGCGGACTCTGGCACAAATCATACGACATGACCTGTTCCATTCGAACTGTGCACTCAAAAAACTGTGTTATACACGTGGATGATCGACCATAGCAATCAGATCAATTAATAATTATAACTAAGAGTTTCTGGAACACCTTGAATGATTAAACAAGTCGAGTATCCTCTCTTAAAAAATCTCAAAATATTTCTTGGATGACGAGATTGATTTTGCAGAATCGTTTTCAAAATGCCTGAATGAACAAATTACTCGAATAACTCTAGAAAATATTGCCTGGATACTATCGAGAGCCTGCCGCCTCGGTGCTGGACCGAAGTGAAGCGTGTCCGAATGGTACTGTCCGCTTACGTGGTCGGCGTGCGTGTCGAGCGGGCGTCACAAATGCAATTTTTATACGACCCTTCCCACGGCTGAGGTACAGCTGACTGTGATGTTATCCACTATTCATATGATAAGCTCGCTAATGGATTCAGGGATCCGTAAATGCCTTCGCGATGGCCTAGGAGCAAGCCCGCCGACCGCGTGGGCGGACAGTCTCATTCGGACAGACTCTAGAAACATGGGTAGATTCGCCGAGATCCAACAATAAGTGCCTCGACTGGACAGAAATAGAGCTCTTCTGGGATTCTGCCGGAATGCCGCCGCGATTTTCGCCACTGCATCTCAGGATTCGAGCCATCAATCCTCAAATCCGCCGCTCTGTAGTCCGACGCGTTATCGACTGACAAGAGAAGTATACAGAGCGTAGGTCGGATCTGCCAAAACGACTAGTATCGTTAGTATCTCTTCTGGCTCAATAGTAAAAATACGCAGTATCCCGCCTCGAACTGCATGTTCAAAAAGGTTCTTATAAGAGCATTTTCTAAGGCTCGCGAAAAGAAATTTTTCTTGAACTTTCAACAAAATTCTCTCCGATTCGGCTCAAAAGTTGTATGTAAGAGTAATCTACGGTGGTGATCACGTCCCTGGAGTTCATTTGCCGAAATCTTGAGGTTTAATTTAGGTTACGGTAAGCAAGATGTCATATAGGGGGCAAAACCCATGTCAGTATTTTGAAAATAGTTAAACGGACGTTAAATTCGTATTCTCCACCCCCAAGAACACGCGTATACGATTTTTGAGCAAAATCTGCGGTTTTGACCAAACTACCGTATACCCACCGTAACGTACCAATCTGTCGAAAATCGATAAACGAACTCCAGATTCGGGTACTGTGCTTCTCTGGGCTAAATTCCGGTCCGCAATTGCGTCTCGACACGCTTTGCGGCCGCACGCGCTCGAGCCGATCGAGTTTCCAGCGCCAAAGCCGACTCAATGAGGCTTTTTTTTCAGATATTTTCTCCAATTTCTTTAGTTTCCAGTTTCCAAAACCCACCTAGGGTCAACAGATTGGCGGCTGCGGCGCTGGAAGCTTTTCCGACTCGGGAGCGTGCGGCCGCAAAGCGTGTCGAGACGCGATTGCGGACCGGAATTTGGCCCAGAGAAGCACGGTATAGCACTCCAAATAACCCTCAGCGAATGATTTTGAGACATATCTATCGTAGCGTTTCGGAAGTCTCGGAAGTGGCGTTTTTCCCTCAAAATTTTCACCGGTTGGGAATCTTCAAATGAAATTAGCCGAAAACTCCGGAAAATCGACTATCTAACCACAGATCCGTGATCAGCGTCCATTAAAAACCTGCAGTTATTTCAAGTCAAATCTGGAACATTTTTCTGAAACGCTTCCAAAGCCCTTTAATCGGTATAAATAAACGCCCAACCGAAAATCCGTACAAGTCCAAAAGGTCCATCAGTCTGCGCAAGGTATGGAAAATGTGCCTTCACCCGAACTTTGCTCAGGAGGGTAGTTTTCACATTTATGAGGTCCGTTTCCGGACTTTCCGAAGCTTCTTGGAAGGTAAAAAGATCACAACAAACGACATTTTTAAGCTTTTATCTTCTTGGAACCTGCAGCTCGGGGCGGGATACTGTGTAATTTTATTATTGAGCCACAAGAGATACTAACGATACTAGTCCTTTTGGCAGATCCGACCCACGCTTTGTATACTTCCCTTGTGAGCCAAGTCCGCACGTGCACAAATGCACCCTCACTGCAATAATGACAGAAAGAAGTTTGTGGTAATTTTGCGGTATATTCGCGGCGAAAACTCAAGCGCGCGAAGGACCAAACTATATTTTCTCCGAAATAGAGAGTAATCCAAGTCTTCTTTCTTTTCTTATCTATAGGTTGACTGACTAAACCACGCTCGAATATGAATGGCATACAACTTCGTTATTGAAGGTGGGCGCAAACCTGGTGCCACATGATATAACATACAGCTCATCTAGGCAATCGCATTCAGTCCGCAAAGTGCTCGCTGATTGCGAAAGCATGTTGCAGCGGGCAACATGCTCCTTTTTTGTGTAGAGAGCCCCTATCCCTTGCGGCGCGGCCTCGCGGATCCTCAGACAGAGATGTCTGATCATACCCTGCAGAAACCGCCCGGGTGATCCCACAACTCTATCTGAGGGTCCTCGGAGCCGCGCCGCAACACGCTTTCGCAATCAGCGTGCACTTTGCGGACTTAAAGGCAGTGGTCGCGATCAAATATGCTTGTCGTCTTTTTCTCTCTTAACCCTTTTCTGGGTTTAGAGTAGTGCGACCTATAAGAAAAAATCGCGAAAAACCGCTAGTTTGGGCCAAATTTAAAGCCTGGACTTTCTTGTCTTTTGATAGTGGACGAGCCCACTCCACATCATCGGCATCGATGATCTCTAATATCGAGAACATCAGCTGCCTTGAAATTGAATTTCAATCCATGAACCTACGGATTTATGTACACGTCTAGTCAAAAACATTGCCTGGAGTGCTTTCTTTCATTGCTCAATTGTTTTTATTAGGTAAATTTGCATGTACTTCTTCCTCTGAATGTCGATGATTTTTGACTGCTCGGCATGAGACGGCGATCTTTTTGGTCCACGCTGTGCACGTGTGCACGAACTGGCACTTTTGGGTCCTAAAATCTCTATTTCTAGCCCCTTTTTCACCTCGTTACTTTCATGGTTTTTCAGCTGTTTTGATCTAAGCTGACTTTTGCAATTTTTTCGATAACGTTTTTAATCGTGACCACTGCCTTTAACGCGATCGTGTAGATTAACTATAGGTGAACCCAGTTTGCGCCAACCTTCAACGGGGAAAGCAGAGTATCACTAGGATTCACTATTTTACTTTACTTAAAGGCACTGTTCGCGGTAAACTTCATCCTCGAATTTTCCATGAAAAACGTTTCTCGTGGCTCTCAGAAGCAGAACAGCGTCGAAAAAACGGGACGAAAAGCTACACAGGAGCCGCAAAACGGCTTAGAAAAGTGGGCAAACCCCGCCGCTGTGGGCAAGTCCCGCCTCTTTCCGCCTCTCGACGTGAACAAAGGAACACTCGAAATCGTGGGTTGAGCGATGGTTTCCGATCAAAAACCTTCATTCTCAACTTCTCTCTTTACTCAGGTCAGCTCGCATACATCGGCTGCAGAAGACGGAAGTTACAAGCCTCGGACAACACGTCCACCATTTTCCCTACCTCAATTTTTGACGGACCATAACTCCATTCCCAGAAGGTCTTGTACGATTCCAGAAGCATCATTGGAATCAGAATGGGACCGGTTTCAAGATAGGCAAAAAAAACAGAAAAGCGATTTTTATCGCGAACAGTGCCTTTAATCAAGAATTTACTAGTATGTCTACGTTATCTATCATTGAATGAGAGCGTGTATCTGCTGGAACCCTCTCGTGGTGTCGCTGTTTCGACTGAACACAGCAGACGTTTGAGTGTACACAGATGAGGCCGGGATCATACTCCCGTCGCGGCTTTGCGTGAGAAGAGTACAGAACCGCCGCACAGAAGAGAATAAACTGTTCTGTTGAGCAGAACGGCGGTTCGTGGAGTGGCATGGGATGAGATATCCATCCGAAAACGGTTGACACCTCTGTTTCCAACCTAATTTTGGCGCCGGCTTCGCTCCCCATTGGGCAATAAGGTGAGAAAATCGCGGCGATATTCATAATTCCTCCGAATTTTCGATTAGGTGGTGAAGAGCTGAGAAATCAACCGTTTCAAGATGATTATCTCATCCGATTTTAGGCCTAGAACTGCAGTTCTGCTTACCAAAATAATCAATTTTTTCTCATGCGCAAAATCGCGGCGATTGATCGATACCGCTCCCTCTCATGCATCGATGCGACCGTTGTATGATTCTAGCCTAGCGCCACGCCATCGCGTCACGCGCGTGCCGCGCTGTGTGGAGATGAATGACGACTACCTGCGAGAATAGTAGACTGGATTTCCAAGCGAACTTCTTACCAGTATCCGAGGAAATGGCGGACATTTTGGGATCTGGTGATTGTGTTGTGTTCACAACAATATGTGTAAACTTACTCATGTTTGTTATAGTTGAATTCCGATTCACTGTTCGAAAAATACTCCGATACCTAGACGCCCATAATTATGGAACACCCTGTATGTGGTATGAATAGCGCCTGAGCATGATCGACCCTCCAGCTGCAATACAGCGTGTTGTGAGTATAGTTGTACACGAACGAAATTTTCGAAAAATTTCCGCAAGATTTTCGGAATTTTTTTCGTTCGTTTTGGTTCGTTCGAAAATTAGTCGAACGAGATTCTTTCAAATTTCGTTCGTTCGAAATTTCGTCGAACGGAATTTTTTCAAATTTCGTTCGTTCAAAATTTTGTCGAACAATTTTTTTTCAAGTTTTGTTCGTTCGAAATTTTTTGAAACAAAAATTTTTAATTTTCGTTCGTTCGGAATCCGATTTTTCAAAAGTTGTTCGAAATTCGTTCGTTCGGAATACTTTCGAACAAATTCCAAAAAAAAATTCGAAAAAAGTTCGAAATTTTCGACGAATTTTGAAAAAAAAAACGAAACTTCGAAAAACATCGAAATTTCGATTATTTTCAAAATTCGTTCGTTCTAGCTCCGGAATTTCGGAAGTTTTCCGAAATTCGTTCGTTCGAAATTATTTCGAACGAATTTTTTTCAATTTTCGTTCATTCGAAAATTTTTCGAACGAAAATGTTTCGATTTTCTTTCGTTCAAAATTGCTTTGAACGAAATTTTTTCATTTTTCGTTCGTTCAAAACCATTTCAAACGAAAAATTTTCGATTTTCGTTAGTTCGACATTTTTTTCGAAATTGTACAATTATAGTTGTGAGGTCTTGCACGATCATAGCTGATTACTGAGCGCATCTTTGAGGCTCACGACGCGGACTGCAAGACGAGCAGACTATAAAAAAGTTAAAATTAGATTAATCAATCGCTAAGATTTCAAAATTTCCTTGCTTGCTAAACCTACAAACAGAATTTAACATATTTTTCTACAAATTCAGCCCACAAATAAATGAATTGTAGTTTTCCAAACTGTATACTTCTTGCAACCGCATTCAGGGGCGGTCACAACGCGACGTCAGTGAGCATAAAGGTTCTATTCTACTGAACAGAGGAGGGAGTGAGTGAAATTTGAACATATTCTTTATTTCGGATCGAAATATTATGTTATAATATTATGATGCCATGTATGTTATGTATGCTGTGTATAAAGATGTTATGTACACTTTGAGTTTGAATCTAAACAGACCTGTGTGGTAAATTTCTCGTCCAAGAACTTGCCTTTTTCCTCCTAATTTCGGTTATATTCGCCGATAAAATAGAACAAATGAACTTTACTATAGATTCGCAAAAGCGACAAGAGAAAAATTCTGATTTCTTGCAGTCTAGACTACATAGAGTTCGCGCAATCATTTTAGTCTGAATAATGGACGGGGCTGCGACGGTAGATCACCCCGCGCCAATCGAAACCCCATTCTCCACTGAGGCAGCCAACCCCGCAGGGTCAGCCGCCTGCTCCATGCGTCAGACTAAAATGAAAACGGCAATCATATGTGGAGGTTTCTTATCGTGCCATGAGCAGCCGTTTTCGCAGCTCCTTTTGAGACTGGCCTCCTCTGCTGTTGCAGAGCTTGCAGTTGGCAAAGCTTAAGATCTCAATGTTGCGTATTCATAATGCAATAGTCCCGTGAAAACTGCTCTGTGACCGGAAAAGGCGTTTTTTCAGTAGATCATCTAGCACGAGGAACAGTTTGCGCCAGGAAAATTTCAGCCAATGCAAAAATGATGATTTTTCCGATACTGCCCGCCCACGCGGTCGGCGTGCGTTTCGAGCGGTCCTTGCAAAAGCATTTTTTCGGACGAGTCTTCTCATGCCTGCAAGTAGCTTACAGTTAGATTATTGACAATTCGTCTAACGTTCCTGATAATCTTCTTACAAGGCTGAAAAAAGATCTTCTCGACGGCCACTCGACTCGCACGCTGACCGCGTGGGCGAACAGTCTGATCCGGACGAACTTTAGCACACCAGGAAAGTAGAGTATGTCAAACGAATAAAAATTTTCGAGTATTCGAATAAACGAATAATTCGAAAAATTGACTCTTTTGGATATTCGAGTAAACGAATTATTCGAAAATTGACTCTTCTGAATATTCGAATAAACGAATTATTCGAAAAATAGACTTCTCCGAATATTCGAATAAACGAATCATTTGAAAAATTGACTTTTCCGAATATTCGAATAAACGATTTATTCGAAAAATTGACTTTTTTGAATATTCGAATGAACGAATTATTCGAAAAATAGACTTCTCCAAATATTCGAATAAACGAATTATTCGAAAAATTGACTCTTTTGAATATTCGAATAAACGAATTATTCGAAAAATAGACTTCTCCGAATATCCGAATAAACGAATAATTCGAAAAATTGACTCTTTTGAATATTCGAATAAACGAATAATTCGAAAAATTTACTCTTTTGAATATTCGAATAAACGAATAATTCGAAAAATTGACTCTTTTGAATATTCGAATAAACGAATAATTCGAAAAATTGACTCTTTTGAATATTCGAATAAACGAATTATTTGAAAAATTGACTCTTTTGAATATTCGAATAAACGAATTATTCGGAAAATAGACTTCTCCGAATATCCGAATAAACGAATTATTCGAAAAATTGACTCTTTTGAATATTCGAATAAACGAATAATTCGAAAAATTGACTCTTTTGAATATTCGAATAAACGAATTATTTGAAAAATTGACTCTTTTGAATATTCGAATAAACGAATTATTCGGAAAATAGACTTCTCCGAATATCCGAATAAACGAATTATTCGAAAAATTGACTTTTACGAATATTCGAATAAACGAATTATTCAAAAAATTGACTTCTCCGAATAATCGAATTTTTCGAATATTCGATTATTCGGTTATTCGGCCGAATATTCGTTTTCCGAATATTCGGGAAAGGCGTGAAAAAAAGCTCTGTGATTCTAGTTATATATTGTTTTTTTGCTCTTTTGAAAGCTCTGTGATTCTAGTTTTCTTTTCAAAATTGAGCAACGTCGTAGGTCTCCTACTTGCGCGAAGTGGAAGGAAATCAGGTTCGGTTTCTTCTAGCAGTTTGGAGAATCTTAAAGCATTTAAAACATTAAGATTTCACTTAAAACTTCCTCATAAGGGTTATTTGTTGTGCTTATCACGAATGTGAAGTGTATCTGTCAATCTTCCGAAGTTTTCGACTGAATTTGCTCAATGCCTCCAAAATGTGAGGGCGAAACGCGACTTTTGACCATTTCAGAAACGCTGTTAAAGAAATGGCTGAAAAGTGATTGTAGGAATTATTTCGAGTGATAAACACGAATCTGAAAACCGTTTATCAATTTTCGACAGCTCACGGTAGGTTACGGTGGGTATACAGTATTTCGGTCAAAGCACCAGAATTGACTCAAAATTTCTATGCAAGGTTTATTATGGGTGCTGAATACGAATTCCATGTCCATTTGTCAATTTTCGAAATCTGGGTTCTGCGACCTGAATGACATTTTACCTACCTACAGTAGGCCTAAGATTTTCAAAATTAGACCCCAAACTCGTTTTCAGCATCCTTATTCAACCCCACATATGTACGAGTTTTGAGCGAAATATCAAGAAATTTTTTGAAATCCCTTCAAAAAATTCCTTTATGGGTACCCTTGCCTTTTGGAGAGGGTTGCAAACGCTTATAACTTCTTGGAACCTGCAGCTCGAGCAGGATACTGCACAGTTTCACTATTGAGGTTCAATAGATATGTACCAATAATACTAGTCGTTTCCGCAGATGCGCTTACCACTATAAACACTTCCCTTAAGCCTAGTTTTAACTGCAGGTGGTCGCTGCGGCCATGCGAGGGACAACTGTTCCTTTTTCATCGCGCTCAATCGAAAGCTGCTCCAATTGTGATCGCTTCGTGGTATACGTCCTACATCGCTGGGTCGCGGCGACGAAATCCTATGTTTTACTGCATCGCTGCTTGAAGAGCGATTCTTGATGGTCGCTGACCATCGCTCCATCGCGGCCGAAATGGCAGCGATGGAGCGATTGCCAGCGAATGACACGTTTCATCTAGTGAACGTTGACCCTTTCGCATGACAAGATCAGTGTTTTCGAGTCGAAACGCGTTACTGATGAATACCAGCCATTAATTTCACTGATTGATTGAATTTCTTCTATCATCCGTGGGCCTATGCACTATGAACAGAATCGCCGCCGCTGCTACACCGCTGCAGCAGCGGGTGCCAAATCGCTGCGATGAAAAACAGCAGCGATGCAGTCAAAACTAGGCTTTAGGAGCATTTTTTTGCAGAAACTGCGTGTTGCTGCGTTTTTCTTCTGAATAGAATTCTCATCGATGACAAATTTCTGCTTTCATGACCGTCTGACTAGTTCATGGCGAGGAATTTTGAGGTGGAAATATGCTATTTTCGTCATATTTCAGTACTCAAATCTATTATTTTGTGACATTATTGTATAGTACTTGTTGACAGGAATTTGAAAATTACTGCGAAAACGAAAACGGACCATCTTGAAGAGAGTCTTGCCGATGCAGCGCTTTGTGCGCGCGAAAAAACGCCGCAAAACGCCGTTCATGCAAAAAAAATCTTCTCGGTACTGCACGCTGCCCTTAAAGGCACAGGACACCCGAAAAATTAATTTTCGGGTTTTATGCTTATCTTGTAGAGAGTTACTCGCTGATCACAGTGGTATCTCTGAAATCGTCCAAGACCCCCTTTGAACAGAGTTATGGCTCTTCAAAGATGCCTAGTTTTTGAAGGTGAAAAATCGGTGGACGAGTTGTCTCAGGCCTGTATTTCTCTTGATTTGCAGTCGCGGCATCAGAGCAAAACAGGATGAGGAGATAGATCGGAAAGGGAATCAATAACAACGACTTGGTTGAAAATCGTCCATCCATCTAGTCGCTATCGAGTTCGGAATTTGGTTAGGGGTCGGGCCTGTGGTGGTGAGAGAAGGGGGTCGGGCCTGTGGTGGTCGCTTATATCTCGCTTATTTGGAGGAACTGAGATCTGACATTTGGCACGTGTTATACAGGAGGGGTCTTCTACACAATTACATGAAAATCTCAAAATTCATATCTGAGGGCGTACTGTGCCTTTAAAGGTTTTTTCAAAGACACAAGAGGAATATTTAATACTGGAATTCGCGGAAAATCTGAGGCGAGCCCTTTTCAGATATCTAAAGAGATCTTGTGGTTATATGTCAGGCCATCAAAAGGCATAGAACAGTTGCCAAACTCCCGGAGAATCCCTGCCATTAGCACCTTGTCTGTCGATAGGGCATCTCAACATCCTGTCGTCAACAACGATATATAGCCATAGGTACCTATGACGGCTAATGACTGCCAAACAGGTCCTCAGAAAGTAGTACCCAGACTAACAATCTCAAATGGTGCCCTGTGCAAGAGTTCTGTCAGTGCGACGTCTTGGGAATGATGACTTGTATTCTCAGTTTTTCTCCTATGCATAAGTTTTTCAATGTATTTATGTATGTACATGCATTTTTTCTATTTTCCAGATTTTTAACTGGTTTATGAAGGAAAAACACTCGGACTCTAGCGATATTTTGTTCTACAGGGTGGTTTTTAAAGGCAGTGTTCACGATAATCTTCGATTTTGAGATTACTCGCTAAATCGATTGTTTGGCCCCCGAGTAGAACTGAAATGACGAAGAAACCGAGAAAAACGCACCACAAGGGCACGAAATCCTCAAGTATCAGCCCGCCTCCTAAGTATCAATGGAACTGTTCGTTGTGACGATGCAATCTTTTGTGGACCCGTCTTTTGCAATTCTCCATTCTGTGTTGCTCCGTTCTTTCCTTCGGGCCCTAACTAATACTGTTTTGCCAAAAATATTCTTCCATTTTCGATTAGTCCCATTTTTTACCGGTGACAACCACCGTGAACATGCTCATACAACCAGACAACTAGTCCAGGCCATAGAATAATGTCACTGAAATAAGACGAAATAGTGCGTTTCTCGCCGTTTCTTCGTGATTTTGGTAACACTTGGTTGCCAACGCATTGTTTTGAGTGGAAAACTTGGAAACGAGAATCATCGTGAACACTGCCTTTAAATATGGTGACATGGTTTCAGATCTCATCCCGTCGGGATATATGCCTGCTTAATCGGCTTCTGAGATCTTTTCTTTTCTATGGACCTCTCAATACACGAAAATTCGTAGCGTGAAATCTTCCTCAAAATCATTGGTAGGCAAACGCCTGAGAGGTCCTCATTTTGTAAGAAACGAATCGACTAGTGGTCATATTTGATGATATTTCCTACTTCCCGGAACTGCTCTAAGGAGGTCATTCTGTAGCAGAAGATGTCTACCCGAAAACGTATAATAGCTGAAGTCTTGAGACCATCTGTCAAAAAACGCCAGGGCAAGTTGCTCAATTCCATACGTGGGCTCTGTCAATTTCAGCCCACCCACAATTTCGTTATTTTTTGCGTTCTCTGAAGACAAAACAGGCGGTCACTTCGTGGTCAAGCGCGAAAGAATATTCTTGATCGAATTTTGTACTTCTCATTGATTTTCAAGAAAGTCGATAACCGATCGACTTTATCGATTTTTGATAGAAGTTGGTAAAATATGTACAGATCGATAGAAAACCTTGAGGGTCACTTATGCTCCAAGTTTGACGCCAGTACATCGTCAAGTAAACGACCCGGATCGCTGTCAGGCTGCGGGGGATTCCTGCCTCTCGCAGCTAGGAGGGCGGATCGCTGGCCGATAGCGGGCTGATCGCAGTTGTCGAGCCTGCCGGCAATCCGCCCTCTAGCGTGATCAACTTTTACCATGTTCAGCTATCCGCCCGCTAAAAGGCAGCGATCCGTCAGAGGAGACAAAAAAGGCAGCGATACACCCGCCGAGGCCGCAATGGGCAGCGATCCGCCCGCAAATTGCTGGCTTACCGCCCGCCGGGGCCTTGACAGCCAGTTGTCAGTCCGCATCTATTATTTGAATATAGTTCATACGTGGTAAAACATACGGAAGTTCAAGAAAGAATTGTCATAGAAAGCTTGTCAGAAATGAAAAACATTGTGAGCGGCTTCGTTTTCTTGTTTGAAAGACTGAATATGTGATTAATTTCATTTCAGTTGTCTTCAATCGGTGTGAGGGAGCAGCACTCCTAATTCCAACAGAATCAATAAAAAGTAGTTTTTTTTCTGGATTCTGGTGAGAAGAATTGTTGTTAATGCAGAAATTCTCTTTTACCTCTCTCCTTCAGTGTGTGCTCCAGGGTTTGTCACTGATACTGAGGGCAATGACAATAACCTGCGCATTGACAAAAAGGAGTCAGTGCTTTCCAAGGTGAGCAGTTCAGGGTTTGGAAGGATTTGAAGTCAGCTGGAGCTCTTTCTAGCTAGTTTTTAATCAGCGACATAGGTAGGTCACATTCCTGTGTGATCAGAATTCATATTCAGTTGCTGAAATGCATAGAGGAGAACGCTCTAATCAGGAACCCCGGACCCATGACAGCCCTTCTAATGGGATATTTCTTTCTTTATCTTCTTCTTTTCTTTCCAAGCATCCTCATATACGTTAGGTACAGTCCTTCCATCAACTTCAGTCTAGCGAACGGACGAGGCACTTGCGTACTCATAATACTGTAGCATCTTGAAAACTGCTCCGAAGTCTGACAAAATGCGTTTTCCCGGTCGACCATCTAGCACGAGGAGCAGAAGCGCCATCACAGGCTCCGACAGGCTGGGAAAATATAAAATTCTTTATTTGGAGAGATCTTTGAGTTCACACGTGGTTAGCTAAAGCTTCTTGTTTCTAGAGAATTCTTGACAATGGAAAGGCAAAAACAAATAATCAACCTAAGAAGTTAAAAGGGGCTAGACCATTCAAGACGTCCAGTTTTCCGACATTTTGTATATTACACAAGACACACCGGACAGACGTGGAAAAGGAAGCTAAATGGTCCGGGATTTTCCGACAAGTTTTTTCTCCGAAATTAGAGCGGTTTGGGTGACTTCTTGGCGATGTATCACGGCCAGGCAGGCCTAACTGCGGAAAATAGTGAACAAATTGAACGCGGTTTTTTTGCGCGTACGCTGCCTTCAAGGGCACATTCCAACCTCAGAATTGTTTCCCAGCTTTCATGATTATCTTGAGAAAATTCTGAGCTGATAACAATTATGTCTCCGGAATCGCTCACAACGCACTACCAGCTGGGTTATGGCCCCGCAAAAGTTGTGAAATCGGACAGTGGGAAATTCGTTGGCGAGTGGTCTCGAGCCTGTTTTTCCTCGTCGTTCGCAGCCATCACATCGGAGCGGACCACACTTTGAAGTTAGACCGATAACAAAGGAAGAACTCAGATTTGGATCAAAATTTATGGTGCGTCTCGTCCCTATTGAGACCGAAAACCCTAAAGTGGGCGTAGGGAATGGGTGCCGAATTGGGGGCGTAGGGAATGGGTGCTCGATTCTTCTCGCTTATTCTCAAGAGTTGAGATTCCGCGCTTGGCAGGGCTGGTACACACAGCAGCCGGGCCATAATATCAAAGTTTACCCACGAACATGAACTGTGCCTTTAAAGGCACAGGACACCCAAAAAATTTATTTTCAGATCCCGTGCTTATCTTGGAGCGAGTCACACGCTGATCACAGTGGTATCTCTGGAATCATCCAAGACCCCCTCTGAACAGAGTTATATCTCTTCGAAGATGCCCAGATTTCGAGGGTGAAAAATTGGTGGACGAGTTGTCTCAGGCCTATAATTCTCTTCATTCGCAATCCTTGCGTGAGAAAAAAACAGGATGAGGAGACAGTCCGGTAATGGACTGAAGAACGACGACTTGTTGGAATTCATCCATCCAGCCGCTACCGAGTTCGTAAATCTGGGAGGGGGCGGGGCCTGTGGTGGTGAGCGAAGGGGGTCGGGCCTGTGGTGGTCGCTCGTATCTTGCTTATTTGGAGGAAATGAGAGCTGGCATTTGGCACATGTTATACAGGAGGGGTCTTCTACACATTTACATGAAAACCTCAAAATTCATATCTGAGGGTGTACCGTGCCTTTAACACCCACCCGCGATCAGTCCGGCGAGACTATTGCCTACCGCCATTCGCCCGCCATGCTCCCTCGGTCCGACCTGTGTTACTATCTGACTAGGGAACCTCGCAAGGTGTTCCCCGGATCAGAGAGCTGATAAATGCTTTCTTATCAATTCTGGCACGCTCTCTTCAAATTTTAAAATTCGGATTTCGCTGCAGGCATCGGCGAAAAAAGTTATATCCGGTCCAGTTTCGTATTTTACACAGCTAAGCCGAACGTGACGTTTGCAGCTCTTGGATGAATTTGGCTCAAAATGTTCAATGAAGGGTTATTTGACGTACTGAGCTCAAATACTGAGTCGATACCACAGAAGAATACAATGGGAATTCAAGAGTTACAGATTCAAAAAAGACTAGAAGCCTCTAATTGTTTGTTGAGCGCCTTTTTTATTTGAGTGGATGGTTCCAAAAGCCTTTAAAAACGTTTCAAGTCTGACCCAAAATTTCCATTGGTATCGTTTTGAGGCGCTGATCTTGAATCAAATGTCCATTTGTCACCTTTCGCGCGAATTCAGCATATGTTGATCAAAGGTTCCCATCAGGGGAAATTTTTGAGGGCGAAAAGTGATAATCGACGATTACCGGAATGGCTCGATCGATGAGGCCCAAAAATTTTCTGTGGGGGTTTTCTGAAGTGCTGAACACGATTCTGCAACCCGTTTATCAATTTTCTATGACCTATGGTACCCTCTATAAAACGTCATAATTCACATCATTTGAGGCGCGAGCGGCGCGCGCGACGCCTCAGCCTCCGTCTGCCCCCGCTCTCTCACTCTCTCCAGCCTCCGCTCCGCACCAGCATGCGTGGGAACCATGTGAATTTCGCCGTGTTATAGCCTGTAGCTTATGGTGGGTAGTGTCTCCGATTTAGGTGTTATTTGGGACGCCGAACACGAATCTGAGGTCTATTTTCCAATTTTTGATATATCAAGGTAGTTAACGCCAGTTAAATGGAATAATGCCTAAAGTAACATACAATAACCCTAAGTCTAGCGACAAACAAACCCCTGATTCGCGTTCAAAGCCCTAAATAACCCTCACTGCCAGTTGAAAGTCTCGAGTCAAATTCGAACGAATTCTCTCGAACACCCTAAAATTGGCTGATTGCCATTTCGCGAAGCTTCAAAAACGCTTATAACCTCGCTCAGCTGTGCTCGCAGCAAAATCCGATGTCAGATTTGGAGACAACAGGCCAGAGTTCATCAGAAAACATTCATCATCACCTACAGGCCATAAAACGGCCAAAGTCTCACCGTCGACTGCGTACCACGCGCTGCGCGACCGCACGCGCGTCGGAAGCAGACGAGTTTTGGCCGCCGCGCGGAGGCCGAAACGTCGCGCGGCGGCCGGAACTCGTCTGCTTCCGACGCGCGTGCGGTCGCGCAGCGCGTGGTACGCAGTCGACGGTGAGACTTTGGCCTTTTTATGGCCTGTAAATGGTGGGAATGGCCTTGCGAGGTTTCCTAGTGAGTGGTGCCTCACAATGGACCACTTTTAACGAAAAATGGAGTTTTGGGAAACGGTCTTCTGAGGGTTGTAGAGGAGTTAGAAAGAAACAATTTGAGATTCTAAAATTTCACTCAGTCCTCACGGGTAGATCAAAAAATGACCAAAAAAGAAAGAAACCAAAACGGTGGCTTGGGAGTATGTAGCACACATGTGACCTATGCAGTGGCCTTGTAATCATCTGAAAAGGTTCTCCTAAAATTTAGAAGATGAAATCTTTCTAGTTATAACTTTTTTAATTGATCCCCTGAACAAAGTTCGTTGCATGCAAACCACCGATCATTGCAATGAGATAGTCGGGGTGAGCTAGCAGCACACCGTGGCTCAGCCGGTTAGGCGTTGGATTACGAAGCAATTGAGTTATGGTTCGAATACTGAGTAACCATTACTGCATCATGGCTGACAGTAAAGACATTTCTATTAGGATGCTGAACACGAATCTAAAGATCATTTCTATGTGTTCACCTTGTTTGTGCAGAGTTTTAACAGTGTCTCTTGTTTTTATACCTCTTTTCTTGTATCGCAGAGGTAACGTGATATAAACTAGGAACGTTTTATATCCATGTTAGAGGCTATGGAAATGTCAATGTTTCAACATGTGCTAGATTATCAAGAATACCCTTACCCTTCTCCCCACATAAGTCACAGAAAAACCGTCCTTAATTCGGTGAAACACTTTATCGGACTTCTTTTGATATATGACGCTAGAAAAAAAGTTCGGACAAAATGTTACCTCAAGGACTTGTTCCTTGATCAATGACCAATTTTTTTCCAACAGAAATAATTATTATAAACAAAAGTGTGTTTACTTAAACTACGAAATCCAATGAAGCAACCTTGTTCATTAGCGCATGGCTCGAAGGCTCAAGGTAAGTGTTTCAGTATCAATCCCAAAATATTTATTAAATAGAACCAAACCACTTTTTCAGAAACGCATCTTACAAGGGAACTGCTTCTAGTCAGCCTGGCCATTCTGGATTAAATGTACTTTTCTGGAACCATTTTGGACGAAGAATCCGAGTATGCTCTTCGCAGCTTCCCTGAAGATAAAAGAAACCACTCTAGGAAAAAGTTACAGGCGTTTTTCAAAGAATCGCGGCAAGGCAAGGGTACCACCCATCAGGGAATTTTTAGGGGGTTTGGAAGAGTTTTCCGAATTCGGTTCAAAACTTGTATGTAGGGGTTAGGATGCTGAACACGAATCTAAAGATTGTTTGTCGAAATTCTGAGGTTTACTGTAGATTACGGTAGTTGCCATGCCATAGAGAGCCTTAACCTACCTTAATATTTCGAAAATTGACAAATGAATATCAAGTTCGTATTCAGCACCCGGATAACCCCCGCTCAGAAATTTTGAGTCAAATCTGAGACTTTGACCCAACTACCGTATACCCAGCGTAATCTACCGTAATCTGTCGGAAATCGATGAACTGACCTCAGATTGGTTACGAGCACTTCAAATAACCTCCGAGAGCAAAGTTTGGGCCTTAATTTTTTTTGATCTTTGGAGCCCCATGGGGTATGTTAGCTCAATGTCATTTTTGGGAGTTCAGGGGTCGATTTTTTTTGCCCAAACTCAGCCTAAGGGGTGA
This sequence comes from Aplectana chamaeleonis, assembly GCA_029168955.1. NCBI lineage: Eukaryota > Metazoa > Nematoda > Chromadorea > Rhabditida > Cosmocercidae > Aplectana > Aplectana chamaeleonis. Next base: position 109,978 of record JAPDOI010000543.1, on the reverse strand, counting down.
TTCGGGGCGCTGAACACGAATGTGAGTTCCGTTTCCATTTTTTTGGCGGACTTCGACAGGTTAGGGTGCATTGAATGGCGTTTTACCTACCGTAACCCTTGGTTTTGGTAGTTTTTGATCTACCCGTGAGGACTGAGTGAAATTCTTAATTTCTTGAATTGTTTCTTCTTGAGCCCTCCACAGCTCTCGAAAGACCGTTTTTCAAAACTCCACTTTGTGTTCGCAGTCATCCCTTGTCAGTCGGGGAACGCTAGCATAGCGAGAGGATTCTCCATCTGCTGGGGGAAAGGTAAAAAAGGGTATTAGATAAGAAAAGATAGCTACTCATAGAATTTAGTTAATTTTTCATTTGAAAGATCCATAGACGATCCTCGGCATCGTGAACGTGCTGTGACTCTGTCATAAATCGTTCAGTAGTGGATCTACAGCATCGAAACTTGCGTGTAACTTGTCTAAAAACTGATGAGTAAACCAAGTATATGTTAAAACCAGGAGTTGATTTTCAGTGAATCACATTTATAGCAGGTGTGAAGGTACCCAAATTTAGTCAGTGTTTAGGTTTATCGATCAGATACTTCCATACAGGTTCTTATCTTCAGGCCTTCGGTACTCTCAATGAGCTTCGCTACAGCGGTCAGCTATGTGATATTGTACTCAAGGTGCAGGAGAAGAAAATCAAAGCGCATAAGGTAACGTGACAGCGTTCGTATTTTGATAACTCATGGCGGATTCCTAACCAGTACTTCTGCAGCTATGTTTGAGTAGTAAAGTTAGCGTCATAAATTGACGACCCTTCATAGTTTTAGGGTTATTTAAGTTAAATGGAAGTTGGCGTTTCCCATTCTGAAACTGGCACCAACTTTTTCTGCATGCTGATGACCCGATTTCACGAGAAAGAACAGCTTCAAAACTTTACACCCACCCTGAGGAAAGTCGAAAAAAAAAGAGTTTTCCCGACTCAGTATTTTGTCTCCGTGTCCTTGGAAGGGAAATGTACATAGTTGAGAGCCAACAAGTACTGGATTTTTAGACCTTCTGGAGGAAGAGTCGGTGCTTATACGTCTACCACCATCGTCCAAGAAGGAGAACATTCGGAACAATTTCAGATTCACTGTTCTACAGATCTGCTAGATGGCTAAACCTTTTACCACTCAACAGGGGCAGGATGCATCAACGCGAATGTCGGGGTTTGGGCGGGCGCAGGGCACGCAGGGCAACGAAATCGGCATGCTAAGCTGCCAGGGCAGGGGCCAGGGCAGTTAGGGGCACTGCCCCTGACTGCCCCGACTAGGAGGCTGGGGCAGCGGCTGCCACAGCTGGAGCAAAATGCGGCGACGCTGCGAAAATCGACTTTTTTCTAATCATCAGACATTTTTTCTAAAATTTCACATCTTGTTAACAGTTATATGCCTAAATCCCTTGTTTATAGTCCAAATGATTTTATTATTGATAACTTCTCTTCATATCTCTTCATATACCCTGCTTTTGAGCACTTTCTTGACGCTTTCATTAACAAATTCCATAATACTGCGCGCATCTACGTTCTCCGTAATGCTTCCGTAATCCTTGCGCAATCAATTAATGTGCTAGTGCTACAGTTCCAGTGAAATGAAGAACTTCTGAAAAAAAAGTTTCAGAAAAAATTGTTCACAAATTGTGCTATATTTTTTCGTGGGAGGAGTGAATCTCGACACACGTAAAGTCGAATGTTTCGGAAAACCATCCGTATCTACAGCTAAATTTCGTTATTCTTTCTGTTCAGATTCATACGGCAGATCCTATGAATTTCGAAAGATATGGGTAGCGAATTTGGTGTTTTATGTGTTGGTTTGAATAAAATCCTTAGACGAGAATATTGAAATAGAGGGCATTTTACGAAAATCTCTCGAAAAACGTGATCGCCAGGAATGCCGTTGTTTGTACATTTATATTGCTTATCGATAATTTTTTTAAAGTAATTTATGATTTTTGTGAAAGCATGCCGACGCAGGAAGAAATCTCAGCTGTGCTCGGCTAATCGAACGCGGGTTTCAGCCGAAAAATAGCGCGCGCCGTACGTAATTACGTACGCTGCGCTGGGGCTAGCTGCCCCGACGCCATCGAGCGCGTGTGCATACGGGGCAGGGCACCGACCTTCGGGGCGCATGCCCTGCCTCGCCGTGTGCGTTGATGCATCCGGCCCCCAGAGAGTCCTCGCGTTCAACTGAAAGGCAGTGTTCACGATGGTTTCCGTTCCCGAGTTCTATTCACATAAAACGATGCATTGGCCTCCAAGAGTAACCAAAATTGCGGAGAAACGGCGAGAAACGCATTAAAACGTCGTAGTTCAGTGACATTATTCTATTACATGGACTAGTTGTCCGATTGGATGAACATGTTCATGGTGGTTGTCACCGGTGGAAAATTGGGTCAATCGAAAATAGAACAATATTTTATGCAAAGCAGGATTAGTTAGGACCCTAAGGAAGGAACGGGGCAATATAGAGTAGAAAAGTGCGATGGACGGGTCCACAAAAGATTTCATTGTCACAACAGACAGTTTCTGTGATACTTAAAGGCAGCATACACGCTCGCAAGCATAGTCGAGATAACAGCATAGATAGGTCCGCACGGACCGTACTATGTCGTCAACGACGTTTGAAGTGCTGAAAACTGTCCAGGATGACAATATTTGACAATGTTTGAGCAATCCTGTCTCGCACGCCCGTATTTTCACTCCCATTCGAGTACGAGAATGAGAATCGAAACTTGAGAAAACATGTGATAACTCAGAATGATAGCACTATAAAAAGGGAGTGCAGTAGAGAAAAAACTCGATTTACCTCAATATAACATGTTTGTGCACTGATAAAATCCTCCATTTCAAGAGGTCAGCCAAAGTAGAGCGGCATTCTTGAAAGTGGACGAGAGTCATTAGGTATGCAGACATGTTATACTCAAGTAAACCGAGCTATATCTCGTGCACTCCCATTTGATGGTGCTATCACTCTCAATTATCACACGTTTTCACAAGTATCGATTCTCATTCTGTTACTCGAAGGGGTGTGAATATACGGGCGTGGAAGGCAAGATTGCTCAAACATTATCAAATACTGTCATCCTGGACAGTTTTCAGCGCTTCAAACGTCGTTGACGACATAGTGCGGGCCGTGCGGACCTATCTATGGTGTTATCTCGACTATGCTTGCGAGCGTGTATGCTGCCTTTAAGAGGCGGGGTGATACTTAAAGGCACAGTGCACCCTCAGATATGAATTTCGATATTTTGGTGTAATTATATAGAAGACCCCTCCTGTATAACACTTGCCAAATGCGAGATATCAATTCTTCCAAATAAGCAGGATATAAGCGACCACAACGGGCCCGACCCCCTCCAGCCACCACTACAGGCCCGGCCCCCGTCCTGATTTTTGATCTCAATAGCGACTAGATGGATGGACGATTTTCAACCAAGTCGTTGTTATTGATTCCCTTTCCGATCTATCTCCTCATCCTGTTTTGCTCTGATGCCGCGACTGCAAATCAAGAGAAACACAGGCCTGAGACAACTCGTCCACCGAATTTTAGCCCTCAAAATACAGGCATTTTCGAAGAGCCATATCTCCGTTCATGGGGGGTCTTGGACGATTTCAGATATACCATTGTGATCAGGGTGTGACACTCTCCAAGACAAGGATAAAACCTAAAAATTAATTTTCTGAGTGTCCTTTTCAGATTTCATGCTTATCTTGGAGAGAACAACTCACTGATCACAATGGTTTTTCTGAAATCGTCCAAGACCCCTTTTGAACCGAGTTATGGCTCTTCAAAGAAGGCTAGATTTTGAGGGTGAAATTTTTTTGGACTGCTTTCTTCAAAGATTCCGACCAGGGATGAGGGGAGTTCCGCGTTCCTAAAACCGCGGAGAGTGACGCAATGAGTGACGGAAAATGAAATCATCGGGTCATCTGGGACGCAGAAAAATATCACATGTTTTCTTGATTTTTCCGCGTTTCGAAAACCGCATTTCCACGCGTTTTCAGGAGTTTCACACCCAATTTCCGGAACTCGAAAAAAAATATTTTTGTGCCGAAACCCGAAACACGATTTCCGAATTTTCATATTTTATTCCGCTAATCCCTGATGCTGACTGCGCTGCCCCTGCCCAACCGGCGCTTTGATACACCCGGCCCTGGAAATTCCGCGCGGAGCAACGTGGAATGTCGACCGGGCTTCAAGATCATTCCGCAAGTGTACCTATAAGTGGCGGGACTTCAGTATCATGTATGGGTCCTCGAGAACAGTGCACGGATCATCGTGGAAAAAGGGCAGAGATTTTGATTCATACCGCAAAAAGTATTGAAAACGGGGGGGGGCTTTGGGGTTACTGCGCACTACTTCGTGAAAATTCAAAGAGCTTTTGTTATTGGTGCGCTGGTCAGTGAAGTGCGCAGGTCCTCATGAATGCTAGAGAAATTCCTCAAAACACACAAAGACTATCTCGGTCAGATGAGCCCCAGCAGATCAAGCAGCGGAGCTGTCGATCATGACAAAATCTATAGGTGATAAGGAGATTTTGATAGGATAAGCCTGATTAGCCTCACTCTGACCGGCTCAAACTGAGGGAGGAAGGCTATTTAAAATCTTGGCAAGAATTTTTGACACCTCATTTTCTATTCATCCAACCAGTTGACGACATCACCATGATATATCCTCACAAATACGCCGCGTAGCGCCGTGGGTGTGCACCCTAGTAACGCATATGCACCGATTCGGCACCAACGTTCAATAGGGAAGTGTCAAAGTATCAGTGCGATCCGTGCCGGCCGTTTATGTACGAAAAAACTGTTCAGAATGTGCTCGCTGCTACCATACCGTATTTCCGAACAATGTTTACAACCGAGATGCTAGAAGCGAGCAGAGCTGAGGTTGAACTCAAAGGTCAGTTCGAGATATGAGGCTACGTACCGCTTGCTCTACTATGCATATTCCAGTGCTGTTTTTCAGATATCGACTATGAGGCACTCGAGCAGCTCGTCTCATTCGCGTACTGCGGGGGAATGAATATCTCTTCCGAAAATGTGCAATCACTAATGATTGGAGCGAATAAGTTGCTAATGGTCATTCCCTTAATTCAGTTCCGTATCCTACGCATAAGTGTTGAAGTTTTTGAATCAATACCGCAGGAAGCACTCTCAGACAATGTGGCGGACCGACCGCAATGCGAAAAATCTCGTTCCGTACCGAGCGCGTTCCGCTATCATACCGTCAGCAGGCTAAAGGCATTTCGTACCAAAGGCTCTCATTTGCGTACTGAGTGCGCACACGAAATATTGCGAGCGGTAGATGTGTCTGAGCCCTGTACCAACCGCTTGCGACTTTGGATGGATGCGTACGAACCGCGTGGCAGTGCGTATCGGCCGCTCTAATTTGCGCCTTGACCGCGTGCAAATTGCATCCCGAACGTCGCCTATCGCGCGGTTGGTACTCAACCTATCCGCGGTCGGCCCGCCCCAGCGTCTGAGATCGTCAAGTTTCACTAATTGTTCCTGTTTTCAGCTGGATGTTATTGCTGAGGAGTGTGCTGTGTATTTGCGGAATCAGCTGAATTCATCAAATGCGTTAGCCATTCGAGAGTTCACACTAGCTCTCGGTTGCAGGTTTTCACTTTTTTCTCTGCTTGGGGCGAGGTTAAGTGACTTGTGTTTGATCTCCACTCTTCTAGAGATCTGTTAGAACCTGCAACCTCAGCGGCTGAACGTTGGGTGCGGAAGAATTTCGAAGAGGTTTCCCGCAGTGAGAGTTTTTGTCAACTCTTTGTTGAAGACGTGGTAGAACTTCTGAACAGAGATGAGCTTATTGTGAAGTCAGAAAATGTTGTGTTTGAAGCAGCACTCCGATGGATTCAGAATGATGTGGAGCAAAGAAAGGTTCATGCCTCTAGGTATCGAAATTTCCTTTAGAAACGTATAGGAGCCGTATGATGGGTCTTAACCAACTGACTAGGGAACCTTGCTACCCATGTATCGGCTTTTTAAAATCTGTTAGTGTTGCTTGGTCAATTCGGACACGCTCTTTCCGATTCTGTCATTGGATTTCGCAATGGATCTCAGGCTTGTAATTTACTGCTCGTTAAAATCACTTCGATGGATTCAGAATGATGTGGAGCAAAGAAAGGTTCATGCCTCTAGGTATCGAAATTTCATTTGGAAACGTACATATAGGAGCCGTATGATGGGTCTGAACCAACTGACTAGGGAACCTTGCTACCCATGTATCGGCTTTTTAAAATCTGTGTCAAATGTTGTTCCTTTGCTGATGATCTTAAAATATATAAATCAGTCGTAAACCCTGAGGATTCTCTCGCACTGCAACGCACGATCAATCTGGTTCGTCAATGGGCTGATGATTGGGGGTTGCCGCTATTGAACGAGAAAACGAAACTTTTGCACATTGGATCGAATAACAACCGAACTAATTATGAAATCAGAGGTGACCAAATTCAGAAAGTTGAACAGATCCAAGATCTTGGGTTCCTCGTAACTAGTGATCTCAGTTTTGATGCGCATTGTGAACGAATAGCAGGAAAAGCTACGAAGGCTGTATACAATTTGTTTAGGGCTCTGTCCACAAATAACAGTGCCGTGTTACTCAGGGCATTCAAAACTTATGTTAGACCACTGCTCGAGTACGGAACGGTAATATTCAGTCCATACAAAAAACAGGTCATAGCAAAACTCGAGAGCGTCCAGAACAGTTTTACTAGAAAACTAGTGATAAGAACCAAAGGGTTTTCTTACGATAGCATTCTCCATTCTCAAGAGCGTAACCAGAGCTTTGACTTGCGCTCGCTAGCGTTCAGAAGGCGTGAATTCGACCTCATTATGTTCCACAAAATACTGCATGGTAATTGCGGTTTAAAATTGAATGAGTTTTGCTCATTGAGAAATTCAATCACCAGAGGTGGTTCACAAAACTGGTAATTCCTAGAGCTAGGCTCAGGAGTCGATCGCACTTCTTTTCTGTAAGGGCTGGGTCAGATTATATTAAACTGAGTAAAAAAATGCCTATTTCTCAAAATATAAGGGTGTTCAAATGCATGTTGGACAGCTATCTGAGTTCGACGTGAAGCGCTGGACAAGAGTTATCCTTTTTTTTGTTTTTTGTTTTATTTTGCTGTCGTCGCATTTTAGTTTTAGGTTTTTCTTGGTTTTCTGTTTTTTATTTTACTTGTCTGACATGACTCGCTCATGTAATAAATAAATAAATAAATAAATAAATAAATAAATAAATATATATATATATATATATATATATATATATATATATATATATATATATATATATATATATATATATATATATATATATATATATATATATATATATATATATACCAAGCAAAAGAAGTAGCACAAATAAATATACAGTATATATATATATATATATATATATATATATATATATATATATGTGGGGTGTGTATACAAGTCTGTTGGTACCTGCTCGTTGGTGCCCCCTGCTTCTACTGAACCCAGCAGACGTTTGAGTATGTACACAGGGAACGTTCGAGCGATATAGCGTGCACAACTATATCGCGAAAGTATCCCGCACATTGCATAAAGGTGTCGCTGTCCGGCACACTAAGGCCTCTGGTCCATAACACCTTAGGATCCGTACCTAGGGAGTCATGGAGTCTTTTTGGCCACAAGCCACAATTTCGCCACCCTGAACTGTCGATCGCTGTCGAGTGATATCCAAAAACTGCGCTATCCAGACTTCTGAGCTATTTCCATGCACCGTTTGCTGCTTTGCAGGAAACCCGCCTCGCTGATAGACCCGTCATCAGCGTCGGAGAGTACACCATCTACTGCGGCAACGCTGACGATAGGAGAGTGGGAGGCTGTGCAATAGCTGTAAGGAAGGATTTCAATGGTATGGTCAAGGAGTTCCCGGCTCAACGTCGTGTCGGAATGCATTCGTACGACTGCGGGATCACAGAGGATTCAATCTGTGGATAGTGAGTGCTCATGCGCCCACTGAAACCGCCGAAGACAATTCGAAGGATGCGTTTTATGAGGAACTCAATACGTTGCTGGCCAGGATACCTTGTCAACATGCTGTTGTCGTGGGGATTGACGCAAATGCGAAGATGGGACTTGATCAGGAATCCGAATTACTCGGTAAGTGGTTCTACCCAGTGGAGCTAACATCGGACAATGGCCACCGCCTTGTCGAATTGTGTGAACGCAGTGGTCTGATTATTGGATCGACATTCAAGAGGAATCATTGCCGCCATCAGCTTACGTGGTAGGGACCAGCCCAGCTATCTCTAGAAGCGGAAAATGACAACTTCGAAACTACAGCTTGACTATTTTCTGACGAGGAATATTCCAGTATCGGACATTCAAAGATCTAGGGCTGTTTGGGATATTGCATTCGATTCGAGTCACCTTCCAGTTCTGGTAAACTTCACTGCGAGGATTCATAAGATTTAGCGAGGGTCTAAGCCTCCCCAGAGGATTGACATTACAAGTCTCAGAGATGAAGAGTGCAGAAGGAATTTCCGACAACGCGTTTCTATTCACATCGGAGTACGGACTAAGAAGAAACTTTGCGACGCGGATTCTTTTGTCAAATGCATCCAGGACGCTTCGAAAGAGGCACTCCCGGTTGTACAGCCTAAGAAGAAGTTCGCCTACGTCTCAGAAGAAACAACATCTACCTACAACAGAGTATGTGCTCTCCGAACTGCAGGAAACTTCGTGGAGGAGAAGCGTCTGAGGAGGAAGTTGCATTGGCAGCTTCAAGTAGAGCTAAGGAGTTCGAGAAGGCTTGGGAGGAGAAGAATCCGAGGAAAGCCTACACGTTGCTGCGACAGTATAGTGGGAAGATGAAGAGATGTTCTCCTGTCTTGAACACTACCAATGGAGTTGCAGTTGGTGATGCGACGCTGCCAATATGGAAGGATTACTTCAGTTCACTACTGAATCGTCCAGCGCCATCAGTACCTGAGCTCCCGCATGTTCAGAGAGCACATTACGATGTCAGTGAGGAACCGCCGGCTGAGTCTGAAGTTTTGGATTGTGTCCGGAAAATGAAGAATGGAAAGGCAGGTGGAGATGACAACATCACTGCTGAAATGCTGAAAGCTCTTCCTCCGTCTGGGATTCGTGAAATGACCAACACCATCCGTGCCATATGGATGAGCGAAAGGATACCCGATTCGTGGAGACATGCGATCATCGTACCTCTTCACAAGAAGCTATCCGTCACGGATCCTAAGAACTACAGAGGAATCTCTACTTCGTGTCATGTACAAGGTTTTAGAACGTATCATTCTCGAGCGACTTATCAAAACATCGTGAAGGAACGACCAGAGATGAGCAAGCCGGTTTTCGACCTGGAAGATCGACCATCGACCAAGTGTTCGTCGTGAGAAGAGTAATTGAATCGTGGCAGCGGTTTTCGAAGCCATTACAGCTTGCTTTTTTGGACTTTGAAGCCGCGTTCGACTCTCCTCATCGTGATCGATTGCTCAATGCTCTGCGAGCAGATGGAGTCCCGGAAAAGTATGTTCGGTTAATCGAGGACATGAACAAAGGAACAACAGCAGCAGTTCGTACACCTGTCGGATTTACGTCAGCTTTCGAGGTGAAAACAGGAGTAAGGCAAGGAGCCGTTGCAGGACCTTTTCTTTTCAACTTCGCCGTTGATGACATCATGCGTAGAGTTGCAGAACAGTTTCCTGCGGATGTGATCCTAACACCATCAGGACGCTCCCTTGTCGACCTGGAGTACGCCGACGACATTGTGTTATTCGCTGAAAACAACGCAAAACTGCAAAGGATTGTGAACCTCGTTTCGAAGTATGCCGCAGCCTATGGACTTCGTCTTCGTCCCGACAAATGCAAGCAGATGTGGGTCTCTCAGAGGCCTTCAACTGGAGTTTGTGTGGACGGACAACGTATCGAACTGGTGGACGATTTCTGTTATTTGGGCTGTTTGCTGAAGAACGATGGTAGTTATGCAGCGGATATTCGACAACGATGTGCGAAAGCTACGTCTGCATTCAATTCTCTAACCAAGTGTTTGTGGTCTACCACCATCGCGAAGGAAGTCAAGTTGCGCGTCTACCTATCCGCTATTCGCCCTATCATGATGTACGGATCGGAGACGTGGGCAGCACCGAAAACGCAGATGGGAAGGTTGGATTGCACGGAGAGGAATCTTTTAGGCGTTTGCTTGGATATTTCTGGCCGCGTGTATGCCATAACGAAGACCTTTACAAGGAAATCGACGCAGTACATCAACGCTTGACACGAGGGAGGTGCCAGCATCTCCTAACGCCATCTCAAGCAGCAATGGAAAGTCGACTTCGACTGCTCGGGCATATACTAAGAAGAACGCCGGATCGTCTCGTACAACACGCTTTAAAAATGCTTCCAAATCCTGTCTGGAAACGGCCACCTGGGCGTAGGCGAAAGTTCTGGACGGATGTGGTTAAAGAGGATTTAAAGTCACTCGGCATCGAAAGACAGTTCAGGCGCGATGTTTCGTTTCGCAGGAAATGGAATAGTAACAGCTGGATGGAATGTGTTCAAATTGTGGCTGAAGACCGTGAAAAATGGACACGGCTGACTACTAGGACGGCACACCTCGGTGAAGATGCGGAATGACCGCGTCAGGCGAAAGCCAACCGATTAAGTCAAGTAAGTCAAGTCATATATATATATATATATATATATATATATATATATATATATATATCACACTCACTCACTGATCCCGTTAGCTGGCGTCTGGTGGAGCGGGATGCCCTCTCAACCAATACACTGCTGTAGGTGCCATAGGAGCTCGTGCGGCCTGAACGATACGCTTCCAATCAAAACGGTTTGCAGCAACAAGTTTAGCGTTAAGGACACTGCACCGTTGAGTCTTCAGATCCTCCTCTATATGTTTGAGCCATGTCTTCTTCGGGGCCGTTCGTTAAATTCTCCACGATGGTGGGCGCTTACGCCACAGCATACTGTACGGGAGACGGGACGGGTCCATCCTACATACATGTCCGAACCATCGCAGTCTTCTTGTCTGCGGCTGTTCTCCGACCGTCGGTTGATTCATGCAGCTCTTCCGTATATCGTCGTTGCAAACATGATCACGAATCGTAATTCCAAGAATCTGGCGCAAACATCGCATCTGGAAGACTTCTAGCTTGACGAGGTCTGACTTTAGCAGAGTCCAGGTTTCCGAGCCGTATAGTAGTACGGGTATTATCAGCGCTCGGAACATTCGCACTTTAGTCTTCAGTGAAATGTTGTTTTTCTTCCACAAACACCAGCCAAGCGAAGCAAACACACTAGACGCCTGCCCGATTCTGCTGCACACCTCTGCCGTAGCCGCAACTTTTCGCTCCTGCACTAGCGACCCAAGGTATTTGAATTCCTTGACCTGCTGAAGCTCAACTCCTTCAAACTGAACAGATGTAGGCGAACCATCGAATGTCATGACCTTGGTCTTCTCCTGGTTGATTCTTAAGCCGTAGGAGCTTGCAATCAGTGCCATATCGCTTATCAAGGACGTTGCCTCGGCATCATTGTCCGTGAACACTGCGCTGTCATCCGCGAACATCAAATCTGTGACGTACTCATTACTTCCGTATTGAACGCCTCTTCTGTTCTCGAAGACCTTCCTCATAATAGCGTCCACAACAGTATTAAAGAGCAGAGGCGAGACCACATCGCCTTGGCGAACTCCAGCTGTAACGGCAAACTCCTCGGACAACTGATCCCCAATGCGTACGGAACTGGTAGACCCTTCGTACGTTTCCTGGAGGAGCTTGACTATCTTCCTCGGTATGTGCTCGCTTTCAAGTGCTCTCCACAGCTCCGGCCAGTGAATACAATCGAACGCAGATTTGAAGTCTATAAATGTGATAACGACACGCTTTCCAGAGCGAATTCTCTCTTCCATTAGCTGTCGAAGTGCGAAGATCTGATCACTGCAGCTTCTTCCTGGCCGGAACCCCGCCTGTTCTTCACGACTTGTTTGCTCACGATGACGCTGAAGTCTGTTCTGAATAACCCTCATGAAGACTTTGCCAACGATAGACAACAGACTGATCCCTCGGTAATTTTTGCAGTCTCTAGCATCACCCTTCTTGTGTATGGGCACGATTGTGGCACGTTTCCAGGTAGCTGGTATTTTCTCAGATTGCCAGATAAGAGTAATCAGCCGATGAAGTTGGCGCAGCAAGACGTCTCCGCCAGCCTTGATGGCTTCCGCAGTGATTTTGTCCACTCCTGACGCTCTGCCGTTTTTCAGTGACTTTATCGCTGCCGTTAGTTCATCTACAGTGGGTTCTGCGTCGAGAACTGCATCTCCGGCCGCTTCAACTAGCGGTGGCTCGACAAGCGGTCCTTGCGGCGCTTCATGACTGTATAGTTCACTGAAGAACTGTCTCCATCGACGGAGGCGCTCGTCCACAGAGCGCACGAATGACCCATCTGCATTCCTGATACTATCGCTTGTTGGTTTTGTCCTTCCTCCGAGCCGCTTGAGTGTACGATAGAGAGTTCGATAATCATGCCTGCTCGCAGACTCCTCCAAATCAGTAGCTACCTTATTCCAATACGACTCTCGTTCCATTTTCAATCTGCAACGAAGCTCTCTGCAGAGCTGACGATATCGATCGAAATCGGTCAATTTCGATTTATTCCTTTCTTCTATGAGATGTATGGATTCATCTGATGTCCATGGCTGGATTCGCTTACGAGGGGCAGGACAAAGTAGCTCTGCACATTCCACGATGGTGGCTGCTATCTGCTGTTCTTGTTCATCCACAGATGCATCGTCTGCCAACAGCGCAAACCGATTCGACAGTGCCATTTGGAATAACTCCTTCGTCTCAGGTACCATCAAATGTGCCCAGTTGAATTGGCCTTTAGATGGCTCCACAATCCTAGCTCGTTGTAGACGAAGCTTTACTACTGCACGTAGAAGGTAATGATCTGAGCCACAGTCGGGTCCTCTCATTGCACGAACATCCTTGAGCGACGACCTGAAACGCGAGCTCATCAGCACGTAGTCTAACAAAGCTACGTCTCGTCCGGAAGGATTTCTCCACGTCAAGTGATGCTTTCTGCGATGCTGGAAGTGACTGTTTCCAATAATGAGTCCATTGAAAGCTGCAAACGTGAGCAAGCGCAGACCATTGTCGTTCATTTCACCAACGCCAAATCGGCCCAATACTGCTTCCCAGCCCATCCTGTCTTTTCCAACGTGTGCGTTGAAATCACCTGCGACTAGAACAACGTCTCTCTTTGAAATCGTGTTCAGAACGTCCTGAAGCTGAGCGTAAAACGCGTCCTTGTCGGAATCCGGGCTAGGCTCTGTCGGCGCATAAACTGCCACAATATGTGTCCTTATAGTTCCTTTCAGCGTGAGGACAGCGATTCTGCTAGAGATAGGCTCGAATGTCACAACGCTTCCAGCTGCTTTCCAGTTCAGCATGAATCCAACGCCTTGATGGTGTCCGTCACTACCGGAGTAGTACAGCACCATCCTTTCTGGACTATCTGGCACCTGGACAGTCATTGTTAAACTTCCACTGATCCACTGATTCACTATATATATATATATATATATATATATATATATATATATATATATATATATATATATATATATATATATATATATATATATATATATATATATATATATATATATATATATATATATATATATATATATATATATATATATATATATATATATATATATATATATATATATATATATATATATATATATATATATATATATATATATATATATATATATATATATATATATATATATATATATATAACCTTGTATTCTGCTACTTTGCTATAAATTTAAGGGTTATTTCACCAATTCATGCAATATTAGTAAGAATATTTACGTTGACACAAGAATGTCGATGTTTGTGGGTAGTACAGTACGTGTAATAAGTAAACCACATACATCCACGACGGTGAGAATGGCCCAGAACCCCCGTTTCGGAGGAGGACGCATTGACAGGGGTGGGCAAATACAGGGGCGGGCCAACTTCTCACTCGTGTAACGTCATTGTGGAAGATATTTGATCCTTCAAAATGCGTAGGCGTTGTATTCTGAGCCATACCATTCTATTTCCGTAGTTATATCGACCACGTTTACACGCGTGTATATTGCCTTTGAAGGCAGTGGTGGCGATGAAAAACGTTATCGAAAAACTACAAAAATCAGCTTGGATCAAAAACACCGGAAAAACTAGGAAGGCAGTGAAAAACGGGCTAAAATTAGAGTTTCTAAGGCTCAAACATGCCAGTTCGTGCACACGTGCACAGCGCCGCCCAAAAAGATCGCAGTCTCATGCCGAGCTGTCGGAAATCACCAACATTCAAAGGAAGAAATATGGCAAATTTACGTAATAAAAACAGTTGAACTATGAAAGGAAGCACTTCAGTCAATGCTTTTGACAGGATGAACACATAAATATTCGAGCAGGTCAGTCCGAAGGTTAAAGGCATCGTTTACGATGGATTTCGTTTTCGAGTTTTCCATATATAACGAGAGCTATAGTTCCCTATATACCAGCTACGTTGAAAAAACCGCGAAAAATCCACTGAAAACCCTTTTTTAGACCCAAAATATCTCAATCAACTTATGAGAAAGGAAGAGTCGATCGTCAGAGATAGCTGTTTTGACCGACGATCTCACGATCAAATGAAGTTTATCTTTCTTTCAAGTGATTTGTTGAGAAGGAAAGGTTAATCCATGTGTATAGAAAAGTCATTCTTCACGTAATCGTTTGGTATACTCCATCAACTTCCCCTCAGTTGTATTGTATCAAATGTTGAAAGTTTACTTATATGATGGCTGACAGCAAATAGTGTCAGATGACTGACGGAGGGCCGGCCTCTTTTGACGGAATTTGAGACATTCAACCTCAATTATCTTCACAATAAGACGTTTTCATTCTAACAAACTCTCCCTACGTCCTAAGGTGGGCCCAGAGAATCATTTGAACCGAAAAAACGTTGAGTGGTTTTCAGCGCGTACGATGCCTTTAATATTCATTGATCGAAATTCAATTTGAAACCAGCTGATGTTTTTGATCTTAAAGATCATCGATGCCGATGATGTGGAGTGGGCTCGTCAGCTATCAAAAGAAAAGAAAGTTCAGGCTTGAAATTTGGCCCGAAACAGCGGTTCTTTCACGGTTTCTCTTATAGGTACTAAACCCAGAAAAGCGTTCAGAGAGGGAAAGAAGACGAGCATATTTGATCGTGACCACTGCCTTCAAATTGATCGCGTAATAGCAGATAACAGGGAAGTAACTTATATGAGTACCAACTTATTAATTTGAGATCCGTTGCAAAATCCAATGACAGAGTCGGAATTTTCGAAAGCCCTTACATGGCCTGCAGAGTTCGATCGTATGATCGGATGCTCAATCTATCATTGCTTCAGCCACATCACGCATATGATATTGAATCGATTCTCCTCTAATTTGAATAATTTTCGAGACTTTTCTCCTATGTTCGCCTTCCTCTGTTGGAGCCATCCTTTTTTCATGAAGTTGCTTGTCATCCGTTGTTCGAGAAAGATAGCGAATGCAGAGAATTTGTTGGTTTGGTGATTTCTTTCTGAAATAGAGACTGAACGCTCCTCGTTTTTATCACAATTATTACAGGTGAATGCGGCTAGCAGTTATTATACCAATTCGAGTCCTCAAGATTACTCCTTTTCAACCGTAGCTAGGTGTTATAGCAGCGGGAATGAGCGAATTCTGGCTATCGGTAAATCAAATTAACCAGAATCCCACAGTATGATAATCATCATTTCACCCGAATTCTTTAGGTGGCGAATCACCCGGCGGAGCTGACTTACCCAAAATGGAGATGTATAACCCTTTGACAGAGCGATGGTCGCCAAGTCGCTACATGATGCGTTATCGCTGTTGTAGCTTTTCCTTCGGAATGGCTGCGCTCGGTCATCAGGTAAGTTCCCTGAGACTATAAACTACCTAGATGAACACAAATACCTCGGTTTTCGCTTCTGTTCTAGATTTATCTCATCGGAGGGTTCGGCGGAAAACGTGGATTGAGAACTGTTGAATCATACGACTACTGCAAGGACGAATGGACGGAAGTAGGCTCTTAGAATGTACCAAGAGTGTCATTTGGAATGGCACCATTGTTCCATATTTACAGGTGGCCTCATTGTCAAAATCTCGGAACTGCTCTGTAGCGGCATTCCTGAATAACACTTTGTACGTCTGTGGTGGCGATGTTTACGATGATACCAATGCGTCTGTTGAGGCCAGCTGAGTGTTTCAAATTAACCCATTCACAGCCACGCCTGATTTTGAATGATACAAGTTCCGACCACGCGGAGTATTGCGTTACCGTATGCACTATACATTGGATCGGAGGCGAAAATTTTCGGAGAACCGGATTTCGGGCTGATCCGGATTTGGCCTTTTTCGGTGATTCGGATTTCGGTTTGATTCGGATTTGGCCTTTATCGGTGATTCGGGTTTCGGTTCGATTCGGATTTGGCTTTTTTTCGGTGATTCGACTTCGGTTCGATTTGGATTTGACTTTTTTTCAGTGATTCGGATTTCGGTTCGATTCGGATTTCGCATTTTCGGCGATTCGGATACCGAATCGTCAAAATTTTGAATCATTCGGACGGATATCCGAAATTACCCAAGGCGGATCCAATGTATAGTAAGCTCGTTTGCTCAAATGGCACGCCACTAAAAACCGATTTCTAAATGTCACTCGCGTAGCTATTAGAGAGGTGAACATTGTACCGAAATTTTTGCTCATAAAACTCTTTCTTCCAAGAGGACTGCTCTACTGCTTGAATTCACAGCAGGGTGAAGTGAGAATAGTATTTTGCCAACACTTAACCAGTGATCTCTACTTAGATGGGTACTTTGAATGCGATTCACGCATCAGGTGCTGTTTTGGATTTTTGAATGGTTTAGATTTTGTTATGATAGGCGTGAAAGATTAGGTTTGAAAAATCCATATTCTGGGAGCATAATAGGGTTTGTAGTAGTAGTGCCACGTATCAGCCGAAAAGATTACGACTCGTATTGAAAAAAAAAACTCATAGTGCGCTCGAAAAAACAGTTTCTACGATTTTTCGTATTGAGCCCCAGCTATTTTAACAGAACTTCGAATACTGTGCTATAGTGGAGCTAGAGGCAGACCACGAAATTCGTAGTCGAGTGTAGGTTAGGTTGGTACATTAGTCGCAAAAAAGGTTGAAAATTGCACTGAGGCGGTTAAATCGATTTTTGAGAACGAGTTCCAAAGTTGGGACACGTGGTCATGAATGGGTTAAAGACTGCTGATACGCTCAAAAATTTTGCAGATAACTATGTTAGTGGGGTCGAATCGTCCGTAGTAGAACGCTCACGATGTTAAAACTGTCAAAGCTACTAAATTCAAAGGCACAGTGCAACCCCTTCTTCTTCTTCTTCTTCTTAAGCGTTTGTCCCGCTTTGAATCGGGATCCGCTCTCTGATACGCCTGTGCCATTTCTCCCCATCTTGAGCCTGGTCAGGGTGCACACTAGCAAACTTCAGATCGGCATGCAGCGTGTCAAGCCAGCGTTGTTGTGGTAGTCCTTTGGGTCGTTTGCCAGGTACATCTAGATTCAGGCCGGCTTTGCAAACGGTATCGTTTCCAGCAAGTAGAACGTGACCATACCACCGCAGTAGAGCTTCAGGGCAATTGGAGCAACGCCGAAACGCTGCCGGATGTCGTCTTTTGTGATGTGGTCCAACCGGGCAGGCCAGCACCCTGCGGCATTCAGCACAACGGGTCGCACTACCATTCGATAGATCTTTGACTTCAGCTGATCTAGGATTTTCTTATTGCAGAGAACTCCAGTCATTGAACGCCATTTCAACCACGCTCACATCAGAGGCAATTTATTTTCTAGACCGCAATCAGACGCGATAGTCGACCCAAGATACTTGAAGACTTCAGCACGCGGTAGCTCGATACCGTCGATTTTGATAGACCCTTGAAGATTTCCATCCGTGGTCAGATACTCTGTTTTCTTGACATTGAGACGTAGTCCGAATTGAGATAGCCGATCACTCCATGCTTGCACCTGTCGCTCAAGGTCATCCTTATCTTTAGATGCAAGCATCACATTATCGGCTTAAACCAGCGACCATGGAGCCGGTTTCTGTAAATCTGTAAGATTGTATCCGTCACAATGACAAAAAGAAGTGGGAACAGAGCAGATTCTTGGTGCACTTCGACAGAGATGGGAAATTCGGCCGAGATTCCGTCGGCGGCTTTAAAACAACTTCGGTCAGCATAAAGAATTTTGACCTAGTCGATGAGCTCTTTTGGAACACCATGTTTCGCAAAGCAAACCAGATCACTTCATGCGGAACTCGATCGAATGTCTTCTCTAAATCGAAAAAGGCAAGGTGAAGCGTCTAAAATCTTGATATATCTTTGATCATTTCCATCCGTGGTCAGGAACATTGTTTTCTTGACATTGGGACTCAGTCCGACAGTGCAACTTCAGTTGATATTATTGTCCGCACACCGTGAGTAGCAACCCTGTCAAGCGCTGGATCTCCATTCGATCAAATAAATGAAAAGCAACACTGGAAAAGTCGGCCCCGCCCCCAATATCCTAAAAACATTATCCAGCGTTTCCCCCCGAATAGGGAACCAAATTATTTGCAAATGGAAAAATTGGTTTGTCTGGCGATGCTGCAAAAATGCACAACAGAAGGGCTCTTCGTTCCCTTTCCGGGGGCGGTGTGCGCGGTCAGGCTTTTGGGGTATTGCGGGCTGAGTCGACATTTCCCTGTAGTCTCTCACTTACTTGAGCGAATTGAGAGCTCGAGCTTAGCAGGCTATTCACGTTGGGCAGTGTTAGATATCAAATTCAATTCTTGAGGTTAGCCTTTGCCTTCAAGCTCTAACAAGTCAGAAAATTTCGTTAACTCCGATACTGAGCTTAACCAACTCCACTCCCTCCTCCCAATACAAACTCGTGCAGATTGCCTTCCAACGAGGTGAGCATTCTAGTACAGGCCGTAATAAGATGTCGGTTTCGCTTCTCAACCGTTCTGTCGATAGTATGCGCTGCTTCGACCGCGCGGGCATGCTACGGTGTAACTCGTCCACTTTCACCCCATAGGAAAAACCACTGCTAATTCTAGATTTGCATACAGTTTTCGTTAATTTTTGTTAGCTTCCTACACTAGCGGCTCCAAACCTTCAATTTATGTCATAAAATCGATACTATTTTCGAGCGTGTCTGCTGCATCTAACTTCCTTATCATTTAGCCTACTCCATCTCTTCACATTTGTTAACCAGATGATTTCAGATGTACTGTCCAGAAAAACATGAATTCATCGCTGGTGTTCCAATGAAAGAAGAGAGAAAAAGTGCAGCTGTTGCAGTTCTTGATGGATATCTGTACGGTTGGTTCACGATTGATCCTTAGGTTCCGTCTATAGCTAACTACAAGCCACGTGCGGCACGACACCGTGGAATCACTGCTGCACTGAATGTGTCCTGGGCCGTGCGGTTAATCATGATTTATTGATCAACCGCCGCACCGGCGAGGACCTGCAGCGAACGTTAGCTGCAGCTGCATGCCGCTGATGCTAGGGTTCTCTGAACCTCTAGGACGGAATCAGTAACTAATGGTGAACCCACGAACCCCCTCCCCGTCTTCTGACGCGCGCACAGTGGATACGGACTGATACTTGGCGTTCCTTATTGTGCGCTGGCGCAAACACAGGGCAGAGTTCGCACAATAACTTTAGTCTGATGAATAGACGGCTCTTCATCATCGTCATGGATGTCATCACACGAGATTTGCAGAGTTCAGCACCTTGGACACTGTTGTATACTGAAGACGTGATGCTCGTATCAGACATCAAAGGAAATCTCCAAGCACAAGTTCAAGCTTGGCACGACAGACTGGCAGCATTCGACTTACGACACAATAAAAAGAAAACCGAATACATGACAAATGCGAGTTGTGGCGATTCCATACAAGTCGATAACACAGTCTTGCCAAAAGCGCATGCGTTTCGATATCTTGGATCAACGCTTAGCGATGACGGGACGCTGACGGCTGAAGTCGACGCACGCATCAATGCTGCTTGGTTGAAGTGGCGTACCGCGAGTGGAGTGTTCTGTGATAAAAAGGTTTGCGACAGGCTCAAGCCAAAGATTTATCGTTCGGTTGTGAGGCCCGTCGCACTGTATGGCACAGAGTGTTCTCCAATGACCAAGGAAGCAGAAAGACGGCTCGGCGTGATGGAAACGAAGATGCTCAGGTGGAGTGGTGGATTGACCCGATTGGACCGAGTTCGGAATGAAGATGTGCGTGAAAGATTCGGTGTTGCGCCCATTTCGGACAATTTTCGCGACAATCGCCTAAGACGGCATGGCACGTCCTGGGAGCTGGAGAACACTCGATAGCGAAAACGGCTATGCAGCTCCAAGTGACGGGCCAGCGACCAAGAGGACGACCTAAGCAGAGATGGCTGGATGTCTTGCACAACGATATGAAAATTGCAGGCCTCCATCCTGACAACGCGAATCACAAGGTCAAATGGCAGCAACGTTCGAGAAAAGCGGACCAGCTACAATGCGGGACAGACGCTGAAGAAGAAGAAGAGTAGACGGGGCTGCCACGGTAGATTATCTCAAGCGAATCAAAACCCTATTTGATAGTGAGGCCGCCAACCCCGCACGGCCAGCCGCCTGATTCATGCCTCAGACTAAATCGAAAACGGAAACCATACCAGAAGTGGGAGCCGCCTTAATCAATGCGAGCTCGGGATTCGGTTGTTTTCTTGTGGGAAGAATATCGTAATCTGTAGCGCTGTACGGGCAGAGGGAAAAAGGCGCGAGAAAACTAACGAGTTGCGCGCGCACGCATTTGCGCGAAACCGCTTCTGGATCCTTGTGTTGTAACCAGGGATGAGCGGAAAATTTTTTCTGAACTTCGGAAATCGGGAGAACCTTCTCAATTTCGGAAATCGGAGATCGGAACGCCAAAAACCATCGGAAATCGGGATTCGGAAATCGGAAACACGTGCAGTGAAACTCTTAACCCTTCCCTGGTGACTGTGCTTACCAAAAACAACTTGCACTTATCCTTCTTTACTAAAAATTTTCATGCGAAAACAGTTAACTCTGGCTTTGTGAAAAGTGAAAACGGACTTCGAGTTCGAATTCGGCGCCCGAAATAACCCCCTGGGAATTTGGCCAGGAAAATTGTAAAAATGTCTAATCTCGTCAATATTTCCGATTTCTTCCGCATTTTCAGGCTTTTTTTTCGGAAATCGGAATTCGGGAGGCCCAAAACCATCGGAAATCGTAATTCGGGAATCGGATTTCCGCTCATACAATACCCGCGCTAAGTTTTGTAAAAACGGGGAGCATCTGGCAAACTTGGCAAAAAAGCGTCCGATGCATGTAACTTTGTTGAATGAAGACTTTTTTGAATTCTGAAAACGCTATCATATTCACAGAATAAATTGCTACCTAATCATTTCACTTGTGTGCCGAAGTTCCCTGAGAGCACTTGGTTTTTGAAGGAAATAGTTTTTGCAATCGTTTTTCAAAAAACATCGCGCGCGGCGAAACTTTGAGCAGTATTTGTACAAGTAGTGGAAGAGCAATCTGTATGTTTTCTTCAAAAATTAGGTGGAGGTGAGAGATTCTCAAGGTTTGTTCAGGTCGAATTTTCGAAATCCTTAATTAAACACGCTTGAGAACTACCTGAAAAGTCGGAGTTTTGTTGCAAAATCCCCGGACTCATAAATGAAGGATTTCAAAAATTCAATCTAAACAAACCTTGAGATTCTCCCACCTGCACCTAATTTATGAAGAAAACATACAGATTGCTCTTCCACTACTTGTACAAATACTGCTCAAGGTTTCGCCGCGCGCGACGTTTTTTGAAAAACGATTGCAAAAACTATTTCCCTCAAAAACGAAGTGCTCTTAGGGAACTACGGCACACAAGTGACATGATTAGGTAGCAATTTATTCTGTGAATGTGATAGCGTTTTAAGAATTCAAAAAAGTCTTCGTTCAAAAAAGTTGCATGCATCGGACGCTTTTTTGCCAAGTTTGCCAGATGCTCCCCGTTTTTACAAAACTTAGCGCGGGTATTGTACCTGGTTGTAGCGTGCTCAAATTGCAAAAAGGGCAAGGAAATGAGGAGGACCGATCGTGATTGACGGTCACCCAGGCTGCGAGAAATAGAGGCACCCGTCAGAATCGCAGGGAGAGGCTGCTTCTAGCCTGGGAAAGCGTCGATCACAGCCCTCCGGGATAGAGGTTCTCTACACACAGAGAAAGGAGATGTCCCAATTTTGCAGTTCGAAACGCCTCGCTACTATAGTTGTACACGAGCGAAATTTTCGGAAGATTTTTCGAAAATTTTTTTCGTTCGTTTTCGTTCGTTCGAAATTTCGTCAAACGGAATTTCTTCTGAATTTCGTTCATTCGAAATTTCGTTGAACGATTTTTTTTCATTTTCCGTTCGTTCGAAAACCTTTCGAACGAAAAAATTTCGATTCTTGTTCGTTCGTCATAATTTTCAAAATTGTACAATTATACTCGCTACTCATATCACGGTGCGGTCCCGCGTGGAATTATTGGCGCAAAAGGCGAGACAACTCCTCTCTTGGTGTGTAAAGAGCACCTATTCCCAGTCCTTCGCTCCTCCCCGGCAGCGCCTGGCAGCGGGCCTACTGCGTCGATCATTAAGCTCTGCAGCCTAGGGGGTGGCAAGCGTTCGGATGGTTGGGAATGCCTCCAGTCAGCTGTTTGCAGCCGTTCGAGCACTTTGCCGAAAGCGGCACACGCGACAGCCGCGCGCGCGCTGACCGCATGGTTTGCCAGTGACTTCCACTGTAGTAAACTAACTACTGCCTTGCTTTTCATGATTACAGGACCACATCAAATCTCTTGATTCTATGTGACGCATTAGAGATATGTTTTATTTCATATATTCCTCACATCAAGCAATCCCGACAACGGGGCCCCGTAGAAGCCTTGAACAGGTACCCCCCCCCCTTCCCCGTCTTGGCTCGAAAGTCTCCTCTGTCATTCATAGCGCTTGCTCTTGCCAAAGACCTATTTCGGAGTTCGACGGCTATGCGAGGCGATAGCATGATGATCGATCGTGATCGCGTCACACGTCAATTTTCATTCAAAGCATGCTATCAGAGCGTTCGGCGATGGAACTCTAAAAGAGACCTACTCAGACATTCGCCGGGTTCGACCTCAGCTCGAAGGGGTCCATCCCAGATTTCTGTCGGGTCAGACCCTTTAGCATTGCCGAGGTTACTCATCAACTTGTCCATCACACAGCATGATTTACTGTTCATTCCGGTGGTTCTTCGATCGCTTCGTCGCGTCTGCAGAACCGTATGAGGCCCCAACACATGGTTGAACTACACATTGTTGACTACTGATGAAATGGGTGCGTCAAGCATAGCACGCCTAAGTTTTAGGGCTGTATAGGGCTACACTGCCGCTCGTGGGATTGGGGTAGAGAGCGAGCGGAAACTACTGTAGTTTTCAAGGAAACCGCACAAAGGCCATACCACTGGGTAGCCCACAACGCCAGGATTATGAATATCACCCTAGTTTCGCTAAAAACTAAGTTTAAAAAGAGTTATTCGAAAAAGGAAGGAAAAGACGCAAAGGCGCCTTCTCCCGCACCCTTTCTAACCACATCCCTTGAGCGGCACTGTATCGATGACGCGTTTTTAACCATTTTCATCATTATTGTTGTAATACACCCAGGAGATCCCACTCTTTCTTACCTTACTTTTTATAATTATCTCATAGAAATTTGGTGAACTTTAATTTCGATCTTTATTTCAGTAGTCGGCGGTTCCAGTATGGAATCAGAGCTTTCTTCGGTTGAGCGTTTCTCTCCCGAAACAGAACAGTGGGAAATGATGCCTCCGATGTTTTCAAGGAGAAGGAGTGCCGGAGCGACGACGTTCAATGGAAAGATTTATGTCGCTGGAGGGTGAGCGAAATTTAATTTTCGAAGGCAGTGTCCACGATAAAAGCTGTTTTCCAGTTCTCAACAGAAATAAAAGGTTTAGGTCCTGCTTGACCCATTTGTGAAGAAAGAACCAAAAAAAAAAGAATGCTAAAGCTCATGTGGAGATGCCTTCTTCTATCATCCATCATTGCATTGATACTTTCGTTCCCCTCGAACCGTGTTACCGTAATAAACGAAGACTCCCACCGCATTTAACCAACCTTGAGCGGTTGAGATCGGAGGCGTGGCATTTGGCTAAAACTCAGGACTGTGCTGAGTTCTGGGAACGGTTCAAAAAAGTTAGTGAACGTTTTGCTAATAAATTGAAGAAATATAATAACCATACTGAGAAAAAAGCTGTCGAGTCAAGTGATAAACATTCCTTCTTCAGATTTATCAACTCTAAACTCCGGGAAAAACCAGGTGTTGGAGTTCTCGAAAACCCCAATGGGGCATTGGTGAGGAATGCTAGTGGTAGAGCTGAGTTGTTGGCGGACGTATTTCAAAAGTCGTTTTCTGACGTCTCTTCTATGGACAGTCTACCTGTCTCCAATTCTTTCGCTGTTATTGCTGATTCATGTTGGTTTTACAAAGATGAAATTATCAAGGAACTTCTTGCGTGGCCCTCATCCAACTCTATCACTCCCGACGCCATACCACTCAGCTTCGTCAAGCAGATCGCTCTTGATATTGCAGGTCCCCTGGAGTTCATTTTCAATCTGAGCTTCATGTCTGGTGAAGTCCCCATCAAATGGGGGCAATCATTTGTTACCCCCATTCCAAAAAAGCCCCCTTTCACAGACCCTGCTAATTTCAGACCAATCAGTATAACATCTATTTTCTCACGGCTGTTTGAAAAAATTCTGAAGAAGAGAATTGTTTGTCACTTGGAAGCAAATCAGGCTATCTCTCCCTTCCAACATGGTTTCCAAGGAGGGAAGTCCACTGTGACGGCAACCATAGAAGCGCTTAACAAGTGGACGGCTTTCTTAGATGTTGGGAATGGTGTTGATGTCGTGTATTTTGATTTTGCTAAGGCTTTTGATAAGGTTCCTCATGATAAATTGTTGCGAAAACTCTCAATGGTTGGTATCCATCCGCCAATAGTTTCATGGATACGTTCGTTCCCAACTGACAGGACGTTCTCGGTCTGTGTTGACTCTTCTCACTCAACTCCAAGGCCAGTCCTGAGTGGTGTACCACAAGGCGGAGTATATTCGCCCATACTTTTCAACATATACACTCACGAAATCGCCAGTCTTGTCACTTCCTGTGGCACTGGTTTCAGTGCATTTGCGGATGATATCAAGATCTATCGGGACGTTTCCCAACCGGAGAACTGTATCCTGCTACAACAGTCTATTGACATTGTTAGTACTTGGTCTCGCGATTGGAATCTCCCGTTGGCAAAAGAAAAAACGAATGTTCTCCACTTGGGTAATAGCAATGCAAACAGTAAATATACTGTCAGTGGCTGTCAGATCCAAGAAGTTGACCAAATAACTGATTTAGGTTTCACTATTACAAGTCTGAGTTTTGATAAGCACTGTGAATCTATCTCCAATAAAGCAACTTTTGCTATGAATAATATTTTCAGGTGTTTGCCAACTTGCAATCCCTCTGTGCTTATCAGAGCTTACACCACGTATGTAAGGCCTCTACTCGAGTACGGTACCCCGGTATTCAACCCCGCCAAACTCAAGAACATTAATAGATTGGAAAAGATACGGAACAATTTTACTAGAAGAGTTCTTATCAGAAGGCATGGCTTCATTTATGGGCAATTGCCCTCTGCTGCTGACAGAAATGCACTCTTTGGCCTTGAGCCTTTGGCTCTCAGAAGGAAGAAGAATGATTTATTCCTGTTGCATCATATCCTTTTCAATGGCAAGTTTAGTCTTAGGCCTGGGGAATTCGTGAGAACGAGAGATTCGGTAACCCGGGGGGTGGTCCGATTAAATTCCACCGTACCGTGTCAAATCTTGCGTGTCGGCGCTGCTTTTTCACTAATAGAATTGTTCCGGTATTCGGAGATCTTAGTAGGACCGATACTATTCCTATAAACTTCGGCGCTTATAAGAACTCAGTGCACGTGAAACTGGCTTCCGGGGAGCGGCGGAGTGACCCTTCGTAGTGCTGGGTTGCTCGTTTCCCTGTGCTATTCTTCGAACTGATCCGTCGTTGTTCTCGTTTCATTGGTTTACAGCACCTTTGCTTTGAATATTCCGTTTGAGGTTGATTGTTTGTTTTCCTGTTTTCTCGTTTTTTTCACACGAGTGTAAACTTGTGTAAATAAATATATATAAAGGGATATCGTGACCAGGCATGTGGGAAAAACTTTGAAATCGAAAAAAACCGAAAAATGAAAAACTTTCGGTTTCCAAACCGAAAAATTTTTGGTCTTTCAAAACGCCTTCTTTCCTCAATTACATATTTTCGACTGCAAAAACAATGCAACATAATTAAAGTGCCCCAAATGATGACCGAAATATGCTTTCTTATAGTCAGAGAAACAAAAACATCCGCAATCAACATAATAATGTGAAGGTTTCTAGCTTTTGCTGCTGTGGCGATTCCTGACAGAGTTGTAATTCTGAACGCAATGTGGAGCTCCTGCTGTAGTCAACGTTTTCTTTAAAGGCAGTGTTCACGATAAAAATCCCTTCTCTGTTTCTCCGCTTATCTTGAGAACGGTCGCATTCTGATTTCAATTATGTATCTTTAATCGTACAAGACCTTCTGGGAACGGAGTTATGGTCCCTCAAAAATTGAGCTAGGGAAACATGGTGGACGAGTTGCCAGAGGCTTGTAACTTCCATCATTTGCCAAGGATGTATGCGAGGCGACCAGAACAAGGAGAGAGGTTGAGAATGAAGGGAAGAACGGGGTTGTTGATCGGAAACCATCGCTCATTTCGCCACTATTGAGCCCGAAAGATCGTAAAAGGGGCGTGTCAAAGTGGCTTCCTCATGTGGGCGCCCCAGGGTGGCCTCTTATATCTCGCTTATATGGAGGAATCGAGAGCTCGCATTTGGTAGATATTATATATGGTGTGTTAGCGGCAATGATAGATATTATACATGGTGTGTTAGCGGCAATACTGAGAGAAAACGGTTATGTGGACAACAACATCGAAACCTTGCGACCATACCGTCACCCTCTGTCTAATACTGCCCTTACCCTCCCCTATGTGAGCGAATCGTTTGCCAAAGATGTCAACATGGCGATCCGAAGATCAACCCTTCCCCTTCGTTTTGTCTTCCGCCCCCTCCCACCCTCCGCCAATTTTTCACGTCATCTCGACCTTACGAAGACCGCTGCAGGAGAAACGGATGTATCTACTGCACAGGAGACAAGAATTTCTGTGAGAAGCAGAATGTACTGTACAGGGTGCGATGTGAAGCATGCGGAGAGTCTTATATGAGCGAAACTGGAAGACCTTTACGACATCGCCTGGATGAGCACATGAGAGCGCCACGAACACCAAACTCATACCCGAATAGCGTCTTCTCAAAGCACAGTACATTACATCATCCATTTGGAGACATTCCAAGCATGGGTTTTGACATACATAATGCACAATAACGTATCGGACACAGCTGAAAGGAAAATAAGAGCTACAGAGATAAAGAGACATCTTACCAACATGAACAACGGGGAAGGAATGAGAGAGGCTTTGAGGCTATTAACATCACATAGCGAATAACGCGTTATAGGATTCAACAACATCACCGTCCTCACGCCATTGCTATTTCGGGACATCATTCATTCGCAGTCCAAGTGGGTCACGAGACGGTCACCGGCGAGAGCTCCTTTCTCCCACTCCTTCTCCTTACGAATACGTTCCGCCCGCCTTTCCGTGCCTCCCCTCTTGTTTTGATACACTTCTTACACAAACTATCGTAGACGCCTGACGAAGGACCTAAGGTCCGAAACGTTGCGGATAAAGGAATTACAATATCTATTCCGTGCATACAGCTTCAAGAATTTCGCTTAGAACAGTTCACCTTAACACCACAGTCCATTTTTAATGAACATATGCTGCTCTTATCTTCATCCCAGTCTGGAACCTTACCCAAATCGACTGCGTTATTTCTTTGCGGAAATTGGAGGCGGTTGGCTTTCTAGGTGCAGGTAAGGTAGAGAAACTTCTGCATCAGTTCTCTCTCAGTGTTGTTGTTACGTTTGATCGCCCCAGAGACCTTTAAGGGCACTGTTATCAATAAACGTCGTCCCTATGTTTTATCTGAAAAACAATTGTAGTAGCTCTCAGAAGCATAACAGTGTTGAAAAAACGGTTTTGAAGGCCTTCCCAGATGCAGTAAACGGCTTTGAAGATTACCCCAGTGGGCAGGGCCGGTCTCCTTGGGTCCAGTTGTTGTCGTAAACACCGACTCGTCTCTATCACTGCCAAGCTATGACCTGCGATCATCGGCAGTGTTTTGCATTAAAAGAGACATGAGATTTGAGAATTACTCAGGCAAACCGTCGCTCCGAGCGGTACCGGAGAGCTACTCGAGCGGCGCTGCCTCTCCGCTCCGAGCGAAAATTAGCCATCTACTCGGGCCACAGCAGCCGCTCTCCGGGCCACAGCAGTATCACTCGGAGCGATCTTCGGTCCCAACTGGCACTGCGGTCTCTGTTCGGGCGATTTTCAAAAATTTCCTAATTGCTATTTTTCTGTATTTCCGCCTCTTCTGGAGAGGATTAAGCCTGTTAAGTGGATAAAGTACCTGTTACAGCCTGTGGGTCAGTAGCTTAATCCAGCCACATGCCGCAACAAGGATACCAACCCAGCATGGTCCGCAATGAGGAAGCCTTCCACACCGCGGGCCATGGGGGATCCCCTCGGCCGCCAAAAATTGTCATCCTGAGAGTGATCCAAGGTCACCTCTCAAGAGTGGCCTCGAAAGGCCAACTACCCGTCTACACGAGGCGAGCCGCCTTTTATACCCGCAGGATTGGTTGTTCTTTGAGTGATAACGCGGCTCGCACATTATCACTCAAAGAACAACCAATCCCGCGTCTCTCTATCTCTGGCGATGGCACCGCTGTGGCCCCGAGAGCGACCGGAGAGCGACCGAGGGGCGAACTGACACCGGACAGGGACCGCGGTGCCAGTTGGCCCCTCGGCCGCTGTCGAGGCGATGACGTCATAATTGGGAGGAGCCGGTCCCGCTCGGAGCGATGGTATGTCTGAGTAGTCGTCGAAAATATCCGAAAATCTTCGTCAGGCAAAAATCTGTCAGATCCATTGCCTAATGCAATAATAGTCACTGATGATGATCGCAGGTCAAAGCGTGGCAGTGATAGAGCCGTGTCGGTGTTTATGACAACAACTAAAGTTTGTCCGAGTATGACTGTCCGCCCTCGCGGTCGGCGTGCGTGTCGAGCGGCCAACACCAAGGCATTTTTCTGGGTGAATTGTCCACGGCTGTAAACAGCTGACTGGGAAACCGTGCACCCCCCCCCCGTGCACCAACATTCCTTCTAGTCGATTCAGAAATTCAAAAAGGCCTTTGCATTGGCCGCCAAACATGCACGCCGACTGCTTGCGCGGACAGTCTTATTCGGACTGATTGTGGACCCAAGGAGGCCGGTCTTGCCTACTCGCCTAATCTTCAAATCCGTTTTCTGCCTCTGGGAAGGCTTTTGAATATGTCTTCTCATCACCGTTATGCTTCTGAGGGCTACCACGATTGTTTCTTTAATTGAAAAATCAAAGACGAAGTTTTTCGGTACAGGTCTTTAACTATGACACAAACAGGCTCAGTTCGACCCGGATCTGGTTGAGACTGACCGTCGAGCTCGATAAATCTCTAAATCCACCACATATTTGTTTCGGAATACTTCCCTGCACGTCATCAGATAGAATTCTGATAGTAGGTGTTGTTATCTCTCATGTAGCCAGGAACAAGCCAAGAGTTCCTCCAGTTTCGGGCATGGATGCGACGGTTGTCTTGCCAAGCTTTATGAGGTCCCGATCTAACTTTTTTTAGTCCTGGACAAGTGAGAACTACAAGCCATATTGAGGAGAGAAGTATTCGTCAATTGTGACTCAAAAATGTAGCTTGGCGAATGAGACAAAGTGTTTTAGTCGGTGTTTGTTCAAAAGTCGGTGCATAAACAATGAAACGGCTAAAAATCATAAAAAATGTTATAAGAAAAGTTCTCCGGAAAGACGAAATCCCAAAAGCATGGCTATGTAGGTTTTCCAACACCCTGGATACGATAGTAGTAGAGAAAACCGTCGGACAGCGGTATCGTTAAAAACGGATGTGTTCATAAACAATGCAACTCACTGTAGTTCTTGGGGTCCGTGACGGATAACTTCTTGTGAAAAGGTACAATGATCGCATGTCTCCACTGATCGGGTATCCCTTCGCTCATCGACATGGCACGGATAGTGTTGGTCATTTCACGAATCCCAGACGGAGGGAGAGCCTTCAGCATTTCAGCAGTAATTTTGTCATCTAAACCTGCCTTTCCATTCTTCTTTTTCCGGACACGATTAAATTCAAAACTTTGGTTTCAGGTAGTTCCTTACTGACATCGTAATGCTTCTGCCAAACATTCGAATAAATATTCGAATATTCAAAGAAAATAAGTGGATTATTCGTATATTCGAGTATTCAAAGAAGTGGATTCTTTGATTTATTCGTTTGTTCAGAAAAGTTATTCGATGCAACAGTCTATTGGACACGCCACTCTGTTCCTCTACAATTGATCAGGCTCTTGCCAGCCGCACAGTATATACATATAAAGATCCGTATCTCGGAGAGAGTCGGCTGGCTTTTCAAGACCGTTCTTGTAAGGTGATCTCTAGTGTGGGTAAAGTTTTTTGACCTTATTGGGTGTCTACCCGTGGCCCAGAGCGAGAAAAGCTCCCCAGTTGTGAGAATCGCGAAGATGGCCTCCTTGCTGTAGACCGTGACATTTACCCGCGCAGTACGGGTAAACTCTTCAGAAATTGGCTCTTACCTGTTATCCACTAGCTTACTTGTCAGGAATATTTCGTTAGATTCCCCGTTAAATTTTACTCGACATATGAAGCCGAGTAAATTTAACCCCCATGTGCCTACGGCTGTCGCGCTCCTTTACCGATTGCGAACATAGCCATAAAGCGCGATATCTTCACCGACTGTCAAGACTACTCGTTCCCAGGGGGGCTGAGTAGAGTGGCATCGCAGCGCGGCGCGACCTTATGATGGGCTGCCCTATTGATCTCTCTTCGCGATCTATCGATACGGCAGCCCATCATGAAGTCGCCCCGTCTACTTTGGTGTCGACAGCTACCCCGCAACCTGGTGCTCATCATGCCACACCGCTGAGGCGAGCGCCCGGTCGGGACTCTCCAAGTTTACTACACGAATCATCCGCAAAGTCAGGCAACCAGAAAGCTGGCAGCGACGGCCGTCTCAGCCACCTTGTACGTGAGTTCTTTGTTCACAATGAATATTTAGGTTTGATGGCCACGATTGGCTAAGTACTGTTGAATGTTTCGATCCATCTTCGATGTCTTGGTCTCAAGTGGCCCCGATGAATACATCACGCGGTTGTCTAGCCTTAGTTTGTTGCATGAATGAGATCTATGCGATTGGAGGGTCAGTTTTTAAAGAAGTTTGATTTTCAATGACCGAGTTCTTTGCTCCGATTTCTGAGGCTTTTAGGTTCAACGGCAAATGTCTTGCAACGGTGGAAATATATAGAGAAAAGACTAATACGTGGGATTTCTCAACACCACTCGGATCTCCGAGGGGTCAACTGGGCGCGGTCGTAATCCAGATTCCACCAACTAAGCAAGTTGAATAGAGGATTCTCAGCACGGAATGAGGTGAGCTTCTCACCTACATCGCTTTTAAATGTTTCCCGTTCCTTTTTTCAACTGCATTTTAAAGGCACAGTGCATCCTCAGACATGAATTTTGTGATTTTAATTTGATTCTGGAGTAGACCCCTCCCATAACACGTGCCAAGGGCGAGATTTAAATTCCTCCAAATAAGCGAGATATAAGCAACCACCATGGGCTCACTCACCCTCACGGGCCACAACCCCTTCTAGATTTTTGAACTCGATGCCCGCTTGATGGATGGATGAATTATCGACGAGCCTTCGTTCTTCAGTCCATTGCAGGTCTCTCTCCCTATCCTGGCTCGCTTTTGCGCAACGATTGCGAATGAAACAAAATACAGGCCTGAGACAACTCGTCCACTTATTTTCACCCCTCAAAAAATAGGCATCTTTAGGGAGCCATAACTCTGTTCATGAAGGGTCCTGGAAGATTTCGGAGATCCCACTGATCAGCAGGTGGCTCTTTCCAAGATCGGCAAACAAACTGAGAAATATTTTACTGAGTGTTTTATGCCTTTAATAAGCAATCCGTAACTTATAGAGCGGACGTTAAATGCACAGTGCACCCTTAGACATGAATTTTGTGATTTTAATTTGTTTGTGTAGTAGACCCCTCCTGTATAACACGTGCCAAGGGCGGGATCCCAAATCCTCCAAATAAGCGAGATATAAGCCACCAATACAGGCCCTAACCCCTTCCAGATTTTCGACCTCGATATCCGCTAGATGGATGATGGATGCATTTCAACCGAGCCTACGTTCTTCAGTCCACCGTCTTTGTCTCTATCCTGGCTCGCACTCGCGCAACGGCTGCGAATGAAAAGAAATACAAGCCTAAGACAACTCGTCCACCAATTTTCCGCCCTCAAATAACAGGCTTTTCTGGAGAGCCATGACTCCTTTTGTAGGGGTTTCTGAACGATTTCAAAGATACCACTATGAACAGCGAGTGATTTCCTTCAATATAAGCATAAAAACAGAAAAATAATTTTTTGGGTGTTCTGTGCCTTCAAAGGCAGGGCTTGCGATTGAAACTATCGTCATGCTATTCTCATCAGAAGGCAGATCTGGTCATCACAAAAGTGAAAAGAAGTTAAAATTCGGAGAAAAAAAACGGGCAGGTTAAAGTTAGCGATTACTCTAAGAGGAGAATAAAATTACGACCAAACGAGCATTTGTGAAATCTAGCTATTCGTGGCGTGCAGACATCTGGCAATTGGAAATTCTGAATTGTTCCTGCCCGTTTTTCTCCAAATTTTCAAATATTTTCTCTTTTGTGATGGCCAGATCCTTAGAAGGCTAAGAGCACCCAAGTAATTATTTTTGAGGTTTTATGCCTATCTTGGAGAATCACACGCTCATCACAATGTTATCTCTGAAATCGCTAAAGGCTCCCTACAAACGAAGTTACAGCTCTTTAAAAATGCCTACATTTTGAGGGCGGAAATTAAGTGGATGAGTTGTCTCAGACCTGTATTTCTCTTCATTCGCAGTCGCTCCACGAGAGCGAATCAGAATAAGGAGCCGTACCATTAGAAAGTGATGAATGACGACGCGGTTAAAATCCATCCATCCATGTAGCCGCTATTGAGTTCGAAAATCAGGAAGGTGTGTGGCCCGTGGTGGTGAATGAAGAGGTGACCCCGTAGTGATCGCTTATATCCCGCCTATTCGGAGGAATTCAGATCTCGCACCTGGCGTTATGCAGGAGGGTCCATTACGCAATTAAAGGCACAGATCACCCAGAAAATTATTTCTCATTTTTTATGCTGAGCTTGGAGAGGGTCACATGCTGATCAAAGTGGTATCTCTGAAATCGTCCGAGATCCCCTATGAACAGAGTTATGGCTCCTAGAAGATGCCTATATTTTGAGGGTGAAAAATTGTTGGACGAGTTGTCTCGGGCCTGTGTTTCTCTTCATTCGCAACCGTTGCGCGTGAGCGAGCCAGGATAAGGAGACAGTCCTGCATTAGACTGAAGAACGCGACGCGGTCGAAATTCATCCAACCATCTAGCCGCTATCGAGTTCGGAAATCTGGTAGGGGGCCGGGCCTGTGGTGGTGAGCCAAGAAGGTCGGGCCTGTGGTAGTCGCCTATTTCACGCTTATTTGGAGGAATTGAGATCTCGCACTTGGCACGTGTTATATAGGAGGGGTCTACTACACAATGAAATAAAAATCACCAAATTCATGTCTGAGGGTGTACTGTGCCTTTAAAGGCAGCAGACACACTCAAAAATGGTATCGATTTTATGACATAAATCAAAGGTTTGGAGCTGGTTGTATTGGGAACTGACGAAAAAACGGACGAAAACTGTGTGCAAATGGAGGATTAACGGTTATTCTGTTATCAGGTGAAAATGGACGAGTTTTACGGCGCGCGGTTGAAACAGCGAATATTAGCCACAAAACGGTTGAGATACACAAGCCGATATACTCTTACAGACTGTACTGGAACGTTCACTTCGTTGGAAGCATCAAAAACCATCCAAAGGGACCGTATTACTACTATCAATGTGGACGAGTTTGTATTTTGGGGCGAGGCTGCAGACGCTCAGGGGCGGGTTTGCAGAAAATTCTCGATTTGCATTGCTGAAATTTAGTAGTTTTGACTCGTTTTTGACGTTCCAAACGGCGTGAGCAGTCTACTAGGAGCCATGCGACTTCAGAAACGCGATTATCTCAACAACTTTTTCAAGCGTGTCTGCTGCCTTTAACTGAAAATCAAAAAAAATCATGTCTGAGAGTTTACTAGGCCTTTAAAGGGAGAGTTCACGATAAGAATCCGTTTTCTGTTTTTTCCGCCCATCTTGAGAAAGGTCCCATTCTGGTTCCAATAGTGTCTCTGGAATCGTACAAGACCTTCTGGGAATGGAGTTATGGTCCCTCAAAATTTGAGCGAGGGAAAATGGTGGACGAGTTGTCCGAGGCTTGTAACTTCCGTCTTTTGCAGCCAATGTAAGCGAACTGACCTGAGTAAACAGAGAAGTTGAGAACGGAGAGAAGAATGGTGCTTTTGAACGGAAACCATCTCTCATCACACGATCTCGAGTGATCCATTGTTCACGTCGAGGAGCGTAAAGTTGCCTGACTTGCTCAAAGCGGCGGGGTTCGCCCACTTTTTAAGCCGTTTTGCGGCTCCTGGGCAGCTTTTCGTCCTGTTTTACGCTGTTCTGCTTCTGAGAGCCACGAGAAGCGTTTTTCATGGAGAATTCGAGGATGAAGTTTATCGTGAACAGTGCCTTTAATGGCAAGGTTTGCCATCAAAAACGATTTTTGAGCTCTCTTCATAAGAATGTAGACTTATTCATCACAAAATTAGAAACAAATAAAAAAGTTAAAGTTTGCGGGAAAAAACACAGAAAACAAGGTACTCAGGCAAACTCAAATGTCGACAGCAGGTTTCTGAGGTGTCACCACAGAGCACAACAGCTGAGGACACGAAAAAAATGGTGATTTCGGAGCGAGAGAACCTGGTATCACGCCGAAAGGTCCAGCTGTAGGCCTCCTAGCGCCGGATTCGCAGACGGCGGCATGGCCTAACTGAAGCCCCGAAAGGTTCAGCTGTCGACCTGCTACCGCCGGATTTATTCATTTTGCTGTAGACATCCTAACGCCGGGCTATTATTGGATGGGGTGGCCAACTGCGAAATTCGGAGCAGCTAAACGAGCTGGAACTTTGCAGGATTCAAAAACTATTGCTGTAGTATTGCTATCCCTAGCTGTTATTGTAGCCGTCCCCATGCTCGACTTCCCTAAAGGCAGTAAACACACTCCTCAACGCCAGCGCGGCACACGTCTCCCGCGGGCGGGGTTTGGGGGTATGAATTATAGTTGTACAATTTCGAAAAAAATGTCGAACGAACGAAAATCGAACTTTTTGTTTGAAAAAATTTAGAACAAACGAAACTTGAAAAAATTTCGTTTGATGAAATTTTGAACGAACGGAATCTGAGAAAATTTCGTTCGACGAATTTTTGCAAGAACGAAAAAAATTTCGAAAAATCTTTCGAAAATTTTTTTCGTGAACAACTATAGTATAAATACTTTCTACGCGCGTCAGGCGCTTGCGGAGGCTACGAATATTCCAGCGGCGACGCTGTGGCGGAGCGGATCAAAATGGGCCTTAACTTTGTTCAGCAAGCGAATACTGTACACACTTTCGAATCGGTTCGGCTTAACAGGCTTCATTTGAAGCATTAAGCAACAAATATGTAGTAACGATATAAAAGCCGAGAGATCTGAGAAAAATAACTCTATAGAACTTGACTATGTGAGGGCTGGATTATGGTTATTAATGAAACGGGTTAACGAAATCCGCAGTTCCCGGGACTTTTTCAAAACGGGAACTCCCAGCACAGCCTCATGATCCGAATATTTTTCCACACTAAACCTCACATTTATGGGTGTAGGTATTATTCACATTGCCTTATCTGATTATAACTATTTTCCGATCTTGGTTATTTCTCTCCAGATGAATCGAATCTCTGAAAAGTCTTTGAGATCTGGCAAAATGAATCTATGCAGTGGGATAAATCGTTGCGCATAATGCTTGTAAACAATTCAAGAAATTCGAAATTCGCTAAATTGAGATAAAGTTCCACGAACTCGATTTGGTACTGGGAATCAGTCCTCAAGTAGTTCAAATGTTCTCGGATCTTGAACAGCTTCGATGCGTTGAAAGAAGTGAGCGAGGTGTACTAAAATATTTTCGGTCCCTGGAACCTCTCCCAACACTTCGATGTAAAATACAAACGTAGAGATTTCGGGTAGCTCTAATAGGTAGAGGAAGTGTTGCGCGTACGAAAGGTAATCCATATTTGCTGAAAAGATGCATATGGCTTGTAAGGTCTGTTTTAGACTTCGGTCGCCGTGTGGTGCTATAGCATGATAATCATAAGAATTGATCGTTATTGCATCGCATGTAAATTCTCATTCGAAGCATGCTATCGCAGCGATCGGCGATGGAACTCTAAAAACCCCCTAGAATAGTGAAATTGTTGTGGTTTCGGCGCGGGCTGGTGCGGAGCAGAGGTTAGGCCGGGATAAGACCCGCCGAGACCGCGGCCAGCGACAGCGACTATGCGTTTCAGGCATATTGGTTTCCGGTCGATATTGATGGTAAGCATTGCACCGTGTGGCTCGTCACTGCAAGTGTGATCCCGACCTTAAAGGCAGTGTTCACGATAAAAAATGTGTTTCAGTTTCTACTAGGAATGGGTAGTGGAGGGGCACACTGTAACGTTGACGTCGAAAGGACGCATGAAAACGAGCCAGGAAAAGCTCCAAAAGAGCCCGAAGTCTCCACTTCGAGCGCAAGGAAAACTCCAAAAGCGCAGCACACGCCCACCGACGTGAACAAATGAATGCTCGAGATCGTGAGATGAGCGATGATTTCCAATCATTAGCCACGTTCTTCCCTTCATTCTCAACTTCTCTCTTTACTCAGGTCAGCTCGCACACATCGGCTGCAAAATACGGGAGTTAATGTGCTTATCTGGGCCAAATTCCGGTCCGCAATTGCGTCTCGGCACTCTTTGCGGCCGCGCGCTTTCGAGTCGGAAGAGTTTTCAACGCCGCAGCCGCCAATCTGTTGACTCTAGGTGGTTTTTGGAAACGGGAAACCAGAAAAACTGAAGAAAGCTGTATAAAAAAAGCCACATCGAGTAGCCTTCGGAGCTGGAAACTCGACTGACTCGAGCGCGTGCGGCCGCAACGCGTGTCGAGACGCAATTGTGGACCGGAATTAGGTCCAGAGAAGCACAATACAAGCCTCGGACAGCTCGTCCACCATGTTTCCTTAGCCCAATTTCTAAGGGACCATAACTCCGTTCCCAGAAGGTCTTTTACGATTTCAGAGACATCATTGGAATCAGCATGGGGCGGTTTTCGAGATAGGAGGAAAAACAGAAAAACGCTATTCATCGTGAACACTGCCTTCAAGGGGTCTGCAGAGTAGCAGAGACCGGCGAGTGGACGCCGAGCGTCAGCCTTTGCGCGGCGACAAAATTTTTTCGGAACATCATCGTCGCGGCGTCGGTTGCCGCTCGCTGGCAGTGATTTAGTGCCGTATCGGTGCCTCCTAGCCGCCCTTCACGCCGCGTCGGTCGTCATCGTCGCTGAATGTAATCGATATTAAATCACCTAGTGTTGTTCGTCGCTGCGAGGAACACCGCTTAGGGGCTGAATAGACCCCCGCCGCTGAAAGGTGCGGCAGCATTTAATGGAGGGAAATCGATCGTGCGGCGGCGCATGATCAATACTCCTCCATTGCATGCTGCCGCGCCTTCCAGCGGCGGGACTCTAATCGGTCCCTTAGAGACAGCAAAGTACCAGCATCGCGCGCGCCGCACGCGCCCTGAACGATCAGAATCACGCTTTTCCACAGATGGTACAAATAAGGGAAAACCTGCTGATCTACTCTACGTAAGTAGGGTAGCTTTCATAGCTCTCACCTCGAGCGCGAAATGCACGTGCCGCTCGAGACGAGCGGTGGACTATGAAACTTTCAACCGCGCGACACGCTGTAAGAATAAAAAAGACGGGAAGCAACTATGAAATGCCCGGCACTACCGAAATGACTGTGCGGAGTAAAGTTGAGAAAGATTGTGACATGCACGAAAATTCTTAGCCTGCATTTGCGCACACGGTAGCGTAGGATAACGGTAGAGTTGTTTATGTTGCAGTAGACTTAAACTGAGCACCGTGTAATGATACAAGTGGTAAAACCGCCACGGCGGTTCGGACGACGCCACGGTGGGGGCGCTCTTGGCTCTTTGTATGGGTCTACGCGCTCGCCGCTCACCTTTGCACACACGCGCGAATGTTTACCCTTGCTTTCACGGTGTTTTCATGCATGCCGCCCCTGGATGGGCGACAAGCGCGTCCCGAGCGGTGAAAAGTTTCATAGCCCACCGCGCGTGCCGCGCGCGCGGCCAGGACTATGAAAGATGCTCAAGCAGCGTGCCGACGCACTTCTGGACCCGACTCAAGGCGCCTGAGTGATATAAATTCAAATAGTTAGTAGATTTGTGTTTTTGAATATTCGATTCAACCGGAAAATCCAATTTCTGATTTTTTCAAATGTTCGTTTCAGTCGGAAATTTCGATTTTTGCTTTTTCAAACCTTCGATTCATTCAGAAATTTGAATCACTTGGGTTATGGAATATTCGGTTTGTTAATAGAGCTTGCATATCCGATTTTCCGAATGGGAGGCCAGTTTTGTGTCACTACATACAAATTTGCGGCTATTGAAAAAAAATGTGCAGAAAGTATTTACGATCTAATTACTTGGAAATATTTTGGAAAAACCGGATTTTCGTCCGAGTATTCGGATATGTTTTCCAAGTATGCATTCGCTTCGAATAGAATACAGGATTTAAAATTCAATTGTACAGTCAAGAAAAAGAGAGGCCTCACTAAAATCTATTCACCCATTCCGGAATTTCAGAAACGCATTATTTGAGTATTTAATTTATCCGAAAATTTTAGAAATGTCTCATTCGAAGTTATTCTTACTTTCGGTAATTTTGAAGTGGTTATAATGATAAATTATATTCTTGAGAAATTTTTCAATAAAGGCTATGCATATTACCCAATCATCCAAGGTGCTCTAAAAAACGCGATATCTGAAATATCCATTTATTCAAAACCTAGCGACGATTGCCCCTGCCTATTACGTGCAGTTGGCATGAATCCTAGTGATACTTTGTGTTCTCTGATGAAGGTTGGTGCAAACTCGGTGTCCTATGCTCTAAGATAGGTGCACCGAGTCTGCGCCAACCTTGAATGGAACGCAACGTAACACTAGGGTCCATGCCGACGGTAACTACTCTGCCAACGTGTAGCTAGATGCCTCCGAGGGCGCGGCCTGTAACGCCGTTCCATCCCATGTAGCAGTAAATTACGGGTTTTGGCTACGATAGCTAAAACCTGCACATTCTCGTGTCGAGGCTACAAGGATGCAAATTCTGCGCGTATTCTACGTAAAAACGAAGGCCAAATTCGAAACACTGATCTCTTTGACGCTAAACCCGTATATTCTCGCTATAATTTTGTAGCGAGAATCTACGGATTTAGCGACAGCCTGTGTTGAAATGCAATCTCAAACCCGCGCTGGCTACGCGGAACGCAGGGATGCCGTTTGAACAGTGTTGGCCCAGTCAACCCACGGATAACTTGACACTCTGTGGGTGGTCGTAGAGGTTGACCCCGTGTCGCTCTCTGGAAGACCCTGCTAGGGATAATTTTGGCTGCTGGGATGCTGCAGGCCGTAGGTAAGAAACGGCGATGCGCTCGATCGCAGCGGGGATCGCCTTCTAGTATGGATCAGGACCGGGTGGGTCGATCGACGGAGTGCTGCAACGAGAATAAGCGTGGAATATGCGGGTGCTGTAGCTAAAATTTCACCAACTGAGGCTAAACTTTCCGTACTTACGTAAATTCTCGTGTCAAATTAGAC
Organism: Aplectana chamaeleonis; assembly: GCA_029168955.1. Classification (NCBI taxonomy): domain Eukaryota; kingdom Metazoa; phylum Nematoda; class Chromadorea; order Rhabditida; family Cosmocercidae; genus Aplectana; species Aplectana chamaeleonis. The sequence continues at coordinate 69,572 of JAPDOI010000543.1, read as the reverse complement.
CAGATGCCTCCGAAACCCTGGGCATCTCTGATCTCCGCGTGAGGCATCTAGCTACGCGTTGGCGGAGTACAGCATCAATAGAAGAACTATTGAGGGATGAGAATTTATCGATCATGGCCTTCATAAAACTTCGCAACGAATTGAAAACTCGAAGTGAGTCCTTTACAAAATTTTCTAATAAATGAATTTGTTCAAAAATAAATCCTAGGCTCGATTCAATTGTATTACGTGTGAAAATTTTTACAAATGCTCAAGCAATTACTCGATTTTGAATTTCACATGGTTCTCAAAAAATATACCTGTACAATTGAAACTTTTTGATGGGCAATTATGTTGTCAGCTGAATTGAGACAAATATTCGAACAAACGGGCATTTAACCTATCCGAGAGCAAATAATTATTCAAATTCCCGAATAAACGGAATACTCGAGAGGCAGAAAATATGAAACCTCCGATGAATAGAGCAAAAGGTAAAAAATCGTGACGGAATCGAATGTTTGAAAAAAGATGTATCAAGATTCCAAATATATCTGGTGCTTGAAAAAATCGCGCATCAAAATCCCAAAAGTGAACAAAATAGAGGAATTCTTGGAAAATCCCTAGAACACTATTCGAGCATTAATTCCATTCAATAACAGGCCTGATTTGGGCGTTATTGCACAAAAACAGGTGTGCTAACCAAAATGTAAAAAAAGAAAAGCAGCGCCCTCAATTGCGAAACCGACTGAATATTTCGCCAAGCATTCGGAGATTTGCACGATCAATGCTCACCGGCGGTAGGATGTGTTGCCTTGTCAACCTGCTGTGAATCTGCTATCGACAGTTCAATAGCAGGTCGATAACAGGTCCATGTTTTACTCCCGAAAGAACCTGTTATCGACGGTTGCTCGAGAAAGAGGTGTTTCAACCTGCTGTCGACATTTGAGTTTGCCTGAGTAGATCGGCTTCGTTTAATTGCAGGTGTCCGCACGCCCCTCAATTAACGCTATTTTCATGAATGTTTATCCGTCTTCTAGTTTGCTCTTGAAGAGGACAGCGGTCTCTAGAAAGGCTCAGAATTTACTTCAGAAGCAAGACGAAAATAGCAAAGCAGGCATTTACTGTGCTTATCTGAGCCGGATTCCGGTCCGCAATTGCGTCTCGACACGCTTTGCGGCCGCAAGCGCTCGAGTCGATCGCGTTTCCAGTGCCAAAACTGACTCAATGGTTTTTTTACACAGTTTTCTTCTAGTTTCCTTAGTTTCCAGTTTCCAGAACCCTGGGAGTCAACAGATCGACTGCTGGAAAGCCTTACGACTCGGGAATGTGCGGCCGCGAAGCGTGTCGAGACGCAATTGCCGACCTGAATTCGGCCCAGAGAAGCACAGTATATAAATCTCGATAATTGGGGGCGTCGGACACCAAGTAATAACTTAATGAGCATTATCTCTCTGATCTTTCACTTATTTTCGTTTTTGTGCAGGACTGATCTACCTTCGAGGATAGCACGAAACCAGATTTTCTCCCGAACCCTGCTTTTAAGTAATCTCAGAGTTCAGATCGTTATACAGTAGACATAGCCCTGTGCAGCCGTATATTGAATTTGTATAGCGTGTGGTCAAATTCTACGAGAGATTAGAAAAGTGTCATTCCCTTCAAGGATAAAGGAACACATACACTACCCGCGCTAAGTTTTGTAAAAACGGGGAGCATCCGGCAAACTTGGCAAAAAAGCGTCCGATGCATGTAACTTTTCTGAATGAAGACTTTTTTGAAATCTGAAAACACTATTATATTCACAGTTCAAATCGCTACCTAATTATGTGAAGTACGGGCCAAAGTTCCCTGGAATTGCTTTGTTTCCGAAGGAAATAGTTTTTGCAATAGTTTTTCAAAAACGTCGCGCGCGGCGAGGAGCGGCGAAACTTTGAGCAGTAATTGTACAAGTAATGGAGGAGCAATCTGTAAGCTTTCTTCCTAAATTAGGTGCAGGTGAAAGAATCTCACAGTTTATGTTGGTTGGATTCTCGAAATCCTTTATTAAACACGCCTGAGAACTACCTGAAAGGTCGGAGTTTTGTTGCGAAATCCCCGGATTCTTAAATGAAGGACTTCGAAAATTCAACCTAAGCGAACCTTGAGATGCTCTTACCTGCAACTAATTTATGAAGAAAGCATACAGATTGCTACTCCATTACTTGTACAATTACTGCTCAAAGTTTCGCCGCACTTCGCCGAGCGCGACGCTTTTGAAAACCGATTGCAAAAAGTATTTCCTTCAAAAACAAAGCTATTTTGGGGAACTTCGGCCCACAAGTCACATATATAGGTAGCGATTTGATCTGTGAGTATGATAGCGTTTTCAAAATTTGGAAAAGTCTTCATTCAAAAAACTTGCATGCATCGGACGCTTTTTTGCCAAGTTTGCCAGATGCTCCCCGTTTTTACAAAACTTAGCACGGTTATTGTACCTGGCATGTTTCCAGACTCATGTCACTTCGTCTTAGTCACCATTCTGCTTGATCTCTCGATTGCCCTGAGTTTGCCTATGCTTATTGCTCTAGCCAATTACGAGAAGGAGAAAAGGTACAATACCCGCGCTAAGTTTTGTAAAAACGGGGAGCATTTGCCAAACTTGGCAAAAAAGCGTCCGATGAACGTACATAACTTTTTTGAACGAAAACGTTTTTGGATTCTGAAAACGCTATCATATTCACAGCTCGATTTCCTGCATAATAATGTACCTTGTGAACCGAAGTTCCCTAAAATCGCTTTGTTTTCGAGTAGAATTGTTTTTGCGGTCGTTCCACAAAAACGTCGTGTGCGGCAAAGTGCGGCGAAACTTTGAGTAGTTATTGTACGAGTAATTGAAGAGCATTCTCTATGTTTTCTTCGTTATTTGAATGAAAGTGGGGCTATCTAAGGGTCTGTGCAGATTGAATTTGCGGAATCCTTCATTAAACACTCTCGGTAGCTTCGTGAAAAGTCGGACTTTTTTTGCGAAAGCCCCAGACCAATGGAGGATTTCGGAAATTCAATCTGCTCAGATCTCGAGGTAGCCCCACTTCCATCTAATTTGCGATGGAAGCATAGATATTGCGCTTCTATTACTTTTACAATTACTACTCGAAGTTTTGCAGCAAAACGCCGCGCGCGACGTTTTTATGAAACGACCGCAAAAAACATTTTTACTGAAAAACAAAGCTATTTGAGGGAACCTCGGTCCACAATGCACATTATTATGTAGGAATTTGAGCTGTGAGTATGATAGCGTTTTCAGAATTTAAAAACGTCTTCATTCAAAGAAGTTACATGCATCGGACGTTTTTTTGCCAAGTTTGGCAAATGCTCCCCGTTTTTACAAAACTTAACGCGGGTATGGTAGTTTATAGGTTCACTTGCCATGATTCCCATTTTTTCAGTCTCCAGACAGTTTTCGTAAACTTTTTCGAATAGTAAAATCTCATGCCGATTAATTTAGGCTCCTTCGATCAGCATATCTCTCTACCAGTCCACACCTCGAAAGGAAGCGGTTCATTGAGCCCTATTTATTGGCCAGCCAAGAACTTCGCCCTAATAGTACCTTAAACGCAGTGGTCGCGATCAAATATGCTTGTCATTTTTTTCTCTAAACCCTTCTCTGGGTTTCGAGTAGTGGGACCTATAAGAAAAAATCGCTAAAAAGCCACTGTTTTGGGCCAAATTTGAAGCCTGAACTTTCTTGTCTTTTGATGGTGGACTAGCCCACTCCACATCATCGGCATCGATGACCTCTTATGTCATGAACATCAGCTGGCTTGAAATTGAATTTCAATCAATGAACCTTCGGATTTATGTACACATCTAGTCAAAAACGTTGACTGGAGTGCTTTATTTCATTGCTCAACTGTTTTTATCAGGTAAATTTGCATTTATTTCGTCCTTTGAATGTCGATGATTTTTGACTGCTCGGCATGAGACTGCGATCTTTTTCGTCATCGCTGTGCACGTGTGCACGAACGGGCTTCTTTGGGCGCTAGAAGCTCTAATCCTAGCCCGTTTTTCACCGTGCTACCTTCATAGCTCTCCAGCTGTTTTTGATCTAAGCTGATTTTTGTAGTTTTTTTCGATAACGTTTTTCATCGTGACCACTGCCTTTAATCATTTCAGTACATAATAATGAGAATAATTTTGAGCAGGGTTTTGTCCTTGCCCGGATTCAAATATGTTTCCGGAGTTTAAGACCCAATCATGTAATGATAATGTGGATTTTGTGTGTATGTCGACAAAACATGGTTTTGGATTTTTTTCGTATTTTTGAACTTTCTTTTTGCTTTGTTTTATGATATTTCTCTAATGTGTTCAATTTCGATGACATGTCAGTATATATTAGGATAAAGTTGTCAAAAATTCATACTGTGTACACACACCACTTCAACAAGAATTACAATTTCGTCAAAGAAACCAGAGAGGCGGAGGAAGCCGAGGACAGAGCCTTCACAGAGAAACCATTGGCCACAACCACTTGGACGAATTCAGGAGCTCAAAAAACAGGCTGAACGCGTAGTGTATGTTTATATATACTAACACATTTAATTTTCCCTTCTTCCTGACTCCCTGGAGCGATAGCGGCACGTAGCGTAGGGAGAGAGAGAGGTTTTGGGATAACGTACCCTTAAGAGCATCTTCTGCGTAGGATACAACTTTTGGTTTCCTTCACAGCCCCACGTTCATATCGAGCCAATGTATAGAGCACAATAAATTATACTAATACGTATGTAAAGTTCATGTGTATAAGAATATACATCGAGTACGGGCAAAGAAATAAATGCCATTTTGCTGCATTTTGGTGTGCAACTCTGAACACTTCCCTTGTGAGCTTTATCCGCTTTCCACGACGTTCTGCACTCTCCTTCCAGTTTCCCACGATTTACTGCCCATCACTTTCCAAGTCCCGCACAATTTCCTTGATATGCTAAGTTATCCTTTTCGGAATCCATATTTTATTTTACGACCTATCTGGAGTCCGGCTCACTTTTGAGGAAAGTTGTCAAGACTTTGTTGAAGAATGAATAGCTGTCTCGAGAGTTAGCTGAGAATTTGATAGAATACTACTAGATCTAAATTCTAGAGTGGTCATCCAGAATTTCCGGAGAACTCTTGAAATAATAGTTACATCGAGTTCTCCAGCTGGTTAGATAATGTTCAAAAATCTGCAGACCAATTCTCGACAAGTTTTCGACATTTTCTAGAACTACTTTAAGCTGAAGTGCGAAATGTGGAAGCTGATTACGATTTCTCGACTAATCTCGAATAACTACCTCATCGATGTTTCACGTTGTTCACTTCGGACTTTGTACGCTTGAATGATTTTCTTGTCGACCTCAGGAAATAGAAATGCCCAGGCGGGATCTCCCGTTGGCATTTTTCTCTGGTGGGAACAGAACATGTTTTTTTTCTCGTTGTATACTTCTGTTGTCTTTTGTGATGACAGTGATGATTGGAATTCTGTGATGACCTTTATTAACGTTGATGGTGTCGAAAAATGCACATAGCAAAAAGTTTGCGTTTGCAATTAAAGTACAAATTCAGAACTGCTTGGTGCTGACTTTTTGCCCTGACCTGGCATAATTTCAGAGCTGCCTTTTGATACTTTCGTCTCCCGTCCTGCCGTGCTTTCAGAGCTGCCTGTTCCTAATTTCTTACCCTGCCCAGGAATGGCTTCAATGCTTCCTGATCCTGATACCTTTCCATGTGCTGGCACAGTTTCCGAGCTTCCCGATCCTGGTTTTGTTGTGTGCGCCTTCTTTGTTTTTTGTCGGGAATGTTGTGCCTGCCGTTGCGCAAAACGGGGAACCTGCAATGAAGATGGTGCATGGCAGAAGTCGTTTGTGATAGTTTTCTGAATGTTTGAGCCTACTCAGACAAACCAGCGCTCCGAGCGGGACTGGAGAGCGACTCGAGCGTATCTCTCCGCTTCGAGCGAAAATAAGCCATCTACTCGGGCCACAGCACGCACTCTCCGGGCGACCGCAGTCCCGCTTAGGGCGATCTTAGGTCCCGATTGGCACTGCGGTAGCTGTTCAGGCAATTTTCGAAATTTTCCCAACAGCTAAATTTTCCTTAACTTCGCCTGTTCTTGAGAGGCGCGTGAGTGTCGCGGTCTACGGCAGCCCCGCCTCGGTCCGCTACATGAGCGTAACCTTCTGCGGTGAGGAGCCACAATCCTGCGGACCGCGGCGAGAACCGCCCTATCTTCAGCCGTAGGATCCCCTATCCTTCAGCGGTCAAAAATATGCTGGCCTCCGAAAAGGGACTCCAAGTCACCCTCCAGGGCCGGCGTCAGAATCCCGAATGAGGACTTGAGTAAGATGAGGCACGTTTTATACTGGCTGTGCATGTGATAAACAGATTAGACGGCGGGTTACGCATTCCCATTTGGTTCCCGCATATTTTTTTATAACGCCTGACGCATTCCCATTTGGGTCCCGCATATTTTTTTATAACGCTTGACGCATTCCCATTTGGGTCCCGCATATTTTTTTTATAACGCCTGACGCATTCCCATTTGGGTCCCGCATATTTTTTTATAAGGCCTGACGCATTCCCATTTGGATATCGCACACTTTATACGGCGTCTGACGCATTCCGTTCTGAGTTCCGCTCATTTTTTATGACGTCTGACGCACTCCCACTTAAAGGCATCGTACGCGCAGAAAACCGTACACTATTTTTTTATGTGTATGTGTAGCTTGGCTCTTCTAGTGAACGAAAATGTCGAAGGGACCCATGAAAAACCTTCATTTGTAAAGAAAAGTCAATAGGAACACATTGTAAATACGAATTTGAATTTCGCGCCAAAATCAATTTTGAGGTTTTTCTGCTTCTGGAGGCCTCGTCACTGTCATTTTCGGAGTTTTTCTGCATGTGGAGTTCGTGCCGTAACTATTTTTCATGTTGCCTTACGGTCGCACCAATATTCTAGGAAAAAGTGCTAGATGACTGGTGAGAATTGGTGGCGGATCTTCATCATTGACGCCTTCCGACCTCATTGCGCAACGTTTTTGACGCGCCAAAGTTTACCAGTGTGGTCTACCGGGCTCAATCATGAAATTCAGCTTGAAAAAATGGAAATTGATTTTCAGCGCGAACGATGCCTTTAAGTCCCGCACCCATTTTACGGTGTCTGACGCATTCTCATTTGGGTCCCGCACTTTGCCTAGGGCGTGCTGCGTACACCCACTGGGGTTCCGCACACTGCCTACGGCGTCCCACTGACTCCCACTTGGGTCCCACGAACTTTACCCAGCGTTTTGCGCACTTCCACTGTGGTCCAGCTTACTTTTTGCAGCGTCCTACGCACTCCCACTGCGGTCCCGCATACCAATTGCGACATCCGGCGCACTCCCTCATGGGCTCCACAAGCTTTCTACGGCATCCTGCGCACTCGCGATGGGGCCCACTACATCACCCTGCGTCCTGCGCACTCCCACTGCGGTCCCGCTTATTTTTTGCGACGTCAGGCGCACGGCCACTGGTGTCCCGCATACAGTGTCCGCCGTTCGGCGCACTGCCACTGGAGTTCAATACACTTCATCGGGCGTCCCGTGCACTCCCACAGGGGTGCCATACACCTTATCCGGGTTTCAGTGCACCGTCGCCTGGGTCCCGTTTACTTTGTCCGGCGTCTGGCGCACTCTCACTGGGGTCCCGCACAGTTTGATCGGCGGCCGGCGCACTGTCATTGGGGTTTCGCAGGTAATCACTCAGATAACAGCCAATCTTGCTTCTTTCTATCTCTGGAACTGGCACCGCTGTCGCCCCGAGAGTGGCCGTACAGCGGCCGAGGCTGCTATTTGCACCATACAAGGACCGCGCTGCCAGTTCGCCCTTCGGCAGCTGTCCGAGCGATGACGTCATAATTTGCAGGGGCCGGTCCCGCACCGAGCGATGGTTTGTCTGAAGATTTATAATCACTGCTTGCAGTGGGAATGACTATTCAAGAAGCTAACTATCATAATAAGCTGTAGCGTGTTTTTTGAAATATTCTTAAGCAGTGACAACACACACGCCGTATTGAGGCGTCCCTTACAGTGCGGCGACTTTCCTAATGTATTGATAGACTTGAACCTAAGAGCGTTCCGCTGCCCTTCAGATAAACCCAGAGACTACTCAGAAACTTTAGTGTCTTCGGCACTCGCAGGAGTTGACCCTAATTAAAAAACACTTTCTCTGTAGAGCGCGGTGCATAAACCTCTGTTAGAGTGCTAGCTACCTAGCACGACTTATCGATGAGCGACGATCACCTTTCGCTCCCGGAGGCGGCTGTGAGTGTCAACTGCGGGCAAACAGTGGTCGTATTCATAAGGCGGCGGGCGCAAGAAGGAGCGTACCCTTTCCGTGCCCGGCGTATGACAACCAGTTTTGTGCCTACCCTGTCGAAATTTCAATAGCGGCGGCCTCCTCTTCGCCGCCTGTCAGAGCAGAGACAGGCAACCGCAGAGACGGAGAGAATACCACCGGGCAGGAGGCTGGTGTATCTCAGCTTCGCTATCATTGAATTCCGGCGGGCACAGCATGCCGGACCTCAATTTTGCAGGTGGACCGACAAAGCGCGCGCTGTCTGCCGGAAACATACTGCATATTGTCTGAAAAGCAAGATCGACGAAGCAGTCAGTCGCAACTCTCTCCGTCCACCCACTAGGTAACTAGGAATCCTCTTGTCTATCCGCTAGGTATCCGGAAGCCTTCCTGTCTACCTGCCGGGTACCCAGGAAAGTGCAACATCGGAAACTCGTCCAACAGTAGGTGGAATTCGGATCTTCCTGGGAGGCTCCCAGACATGTTTATAAGTCGCCAACGGCAAAAAATTCTCACGGAAGTGTATGGTTTTCGTTTTCATTTTAGTCTGACGCATCAACCAGGCGGCTGGCCGTCTCGGGTTGGCGGCCTCTTTGGAGAATGGGGTTTCGATTCGCGCGGGGTGATCTACCGTCGCAGCCCCGTCTATTCATCAGACTAAAACGATTGCGCGAACTCTAGATGTTTTCTTTCCAGAGTTTCCCATGTTTAGAGCCCAATATCGCGATATCTTTATCACCGGTGAGGCTGCTTCCCTACTCCCTGATCTTTTAAGAGCTTCAGCCGCTTACACTGGAGAAAGGTGTGTGAAAGTACTGTGCTTATCTGGGCCAAATTCCGGTCAGCAATGGCGTCTCGACACGCTTTGCGGCCGCACGCGCTCGAATCAGTCGTGTTTCCAGCGCCAAAGCCGACTCGATGTAGCTTTTTTATTCAATTTTCTCTAATTTTTCTTAGTTTTCAGTTTCCAAAACCCATCTAGAGTCAGCAGATCGGCGGCTGCGGCGCTGGAAGCTCTTCTGACTCGGGAGCGTGCGGCCGCAAAGCGTGTCGAGACGCAAATGCGGACCGGAATTTGACCCAGATAAGCACAGTAACATGCTGCTATTCATTTCTGTTATACCCTACCCTTTATCAATTGGGTATCATCATTTTCGTTTACCATGAGAATTTTATGCCGTGTGCGATTTATAGTCGTCTGGCTCCCAGTGTTTCATGAATACGGCCAAGGTTAGAGCTGCACAGTTTTTGCCGTCTGCCACACACTCGTGCCCGCATCATTGTGAAAGTTAGCATTTCTCGATCTCTGACAACAGGCATAGGGCATGCCGAGCAGGGCTGTGCGGAACTGTTCCGTTTCCGATTCCGTATTTTCAGAGTTTTTTTGAGCCCGGAAACGGAAGAAAATAGCGCTACATGGGTAATAGTAGTGGGTATAGGCAAGGGTGCTTGGAGTCATCATGAGGTGTTGAAAAACACTTTCGACCTCTTGTGTTCAATCAAATTTCTAAGCCTGGCTGAGATCCTCAGCAAAGTTCGGGTTTCCAAAATTAGAGGCAGATGAGAAGTGATTTTTTCTGCTGCTACCGAATAGATTTTTTTACTTTTCGAAATTAGCCGCGCGGTATTTGCTCCGACTGGATTCAAAATAAAGGTTCAACAGAAAATCCAGAAAGTCGTCGGTGAGAACCTGGAGGTTCACTTCTATCGGTCTTAAACACGCATGTGACCGCCCGCTTCATCTGCACCTGGTACAGCCTGGACTACTTTTTGGAGGACAGACTGTACACTGTTTCGGAGGGGCCCCTACATATGCAAAAATTTGAAACTGCCCTTTCTGTTTTTTTTCTGCGGCGACGATCCGAATTAGTGGAATGTCTCATAGTGATTTTATGTACTTTGAATAATTATTAATTTATTTACTGAAACCATAGGTTATCGGATGACAACTGTAACCAATGAGCAGCGACGGAACATGAGAATGTGACAACCCATAGTTTTTTGACCTCTTCCGTTTCCGTTTCCGAATTTCCGTTTCCGGCGTTTTTTGGAAATTTTTCTTCCGCTTCCGTTTGCGGAAATCTTAAAGAAGATTTCCGCACAGCCCTGGTATCAAGGTTTAGAAATTGTTCAATCTCGTTTTTCCGAGTAGTAGAACTCTAATAGATGATCTTGTACTCTTCCTCCTGTAGGTGATAAGTAAAAGGCAATAGGTAACATTTCTTCCCGAATTCGCTATACTGGGGCTCGGGCTACACCAGTAAGTCGCGGTGCTCTTGGCTTGTGATAACTCTACTAAAGCGCTAGCCTTGCCCAGGCTCTTTGTGTAAGTTTGTTTAAAGGCAGTGGTTGAGATGAGAAAAGTTGCGTGAGAAAACATAAAAATTAGCTTGACCCGCAAACGGCTAATGGACTACTAAGGTTAGAAACGAGCTAAAAGTAAGAGTTATTAGGATCCTAGGTTGCCGATTCGTGCATACGTGCACAGCTCCGCTCAAAAATATCACAGTCTCGGCCTGAGTAGTGAAAAATCATTGACGCTCACAGCCAGAACTGGATTCAAATTTAACTAGTAAAAACAGTTAAAAAATGAAAGCAAGCCAGTCGATGTTTGACTCGACGAGGACAGAAAAAATCGAGCTCGTCATCCCGAAGGGTATTGTTCATTGATTGAGTTCCAATATCAAACCAGCTGATGTTCTCGATATTAGAGATCATCGATGCCGATGATGTGGATTGAGCTCGTCCAACATCAAAAGACAGGAAAACTCAGGAATCGCTCCAGCCGCGAAGCGGCTGGAGAGGTTTGGTTTTGCCTGGCACTTGTGATCACTTAGATTTTGGTAAAGTAGTTAATAAAACCTGTAAAACAAATTTTCTAGAGATTTCCTTCTGGATATAAGTGAGAGAGTCCAGAAGACCCGCTGACAAAATTTGAGCCAAATCGATTGAAAATTAACAAAGTTAGATCGGCGGAAGCTTAGCTAAAATTCGCGTTTTTCTTGTCACGCGTCCCTCGTGTCCTGTTCCTCGTCCCTCGTCCCTCGTCCCTCGTTCCTCGTTCCTGCCACTAGCCACTGCCAGTGGTCGCAGGCTATCAGTACATAGGGCATCTGATGACGTCATCAGGATGTCATGTAAAGTACATAGGGCATCTGATGACGTCATCAGGATGTCATGTAAAGTACATAGGGCATCTGATGACGTCATCAGGATGTCATGTAAAGTACATAGGGCATCTGATGACGTCATCAGGATGTCATGTAAAGTACATAGGGCATCTGATGACGTCATCAGGATGTCATGTAAAGTACATAGGGCATCTGATGACGTCATCAGGATGTCATGTAAAGTACATAGGGCATCTGATGACGTCATCAGGGTGTCATGTAAAGTACATAGGGCATCTGATGACGTCATCAGGATGTCATGTAAAGTACATAGGGCATCTGATGACGTCATCAGGATGTCATGTAAAGTACATAGGGCATCTGATGACGTCATCAGGATGTCATGTAAAGTACATAGGGCATCTGATGACGTCATCAGGATGTCATGTAAAGTACATAGGGCATCTGATGACGTCATCAGGATGTCATGTAAAGTACATAGGGCATCTGATGACGTCATCAGGGTGTCATGTAAAAATTACATAGGGCATCTGATGACGTCATCAGGGTGTCATGTAAAGTAGATAGGGCATCTGATGACGTCATCAGGATGTCATGTAAAGTACATAGGGCATCTGATGACGTCATCAGGATGTCATGTAAAGTACATAGGGCATCTGATGACGTCATCAGGATGTCATGTAAAGTACATAGGGCATCTGATGACGTCATCAGGATGTCATGTAAAGTACATAGGGCATCTGATGACGTCATCAGGATGTTATGTAAAATACATAGGGCATCTGATGACGTCATCAGGATGTCATGTAAAGTACATAGGGCATCTGATGACGTCATCAGGATGTCATGTAAAGTACATAGGGCATCTGATGACGTCATCAGGGTGTCATGTAAAGTACATAGGGCATCTGATGACGTCATCAGGATGTCATGTAAAGTACATAGGGCATCTGGTGGCGTCATCAGGATGTCATGTAAAGTACATAGGGCATCTGATGACGTCATCAGGATGTCATGTAAAGTACATAGGGCATCTGATGACGTCATCAGGATGTCATGTAAAGTACATAGGGCATCTGATGACGTCATCAGGGTGTCATGTAAAGTACATAGGGCATCTGATGACGTCATCAGGATGTCATGTAAAGTACATAGGGCATCTGATGACGTCATCAGGATGTCATGTAAAGTACATAGGGCATCTGATGACGTCATCAGGATGTCATGTATAAAGTAGATAGGGCATCTGATGACGTCATCAGGATGTCATGTAAAGTACATAGGGCATCTGATGACGTCATCAGGATGTCATGTAAAGTACATAGGGCATCTGATGACGTCATCAGGATGTCATGTAAAGTACATAGGGCATCTGATGACGTCATCAGGATGTCATGTAAAGTACATAGGGCATCTGATGACGTCATCAGGATGTCATGTAAAGTAGATAGGGCATCTGATGACGTCATCAGGATGTCATGTAAAGTACATAGGGCATCTGATGACGTCATCAGGATGTCATGTAAAGTATAGGGCATCTGATGACGTCATCAGGATGTCGGGCATCTGATGACGTCATCAGGATGTCATGTAAAGTACATAGGGCATCTGATGACGTCATCAGGATGTCATGTAAAGTACATAGGGCATCTGATGACGTCATCAGGATGTCATGTAAAGTACATAGGGCATCTGATGACGTCATCAGGGAGTCATGTAAAGTACATAGGGCATCTGATGACGTCATCAGGATGTCATGTAAAGTACATAGGGCATCTGATGACGTCATCAGGATGTCATGTAAAGTACATAGGGCATCTGATGACGTCATCAGGATGTCATGTAAAGTACATAGGGCATCTGATGACGTCATCAGGGTGTCATGTAAAGTACATAGGGCATCTGATGACGTCATCAGGGTGTCATGTAAAGTACATAGGGCATCTGATGACGTCATCAGGGTGTCATGTAAAGTACATAGGGCATCTGATGACGCCATCAGGGTGTCATGTAAAGTACATAGGGCATCTGATGACGTCATCAGGGTGTCATGTAAAGTACATAGGGCATCTGATGACGTCATCAGGATGTCATGTAAAGTACATAGGGCATCTGATGACGTCATCAAGGTCATGTAAAGTACATAGGGCATCTGATGACGTCATAAAGGGTGTCATGTAAGTACATAGGGCATCTGATGACGTCATCAAGATGTCATGTAAAGTACATAGGGCATCTGATGACGTCATCAGGGTGTCATGTAAAGTACATAGGGCATCTGATGACGTCATCAGGGTGTCATGTAAAGTACATAGGGCATCTGATGACGTCATCAGGGTGTCATGTAAAGTACATAGGGCATCTGATGACGTCATCAGGGTGTCATGTAAAGTACATAGGGCATCTGATGACGTCATCAGGGTGTCATGTAAAGTACATAGGGCATCTGATGACGTCATCAGGGTGTCATGTAAAGTACATAGGGCATCTGATGACGTCATCAGGGTGTCATGTAAAGTACATAGGGCATCTGATGACGTCATCAGGGTGTCATGTAAAGTACATAGGGCATCTGATGACGTCATCAGGATGTCATGTAAAGTACATAGGGCATCTGATGACGTCATCAGGATGTCATGTAAAGTACATAGGGCACCTGATGACGTCATCAGGGTGTCATGTAAAGTACATAGGGCATCTGATGACGTCATCAGGTGCCATGGAAAGTACATAGGGCATCTGATGACTTCATCAGGGTGTCATGTAAAGTACATAGGGCATCTGATGACGTCATCAGGGTGTCATGTAAAGTAGATAGGGCATCTGATGACGTCATCAGGATGTCATGTAAAGTACATAGGGCATCTGATGACGTCATCAGGATGTCATGTAAAGTACATAGGGCACCTGATGACGTCATCAGGGTGTCATGTAAAGTACATAGGGCATCTGATGACGTCATCAGGATGTCATGTAAAGTATATAGGGCATCTGATGACGTCATCAGGATGTCATGAAAAGTACATAGGGCATCTGATGACGTCATCAGGATGTCATGCAAAGTACTTAGGGCATCTGATGACGTCATCTGGACGTCGTGCCAAGGTCGTGCCAAGTGCATAAAGCATATGGTGACGTCATCAGGACGTCGTGCCAAGGTGGTGCCAAGTGCATAGGGCATCTTCTGACGTCATCAGGACGTCGTGGGAAGTGAGTAGCGCTTCATTTGTAGCGTGCGCAACAAGTTTGTTGCTCACTGATTATTATAGCAATCCATGCTATTCGAAAAATATTGAAGATTTTTCAGAGATATTACTTCGTAATATCAATAAAAAGTGAACAATTCTATCAAAAAGGGGTCTCCCAAGCAAAAGAGGTTTGGTTGGCGTCAGAAACGTTCCAACAAAAAGGGAACAATAGGTAAGTAGAATGAGGAGAGTCTGCAAAAAGTGAACAATATTTTCTCAGACTGATTTTCCTGGCCGATACTTCTTAACAGCAAAAACAAACCGTTGTGGTATTTCACGAGGAAGAGTTCAGTGGTTTCCAAGTATGGACTTCAATTTTGACGAGATTATAAGAAAATACTCTCATTAGATGCTGCACTTTGGTTTCGCTTCTCGTAGCAACTGGAGCTAACCGTCCGTCTATGATTTTGGCATCATCTTCTATTCTGATGGTAAGTATTAGGTTTACATGCACTTTCATTCAAACGGTTCTCGCGTAATCAAGACCATTTTTGGAACTACAGAGTGCTTTCGTGTAGAACACCGCAACGGTCTGTTTTCGCTGTTAAGAAGTATCGGCAGGAAAACTCAGTCTGAAAATATTGTTCACTGCGAACTCTCCTCATTCTACTTACTATTGTTCCCTTTTGTTGGAACATTTCTGACGCCAATACCTCTTTGCTTGAAGACCCTTTTTGATAGATAAATTGGCTCGAAACAAGGGTTTGTCGCGATTTTTTTTCATAGGTCCTTCTACTCTGAATCTAGAAAGGGGTTTGAAGAGGAAAAGAAGACAGGCATATTTCATAGCGACCACTACCCTCAGAGGCAGTGTTCACGATGCTTGGTTAAGTCTTTCTCTGCTTCGCTGTAACACGATCTGTATGAAAAACCACGAAAAAGTCACATTTGAAGTTAGAGGCGGAATTTTTGCTGGTGCCAGACTGTAGTGATGTGTTGTGGTATCAGGGGTCAACAACTGGCTCAAAACTGATGATCAGTAAATAACTGCAGGTTGTCGACTTGGCTCTTCTCGAGCCCCATTGTTTACATTTAGTCGACGCTAGTACTAATGTCTGGTTTTTGTAAGAAAAAAAGGTTTCTGTTTTCCCTTAAGCTACTTTATTATTTGCTGTGGACGTCGCAGAACTTTGACCAGACACAGCAGCAAATTCCACTTTCCATGGGCGGAGCTATGCACCTGTGCACGGATTGGCATTTTTATGCCTTAATAACTTTATTTTTAGCGTTTTTTTGCCGCGGAACCTTCTCAGCTCTTCAGCTATCTTCTAACAATACAGTTTTCTCGCAGTTTTCTCAACTACTTTTTCTATCGTGAGCACTGCCTTTGAATCAGTGAGCATAGTTGACGAAAAATAAGAAGTTTCTTCTGAGGTGCTCAGAGAGGCTATTGATCGTTTTGCTCCTTGGAACATAATTTCATCTCGTCAAATCAACTCATCTTCCAAAGTGTCACAGAGGTGAAAAGCCCGGCGGAATGGCAACAAAGCACAACTATTCCAATCCGAGATGGGAAAGGCAGCGCTGCCGACTGGGCCGATTACCGGCCTATACGACTACTCCCTCATAGCATGAAGATACTCGAGCGAATCATCGACGGTCGTATTCGAGAAATCGTGAAACTTTCCAGTAACCAGTGTGGTTTTGTTTCCTCTTGTGGCACCACCGATGCCAGACACGCCGCAAGACACCTGGCTGAGAAGCGTCGGGAGAAGAAGAAACCGCTTCATTTTGCTTTCATCGATTTGGAGAAGGAGTTCGATCGTGTTCCGCATGAGGTTATCTGGTGGTGCACTCTGTGCCTGAAGAACTCATTGAGTGTGTGTGAGCTCTCTACAAAGACTCGAGGAGCTGCGTACGAGCTGCCGCTGGCACGTCGAAAGAATTTCCGATTTCAGTGGGTGTGCACTAAAGCTCGGCCCTATCCCCACTGTTGTTTGTCACTGTTATGGATGCAGTCACGAAAGACCTGCAGAAGCCGGTACCGCGGACGTTAATATGTTCGCAAGGCTTTCTTGCGTATGATGAAGGCATGGATCTAAATGAGAATTCTCTCAAATTCTGCTGATCCTATGATCTGCAGTACCCACGCTTGAGCTCCCATTTTGGCCCCTCATCTTCGACCTCCTGCGAATGAAAGGAGTTTTTCTCCAATTCTCGAAAATTTCTCTTCACAACTCGTCAATAATGAACGTGATTATCATTGTATTCGATTTTTTCTGCTGCGGTTTGATACAGAGACAATAGATTTACCTTTTCGCGCCGTCCTCTTAGGAAGCAGTTAAGACATATTGAAGTAACAGCGACTAACACCGCGACACCGGCGACCACAATGGCGATAGATCTGAAACGAGGAAATACATATTTCACAAACCCGGCATAATCCATCATTTTCCGGATTAATCTTCACCGTCTCTGTAACAATGCGATGCACAAGGAAGGGTTGCACACATAAGGAGGAATTTTGGGATCCAATTTTGAATATGTTCCAGGGGAGGACAGTGTTCCAATACTCCATACTCAAAATCAGCTAAATGGTTTAAGCAGTCCTTGAAAGGGTCAAAAACTGAACAAGGACCGAGTATTCATTACCAAATAGTTGAGGCAAATTTTTAAATGAATCGAACAATGGAAAAAAACGAATAGTTTAGTTACGCAAAGTAATTGAATACTTGGAGAAGAAAAGGGGGTAAATTCATGTACTGAATGGATCGAACATCGTATTTTTTTCAGAAAAACTCGTATCTACTTCTTATTTTCGAGCCTCCATTTCGGATGTACTTCAATTAGAGGTGTGGTTCAAGTAGAGGGTGTACTTCCGATTTTTAGCCCACTATCTTTGGTGTACTCTTATTAGAGTTGTAGTCCTAATAAAGGGTGAACTTCTATTGTGAGGCGTGATTTTTCGAATTTTCAATTATTAACTGTTTGCATTTCCGGCAGAGATGCTTCGTTTAACGCGAAGAATCAATATGTATTCAAATCACAAACGAAAACGGAGCCAGCGAAAATTGTACGAAAATTCTATGATGAACTGTTTGCATTTTTGGGTGAGCCTACAATTTTTGTCCATGTGCGGCATTTTCAGGGTTTTCCTAGCATTGGCTGCTTTTCTGCTAGTTAATCGTGGGTTTGAGGAATAGTCGCATCTGTTTTTTTTTTGATTTTACAGGATCTGATGAAGGCGATGAGGCCGAAACGTTAGCCGTATAAACCATTACTATCTTGGACACGGCTTCATTAACACTCTCCTAATCAAAAATTGTACTATTATTTCTGGATTGA
Source organism: Aplectana chamaeleonis (assembly GCA_029168955.1). Lineage (NCBI taxonomy): Eukaryota > Metazoa > Nematoda > Chromadorea > Rhabditida > Cosmocercidae > Aplectana > Aplectana chamaeleonis. Next base: position 51,589 of record JAPDOI010000543.1, on the reverse strand, counting down.
TATTCTCAATCCAAAAAATAAACCAAACCGCTAAGGGGATTCTGATCTACCATCAGTGTATCCATGCAGTTAGGAAACTGCGTAATCAAAGTATGTTCTCGTACTCTGGCTGCTCTCTTGGAAGAAATCAGAGTATTTGTCGGCTAGGTGCGACAAGCGGATACCGGTTTTTGTTGGGAACAAAGAACACCAACTGTGGAAATAATTTTACATTATTTTCGGTCAGACGCGAAAATTTCCAGACTTTTCATTTTTTGTTAATTTGCATGCCTTAATAATGCAACCATCGGAAGCGCTGCTTTTTCATAGAATCACTCATTGGATTTCAGCATTTCTCCCGAGTTTGTTCACATTTCTAATCAAATGCATCAAATACTTTCCTTCCCCAAACGATGTTCTCACGAACACAACGATTAAGTCGACCATCAACACCAAACGCCCATGATACTAAAGCAACAGTGTTTTAGGAAGTTGCGGATATTCAAAATTTTCGAAAGAATGCATAAGACGGCTGCACTTTAGTGTGTCTTTCGTGATTGATGTCGCATTAACAACTTGTCGTGAACTACTACTGTGTCAAATCGTCACCATTTTCAGGGAGTTGAATAGGCGAAGAATTTCATTGCTGCTATGCTGTTCAATTTTTTCTGCTCAGAAAAAGTTTATTACTTTTTGTTTAAAGGCACTGTTCGTGATAAACTTCATTCTCGATTTTTCATGACAAATGCTTCTCGTGGCTCTCAGAAGCAGAACAGCGTCGAAAAAACGTGACGAAAAGCTACCCAGGAGCCGCAAAACGGCTTAGAAAAGTGGGCAAACCCCGCCGTTTTGGGCAAATCCGGCCCCTTCCCGACCCTCGACGTGAACAATGGAACAGTTGAAATCGTGAGTTGAACGATGGTTTCCAATCAAAAGCCCAGTTCTTCCCTTCATTCTCAAGTTCTCTCTTTACTCAGGTCAGTTCGCATGCATTGGCTGCAAACGACGGAAGTTACAAGTCTCGTACAACTCGTCCGTGATTTTCCCTAGCTCAAATTTTGAGGGACCATAACTCCATTCCCAGAAGGTCTTGTACGATTCCAGAAGCATCATTGGAATCAGAATGGGACCGGTTTCAAAATGGGCAAAGAAAAAAAAGCGATTTTTATCGCGAACAGTGCCTTTAAAGCGAAAATTGCCGCCAGGGTTCTAGACATCCTCTGTTTCCGAGTGAAATTTATTTCCGTTCATCGCCTGGGTCTGCGCGCGTACGCTGCGTCTCCTTCTTCCCCTACTTTCCCGCTGTCTCTACCCACGCTCCGCACAAGCGCACGAGGGAACAGAGTAAATTGGGCTGGAAGCAAGAGTATACATGCCTACTTGTGCTGTGCATGCGCCGCAGTTACAGCATTTATTAGGAAGTAGTCATGTAAGCTATTCTCTAGAGTAAGTCGTTAAAATTGATTAACATCAAGAAGTTGGATGTTAATGCATCAACAGCGCCTTTTCTTTATTTCTCCAGCGGGAGAAACCAGTGGCCGTATTAATTAACCAGCAAGAACCTCTCAGTGAAGCCCAAAATTCACTCGACATACCCTCCGGGTAGAGTGGAAAATTACCGGCTAGCTGGCGGGTGTGTGGGAGGGTTCAGGGATGTGAGTATTAAAGGCAGCATACACGCTCGCAAGCATAGACGAGATAACAGCATAGATAGGTCCATACGACCCGTACTATGTCGTCAACGACGTTTGAAGCGCTGAAAACTGTCCAGGATGACAATATTTGACAATGTTTGAGCAATCTTGCCTTCCACGCCCGTATTTTCACACCCCTTCGAGTTATCAGAATGAGAATCGATACTTGTGAAACCGTGTGATAATTGAGATTGATAGCACTATCAAATGGGAGTGCACGAGAGAAATAGCTTGGTTTACTTGAGTATAACATGTCTGCATACCTATTAACTCTCGTCCACTTTCGAGAATGCCGCTCTGCTTTGGCTGACCTCTTGAAATGGAGGATTCTGTCAGTGCACAAACATGTTATATTGAGGTAAATCAAGTTTTTCTCTACTGCACTCCCTTTTTACAGTGCTATCATTCTAGGTTATCACATGTTAGCTCAAGTATCGATTCTCATTCTGTTACTCGAAGGGGTGTGAAAATACGGGCGTGGAAGGCAAGATTGCTCAAACATTGTCAAATATTGTCATCCTGGACAATTTTTAGCGCTTCAAACGTCGTTGACGACATGGTACGGGCCGTGCGGACCTATCTATGCTGTTATCTCGACTATGCTTGCGAGCGTGTATGCTGCCTTTAACGTCTTACGATTAACGACTAACGAAATGAAGACTATTTTTGTAAGTAAATTCTGAATTCGTTAGAAAATCAATCATCCTTCACCTCGCGCTCTAACTCAAGGATTACATCAGGAATGATACACAGTTCCCAGTTGTTCGAGTTTTCTCTCACAGTGCTCCGCAGTTCTGGAACACCCGCATTATGATCCCCAACCGAACGTTGCGCAAGGTTAGGTGCAGCAATTATGCGGCTTCGTATCGCTCGCGCGACTTTATGGTAGGCTCACTGAACCGGTTCCGACACTGCTCGACCTCAGCGTGGATTTTTTTTTAGAGGACACTATCAGAGTTGATATTATGGAGCGGTGCCCGGAGGCCACAACGGTGCACCAACGGGAACTATGTTTGATGATTGAATTGTAAAGGGCGCCGTCTTCCGATTTTTAGTCTTAAAATTGAGAGATGGGATTATTTATGAAGTGGAGCTGGGACCCCACAGTGGGTGAAATTGTGGTTTGCGCGATGCGCACACCGATTTGGCTTTGAATCGATATCGCGCAACGACGTGATTCTAGGTAGAACCGAGGTTCAGAGAGATGGTAGGAAAATAGATTTCTTTGCGTTTGATAGAGCTTGAAAAGTTGAGTATACCACCGCGAAATAGTCCGGAATGGTTACTTGAGGTTCGAGAAAATTTGTCAAAAATACGTGATTTTGGTCGAAAAAAAGGGTTCATCTCCTTTTTTTCATTTGGCGTACAAGACCATTTGGATTGCACTAGCTCCTGTCAAAATTCGAATTTGGTGGCTCAATTTTTGCGGAACTTCAGAGTGAAGAAATATAAAAACACGTAAACATGTTTTGATAAACCGTCCGACGTTTACTCATTCGTAAAAGTGAACTGGTGAAAATAAACACCGTTACTGATAGGCGTCCGCTCAAGTATTGTTTCCTTCCTGAGACGGGGCAACGCTTCAACCAATGCAACAGGATTTTGGGAGTAATTTTCGGAACGCCGCACGGCGTGACTCACGAGTCCGCAGAGCGCCGTAGAAACTGTGTGGGACCCCGGTGGGAGTGCGCAGGACGGCATAGAAAGTGTGTAAGGCTTCAGTGGGAGTGCGCAGGATCTCAAAGAGAACGTGCAGGGCATAAGTGGATTCACATTGAAATAACACCACCAGGCATAAAGCATGCTACAAAGGGAAACTTTAGGAAAAATAAATAAAATTTCAAAAAGTTTAGGTTCCTGGCAAAATTAAAGGTTTGGTATGGTCATATTTTCTTCTTCTTCTTTTCCAGCGTTTGTCCCGCTCCATAAGCAGGGTCCGCCATTCTGGTTCGTTGGCGCCATTAAGCTCGTTCGTGCGCTTGATCGGGGTGTACGCCGGCAGCTTTCATGTTAGAGTGCAGCGTGCCGAAACAACGTTACTTTGGACTTCCTTTAGGCCGTTTTCCTGGAACATCGCTGCTAGCTCGAAGAGTGTGGCCGTACTACCTCATACGAGATTCACGCAGATTTTCGTTGATCGGGGCAACACCGAACCGCTCTTGTGTATCATCATGTCGCGATCCAGGCGCGTTAGGCCAGCCGTCCATATCAAAATCTTCGTTTCCATCACGCAGAGGCGGCGTTCTGCCAACTTCATTGCAGGCCAGCATTCAGTACCGTAGAGCGCCACCGGTCGAATGACACTTCGGTAAACCTCCGACTGTATATGGTCAGGTATGCTCTTGTCGCACATGACGCACGTCGTGGAGCGCCATTTCAACCACGCAAAGTTTACACGAGCAGTGATTTCTTGAGTGAGGCTGCCGTCAGATGATATTGTCGATCCGAGGTACTTGAAAGCGTCAGCTCGGGGTAGCTGAATACCGTCTATCCTGATGGTCTCAGACTCATTCGCATCGGTAGTCAAGTACTCGGTTATCCCAACATTTAAACGGAGGCCAAACTGTGCAAAGCGATCCCTCCAAGCTTGCACTTGCTTCTCATGTTCGTCTTTGCTATCGGTCGCCAACAATACATCGTCTGCACAGAGTAAAGTCCATGGCGCAGGCATTTGCAGACCCCTTTTGACAGCATCCATAACAACGATGAAGAGGAGCGGTGACAGAGCCGAACCTTGATGAACGCCGACAGAAATCGGGAAATCCCTTGACGTTCCAGCCGCTGCCTGCACTCGGTTTTTTGAATTGGAGTACAGGATCCGGACCCAATCGATAAGCTCTTCAGGTACGAAGTGAGATCGCAGCGCATACCGGATGATATCATGCGGGACGCGGTCGAAAGGCTTTTCCAAGTCTAGAAAAGCAAAATGTATTGCCTTTTGTTTTTCGCGATGCATCTCAACTAAGAGTTTTGCAGCATGGATAGCATCGGTAGCCCCACAGGAGGCAACGAATTCGCATTGATTCTTAGAAAGCTGGACGATATCGCGAATGCGTCCATCGATAATTCGTTCCAAGATCTTCATAGTGTGAGACAACAGGCGAATCGGCCGATAGTTTTCACAGTCGGCGGAGCTGCCTTTCTTTTTCCAAATAGGAATCGTCATGCTTTGATGCCAGTCACGAGGCGTTTTCTTATCCTCGACAATTTGATTAAAGAATTTTGTGAGCCAGCGTGCGGAATTGCAGCGTCTCGACTTCCACACTTCCGCAGCCACTTCGTCCGGACCAGTCGCCTTGCCCGTCTTCATCCTTTTCAACGCCACTTCAACTTCTTCGACCGAAATCGGTTGTACGGGACCACAAATTAGCGCAATCTGGGGAATATTTTCGAGAAACTAGAAATATACTCAGCGAAAAGGGGAAATGAAAGAAAAATAAAAAAAGTTTTGAAATATTCCAGACAATGATTTGGCGTAGAAGAATTTGATTTGTTGGAAATGTAGTGAAACAGATGAAAGCTTGGTTTGGCAGTCGAGTTTGCACCAACTATTGATAAGTGTTGTGCAAAACGAGAGATCTCATTGCATGAGCTCACCCGCAGAACTTATCAAAGCGAAATCACGCGTGATTTGGGAAGCAGTAAAACTTTTTTTGGGAGCTGTAGTGCGGCAGTCATCACGTGTTAGGTGAAGTAAAGTCAACTGTTTGATCCATATCACGCGTGATTTGGCTTTGATGAGCTCTACGGATAAGATCATGCAATGCGATCTCTCGTCTTGCACAATACCAATCAATAGTTACTGCAAACTCGACTGCCAAATCATACTTTCAGCTATTTCACTCCATTTCCCAAAACTACTCTACGCCTCTGGAATATTTCGAAACTTTTTCTATTTCTCTTTGATTTCCCCTTTTCACTCACAAGGGAAGTATACAAAGCGTAGGTCTGATCTGCCATAACGACTAGTGTCGTTAGTATATCTTGTGGCTCAATAGTAAAACTGCGCAGTATCCCGCCGCGAGCCGCAGGTTCCAAGAAGTTACAAGCTTAAAAAGCTCATTTTTTGTGCTTTTTGTACCTTCCCAAAAGCGCGTTATTTTCCAGAAAATCCGGAAACGGACCTCATAAATGTGTTCAGCACCCAAAACTACCACCCTGAGCAAATTTCGGGTTAACGAACATTTTCCGTACTTTGTCCAGACTGACAGCGTTTTGGACTTGTACGGATTTTCGGTTGGGCGCTTATTTCTACTAATTGAGGACTCTGGAAGCGTTTTAGAAAAATGTTCCAGATTTGACTTAAAATTCTCCCAGGGGGGTTTTTGGGGCGCTGATCACGATTCTGTGATTTGTTAGTCGATTTTCAAAAGTTTTCGGCTCATTTCGTTTGAAGCTTTCCAACCGGGGAAAATTTCGAGGGAAAAACGCCACTTTCGAGATTTCCGGTTTTCTACGATAGATATGTCTCAAAATAATTTGCTGAGGGTTATTTAGAGTGCTAAACACGAATCTGGAGTCCGTTTATCGATTTTTTGCAGATTACGGTAGATTACGGTGGGTATACGGTAGTTTAGTCAAAATCTCAGATTTTACTCAAAATTTGTATACGGGGGTTATTCGGGAGGGAGAATACGAATTTAACGTCCGTTTGTCGATTTTCAAAATACTAAGGTGGGTTTTGACCCCTAAATGACATGTTACCTACCGTGACCTACAGAAAACCTCAAAATTTCGACAAATGGACTCCAGATTCGTGTTCACCACCCTAGATTACCCCTACATACAACTTTTGAGCTAAATCCGAGAAAATGTTTTGAAACCCAAAAAAAAATGCCTGATGGGTAGACCCTTGCATTTTCTCCAGGCATAAAAAATGCTCATAACTTTTTTGAACCTGCGGCTCGCGGCGGGATACTGCGCATTTTTACTATTGAGCCAGAAGAGATACTAACCATACAAGTCGTTTGGCAGATCCGACCTACGCTTTTTATACTTCCCTTGTCAGTATATTTCTAGTTCGTCGAAAACAAGGCCATGCCAAATCTTTACTTTTGCCAAGAACTTAAACTTTTGGGAATACTCATTAGAGTGCTGACTTCTTTCGAGATTCGCCCATTACGAAAACAGGCTCGAAACGACGCGCGCGCTCAACTTGCGACGCCGGGAAAAGAACAATAAGCGCAAAGTTTGGGCAGTACACCGTGTTGTCTCCATGCGCTAGATATCATGTAACATCCAATAACGCAGAATTCCGCACTGAAAGAAGCGAAGAGCCCAAGCTTTCCTCGGGTCCCCATTTTGCTTCTTTTCTCTTCGGACATCCCTGGTTTCAAGCTAACTAGGAGATGAACGGAGTGGGCTGTTGCTGTCTGCTTCGTAGATCTCACGCAACAGAGAATGATCATTAATTTTCTAACAAACAGCTCGCGCTCTTCCCGTCCACCCGTGCAGCTGACGCCGGGTGTGGTAAACTCCCCCCCCTTCCCCCAAAAATGCTCTCTTAGTGGATATCAGCACTTATGTGAATTTAGGCAGCACTCAGGTGAAATTTCAAGTTCTGCGTGAAAAATTGACTCGAAAACGTACATTGCAACTGAAAAACCTTTTTCTGAATGTATCCGAAACGCAGACCTGAAAAAAATCGTCGTAGTCAAAAATGTACCCTTTGGCAGCATCTTCTTTTCTCTCCTTATACGCTATCTTCCACTTTTCATCCTCTTCGTATCTTTGTTGCTCTCTTTCCTTTCTCTTTCCCTCGGCTTCCCTTCTCTCTTTTTCACTTATCTTTCTCTCTTCCTCTTCGACAAATCTCTTCTGATCCTCTTCCCTCCTCTGCTCATCGGATTTTACTCTCTTTTCTTCTTCCTCTTCTGTTCTTTTCTCTTCTTGCTTCCTGATTTTCTCTTCCTGCGTTCTCTTCTCCTCTTCCTCCTTCCTTTTTCGCTTCTTCTTCCCTCCTCTTCTGCTCTTGTTCTGCTCTTTCCTCCTCTGCTTGTTTTCTCTTTTCTTCTTCTTCTGTTCTCATTTTATCTTCTTGCTTCCTGTTCTCCTCGTCTTCCTCTCTCTCGCTGCTTCTTGCGATAACCTAATTTCCTCTTCGTCCCTTCTCTTTTCTCTTCTTCCCTCCTTTTTGCCTCTGCTTCCTTCCTTTCTTGTTCTCGTCCTTTCCTTTTTCCTCTTCTTCTTCTCTCTTCTCCTCTTCATGTTTTCTCTTTTCTTCTTCTTCTCTTCTCTTCCCCTCTTCTTGCTGTCTGTTCTCTTCATCTTGCTTTCTTTTTTATCTCTTGCTGTACCCTGACTATCTCTTCTTTCTTTCTCTCCTCCTCATCTTGCCTTCTCTTTTCCTCTTCTTCTTCCCTCTCTTCCTCTTTCTCCTGTCTATTTCCCTCTTCCTCCCTTCTGATCTGCTCTTGTTGGTTCCTGTCATCTTCATCTTGCTCCCTTTTCCTTTTCTCTTCTTCCTCATCTTTCAGTAATATTTTCTTTTTCAGATGCTCCTCGTTACGGAGAGCAGTGCTGAGAAGGCACTTGTACGTATGTACGTCCAAATCTGCATCTTTTTCTTTACCGATTACTTCCAACAACGCGAGTTCCTGAAACACGTGTACTGAACGTCGCAAATTATTTGTACAGTTCACAATCATAATACGTCGACAATACCAATTCAACGTGGGAAGAGAGGGTGTGTAGTATACCTCGGCATCGAATAATTTTTTTTAGTCATCCTATATATGGATTTTTCTTTCGAATTAGAATATGCTTCGAGCCATCTTCGGTATTCAGACAACAAGTAAGAGGTAAGCTTCTCATAGGTCACTTCATGGTAGAATTCTTTTCCTTCACAAAATCATAATTATCAATTATTCGGAAAAATAGTTGACTATGACTCGAAATCGACTCATTTCCGAATAATTGATAATTATGATTTTGTGAAGGCAAAGAATTTTACCATGACATGACCTATGAGAAGCTTACCTCTTACTTGTTGTCTGACAACCGAAGATGGCTCGAAGCATTTTGTCATTCGAAAGAAAAATCCATTTGTAGGATGACTCGAAATTATTCGATGCCGAAGTATGTATAGTGTGTAGTTTAAAACAAACGCCGCCTTCCATGCGTGTCGAGTATGCATTCAACTCGAATACGAGGCAAAAACCAGCACAGTCAGGAAACGTGCTGCTAGGGTAGCACGTGCTCCTATTATGTATCAAATTGCAGCATTAGCTCTAAAAGTGGAAAGTGCTGTCGTTCTAGGAGCCAAATTGCGGTGCGTAATTGTGGACTACGGATATTACATCACGCGATACTTGATAGTCGTGCTGGGACCACTTGCTCTCGGCACGATTATCATCCTGTTGCGTGATGCAGCAGCCGTGGACCGCAAATGCGGATCGGAATCAGGCTCCGAGATGGACACTGCAATGCGTGTATGATACACAGTCAACTCAACGACAAAGCGATTTTCCAAAAAAAAGTAAAGCATGTATATGACACACACTTGAGCCGAGACTCACTAGCTCAGAAAAATGAAAACATGTTACATGTAATATAAAGTGTAAGATACTTGAGACATCCAAGTATATTACCTTTACATCTCATGTAACCTACACTTATATTACATGTAACATACACTTATAATTCATGTAGCTTGAATAGAGCTGCAAATTTAGGTTAGATGCTCCAAGGGTTGGAGCTGCAAGTTTCAGGCCACTGCTTCAGGTACGGATCAGCAAGCTTTAGGCTCTCTTGGACATCCCAGGAGCTTAAAACCCGCTGCTTCATACATGAAGCAGCAAGCTTGGATCCCACAGTTCCATACAAGAAGCTGTGGGCTCAACCTTGCTTGAAAAATATTGCATGTCGCTCCCTCTAATCCTCCACACGATTAAAACGGATCATGAGGAGCGAGAAATCAACGACTCGGCCAGGGCGAGTGACCACCCGGTCGAATTCAATCTAAGGGGCCTGCACTCAACGCCAAGGTATGAGGTGGCGTGTATGCTGTGCAGGTTTGGAGAACGTGTTCAGCATGGGCCCTCAGTTGCTGAGGGTATTTGATTTGTGTTACACTTAAACTACATATAATTTACTTAGTTTTTCGGAAAATACTGTGTACAAATTTTACTTTCCCTAGTGAATATACGATACCTAATTCGAACGAGAATGTTGCGCTGGTTTGGACACGTACATATGCGGAATAGAAACAAGCCGACTTCCGCACAGATTGTTATGGAGAAAGCGCCCGGCATTGTGGAAGGTTGAGAGAGCAGCACCGAAGAAGACATGGTTGAAACAAGTCGAAGCGGATCTGAAGTCCCAACGGTACAGTGTTCTTTATGCTAGAGTAATTGCTGCGAACGGGGTGGTGGACTTTAGGACAAACGATTATAGCATACCTCGTTAACGATGGTTCGCACCTGCTCATAGTTTGCCAATGGGGAGCAAGGAGTCCCCCTAATTAATTATCTCTCGCAGACGTCGCGCTACGAACAGCTCGTCGCGGCGCGATGAAAGAACGTGCCTTCGCATCGGAGACGGAGGGAGAGTGGTTACGCTTACCTGACCCAAGCTAATCACTTCGCCATTAGGAAAATCAGAGGTCTGATTCTCTCGTCGATTTGGTACATGAAATAGTAAAAAAAAATAATGTCAAATTAGACAACACGTTTTATTCTTGGCTTGAGATACATTTTCCAGTATTTAGAAAAAAGATTCTATTGATTCAAAGTCACGATGAAAACGTTATCGAAAAAACTACAAAAATTAGCTTAGATCAAACACAGCTGAAAAACTATGAAGGTAGCGCGGTGAAAAACGGGCTAGAATTAGAGTTTTTAGGGCCCAAAGATGCCAGTTGGTGCACACGTGCACAGCGCCTCTCAAAAAGATCTCTGTCTCATGCCGAACAGTCGAAAATCATCAGCATTCAGAGGAAGAAATAAAGTCAAATTTACCTAATAAAAACAGTTGAACATTGAAAGAGAGCACTTCAGTCAATGTTTTTTACTAGATTAGTACATAAATCCGAAGGTTCACTGATTGAAATTCAATTTCAAGCCAGCTGATGTTCTTGATATAAGAGATCATCGATGCCGATGAAGTGGAGTAGGCTCGTCCACCATCAAAAGACTACAAATTTGGCCCAAAACAGTGGTTTCCTCGCGATTTTTCCTATGGGTCCTACTACTCGAGACCCAGAAAAGGGTTGGTTTAGAGAAAAAAAACATATTTTATCGCGACCACTGCCTTTAATGACTTCTGGTTACGACTTGAATAATTGATTTTCACTTCACATGTTACCGTAAAATTCGGCTCTGATTTTTCTGATTGATTGATTTTTTTTTCGAAAATTTGGTCGGAAACTATTTTTGTGCGGTAATTTTTTTCGGTAAAATTCTTGCCGAAACTTTTTACCGGGCTCGCTATAAAAACGTTTGAAGGTTTTACGGGTAGAGGAACACTTCGGTTAATGTACTTGACAACAGAGCCGCGGAAAATGAGTAGTAAACTTATGAGAATAACAGGGCGCTTTCTAAATATGGTGACAAGGTTTCAAGTCTCATCCCGTCGACATATGTGCGTGCCTAGGCGGCTTATGTGGTTTTCTCTTTTCTATGAACCTCTCTTTCAAAACGTACAAAATTTCATAGCCTGAAATCTTTTTTGAAATCAATGGCGGGCAAGCGCCTTAGGGGTCCTAAATTTATACCAAATAAATCGGCTCGTAGTCATATTCGATTATCCTTCCTCCTTCCGTATGCGGGCCCAGCGAACTGCTCTCAGGATCAAATACCGGTAAATCCGGTTCATCGGTAAACGGTAAATGCGCACCCCTGGTCGGAAACATCCTGAACAGGAACCTTGTGTGCATGAGTACTGTATCTGCTTGTTTTATCCAAATAAAAAAAAAGATGCTCAGGTGGCCATGAAGGAATAATTTAGTCCCCAAAGGGACCCTTTTGAGGTGTTATGATGTAATGATCCATGTGTTATTGTAATAAACCATCTCTACCACTCCTGTAATCAATAGTGGCGAGGAATGGGTTCCCTTCTGTGGTCCAGTCGTGAGGGATGAGAGACTCAGGGGGAAGATTGCTGTTGGCAACTTTGACGAGGCGCGAGATGGCGTATAATTACTCCATCCTATAACGATTTTGTTCTAAAGTCCCCTCCCGCTGCGAACCATACTGAATGGAAGCGTATCGTTCAGGTCACAAGAGCTCCTAGTGAACCCACAGCAGTGTAGTGGTTTAGAGGTCATCCTGCTCCGCCAGCCGCCAGTTAACGAGATGACTGAGTGAGTAAGGGTAATTTACAGTAATCTTTCGAAAAACTTAGGATTAGCTTTATATTCGTCTGAAGAGCCCCGATCAACCCACCTGGACAAAGTTAGGGCCAAAAATATTAGAATTCATGGAATCCGAGAAATGGCAATTTCTGCAGTCTCTGATCTACCCAAGTGCAACAAGAAATTCAACCAGTACTTGAATCGTTTCTTTTACCATGCACACAACACGTCAACAGACCGTTTTTCAAAACTTCTGTTTCTGCATGTATCAGTCCCTAGTCAGATGTCGGCAGCGTCGCCGCGCAAATCCGCGGTTCTTGGCCCGCACTATACTTCGGTGTCTCGAATTCGCTTTCGAATAATCAAGTTTTTGGCTAAGTCGATTTGAATAATCGAGTTCTCGGCTAACTCGATTTTTCAAAAATTAGAATAATTGAGTAGTCGAATCGAACCGATTTTTCGAATAATCAAATGGTCAAAATTTCGATTAACTAAATTTCTCCAATTTTCAACAATTGAGTTCCTGAAGCACATTATCTCGATTATTTTGAGCATACCACATTCTACTGCTTCAGGACTTTGATTAGAAGTATATCTGGCAATGAAACGGCGGCACTTTCGTGAATTTGAGGTAGGTAGTGGATGCCCTGTTAACGAAAAAATTCGTCCTGCAGCCCAACTTGGCCTTGGGAATGATTGGCTTTGACGCGCCCCCTCTTGTAACAGATGGTCCAACGGTGAGAAATTTCCCAGCTGAAATACCGCACCTGCCAGTCAGGAGTCTATGGAACATGATGGGATCAAATTTCTGCCTGCGTAAAGCAAGGGTGGGCAGCCTAAGATTGGCGTTTCTAGTACTGGAACTAGGTATGCCCTCATACAGAAAAACTAGCCTTCTGATAAAAAGCTTCCTAGTAAAGCTGTTTTGCACTCTTTAGATTCTGTCAACGATTTTGCGCTTAAAAGAATTGATGACAACAGTACCGTATTCCAAAAGTGGCCTGACGTAAGTCTTGCACTCTAGGGTCATCAGTTACAAGACCGCAAAAAAGTTGACAAACAACTTTTTGTGCTTTGGCTGCGATTGGCTCACAATGTTTATCAAAACTGGGATCTTCAGTCACCAGGAAACCGGGATCTTTTATATCTGCTACTTTTTCGATAGGAGAACCCTCAATATAGTAATTGGTCTCAGAATTGCGGCGACCTATGTGGAGCACTTTGGTCTTATCTAACCCCTGTTTTCACAAAGTTGTCGGTTTCATGGCAGCTCAGACAAATTATCGCTCGGAGCGGGACCGGAGAGCGACTCGTGCAATGCTGTCTCTCCTCTCTGAGCGGAAATTAGAAATTAGCTAGCTACGCCGCTCTCCGGGCCACAGCAGTCCCGCTCGGAGCGATTTTCGGTCCCAACTGGCACTGCGGTCCCTGTCCGGGCGATTCCCGAAATTTTCCTAACTGCTATTTTTTCTTTATTTCCGCCTCTTTTGGAGAGGTTTAAGCCTCTGAAGAGGATAAGGTACTTGTTACAGCCTGTGAGCCAGGAGGTACATCCTGCCACAGGCCGCAACAAGGATACCATCTCAGCCTGTTCCACAATGAGGAAGCCTTCCTCACCGCGGGCCATGGGCGATCCCCTCGGCCGCAAAAAATTGTCTTCCTGAGAATGACCCGAGGTCACCTCTCAATAGTGACCTCGAAAAGCCAACTGCCCGTCTAAACAAGACGAGCCGCCTTTTACATCCTCAGGATTGGTTGTTCTTTGAGTGATAACCTGGCCCGCAGGTTATCACTTAAAGAACAACCAATCCCGCGTCTCCCCATCTCTGGGGATGGCACCGCTGTCGCCTTGAGAGCGCTGAAGAGCGGCCCACGCTGATATTCCTACCGGACAGAGACCGCGGTGCCAGTTCGTCCCTCGGCCGCTGTCCGAGCGATGACGTCATAATTGGGAGTAGCCGGTCCCGCTCCGAGCGATCGTTTGTCTGAGAGGGTACGTCGATGACCATCCCGGTCAACGCGACAGCCCGACCACAACGCTTTCCCCTGTTGAAATAGGCAAATGCAAGCAAGTTGGATGTTGCAAATATCTTAATTTCATGTTTTCCCGTTATTGTAATAGGAATTTTTGTTTCGCCCACTTCCTCGGAGAGCGCCAATGGTGTAATTTTTTTTTGCCGTGCACTCCGAAGTGATTGCTGACTTTTCTCTCTAGGAGAATCGTCAAGAAACTCCTATATGAGTACCCCTGAGTACGTTCGTCTCAAAACACCGCATGGCAATTTTTTCTTCACCAAAGGGGATTGACCACATGATTCTCTGGATGGAAGTCTATGAGCTGCGGTAGCTAAATTATATTATACTTACCCTAACCTACCAAAATCGCCTGGAAACGCTGAACGAACCTCATATTCCTGTTCAGTACCTCAGGAAATCTCCCAGGCGAAGTTTGGGATAACTTTTTTTTTCTGACCCCTGGGGCCCGTGGGGTTAGCCCAAACCATTTTTGGGGGATGCAGAGGCCATGGAAAAATTCCAGCCAAAACTTTGCCCAGGGAGGTAACTTGGGGCGGAGAACACGATTCTGAGGTCCGTTTGTTGTTTTTCTCAAAATCGTGACAGGTTACGGTAGCTTTATGATGATAATCTTACAGAGCTCTTCACTTTTTGGTTCACAACTTTTTTTCTTCACTACTACTCGAGCAGCTAGATTAGAGTTTTAAGGTTTACTCGGGAGGTACTCGATCAGAAAAACATGGTCCTATGAGTAGTTCTGGCGACCAATTCTGGTCACTACCCTGTAAGTCGATTTTTCAAAATTTCGAATAATCGAGTCCTCGATTAACTGGATTTTTTACTATTTCGAATATTCGACTTTTCGACTGATTTGGTTTCTCAAAATTTCGAATGATCGAGTAGTCGAATGACTCGATGTCGACTGTTTCAGTCAATACCACGACTCGATGACTCGACTCGACATAAGTATAGCCCGTACGACCACTGGAGACCTCGGTCAACCTCTTCTGACCTCTGATGGTGCTCGCAAAGCTGCCGAGTCTCATGTCGGTGTGATACTCGCGTTGAGTATCCGCGTGATGCTAGGATAGCGCTGGACTATATTGCAGCACGTGCTCCTGCAAATAGAATTGTGCAGCACGTGTTGCCGGTTGGAGCACGTGCAAGCCTCCTGAGGGTGTTGTCACTAGAGTTGAAAGCGTACACAACACACATTCTCTAAGGTAGTGCTCAACAGCATACCAAGGTAGTGAACCCTTTCACCTGGAACTAGGTGAAGATAAGGACCACCTGAGTCTCAAGACCAGGCCAGATCGAGGGATTCTGCGCACATGTATTGATAAGCCATCTGAAGGTGAACAAGATACTTTCTTCCGTTTCGGGGAGAGATTGCGCATATGACTCTGCTGATAATCATTCAGCACGGATAACAGCGATACTTTCTGTTCCCCATCGCGAGTCTGCGCAGGGTCGATGCCATACGTGCGTGCACCGAGTTCGCCTAAGCCTCCAATAGGGCACACTAAGTATCAGTGCTGACTGTATGCGTATTTGGTACCGTCGTACTATTAGGGTGAGTCATAAGTTCTTGGAATTTTTCAAAAATTCATATTAATTCGCGCGCGAATAGATCAAATGCCACTCGTGCGCGGTTGTTTGCTAGCTAGATCAAGCCTCGTTAATCAATACCTGCCAGCCCTCGAAACGCCATTCGTGGCTCAGTAAAATGTCGGAAAAGAGCACGCTCGTGTACTGATTCTTCAATACTTCGAAAGAGGTTTCACAGCTGCCAAACTGTTAAGGAAATAAGGGCTAACGAAGGAAGGTATCGAATTGCTGCCAGTACTGTGTACAACTGGTATCAAAAGTTTCGCTCCGGCAGCTGCTCTCTGAAGGACAAGCCGAGATGTGGAAGGCCACGAATTCACGACCCCACGTTGGCGGCGAATGAGGTGGAGAAAAACCCGCACCTTCACAGCAGAGGTCTCGCCCAGCTTACAGGGAGTTCGCAGTCGACCGCAGTTCGCCAGCTACACAATATGGGACTGAGACCGAAAAAGCCGTCCGTGATTCCTCACACTTTATCCGACACCGACAGGAATCGCAGGATGGCCAATTGTCAAGAACTACTGAAACGGCACCACAAAATAAGTTTTTTGGTCGCATCATTACATGTGATGAGAAGTGGTGCTACTTTAACAATCCTGACCTGTCTGTGCAATGGGTTAAGCCCTTTGAGTCGCCAGATCCTGTGCAACGTCGGGATATCCACGGAAAAAAGAGTCTACTGACCGTTTTTTGGTCCACGGATGGAGTTGTGTTCTGGAAATTACTTCCGCCAGGAATGCTGACTACGTCTGCCAAGAACTAGACAAAATGGTCACCAACGCGGAGAAAAATGGACGAAAACGTGACCAGATCCTACTGCTCTGGGACAACTGCCGCCCACACATAGCGAAAAATACTCAAGAAAAATTGAAGGAGCTGCAGTTGGAAATTCTCCCTCATCCAGCCTACAGCCCAGATATTGCTCCATCGGACTACCATTTATTCAGAAGCCTCGAACACTGGTTGAGGGGAAAGCAGCTTAAGACCAAAGAGCACTTGAGGACCGAGTTGGACGCTTTTTTTGCATCGAAGCAGCGCTCATTCTACGACTACGGTATTCGAAGTCTCGCTCGTCGTTGACAGAAAGTTGTTCGTTGTAATGGCTGTTACTTTGAATCAATTTGTTACCTTGTGTTTAAGAAAAAAATAAAAATAAAAAATTCCAAGAACTTATAACTCACCCTAATAATATATAATGATACTAATACTACTTGGAATTTTCAATCTTCAAAATAAGTGACAACCTGAAAACTTCAACCAACCTTGAAGAAAGTGCTCCTATTGCAGTCGTCCTCGTAACACAGACAATTTATACGCCATTCCCAACCACCACTTGTTCTCCAGCACACAGTCTCATTTTTCTAAACACAATTTCTTTGAAAAACGCAGTTATGTAGAGGTATCAAACGAGAAAGTAAGTCACGATCTGTCAAAATAAGACCGACCACCATTTATTTTGAACAGAATCAAGAAGCGACAGGGAGCAACCATAAGGTGGCTTGTCGCATGCCCCTTCCGTTATTCTAGAATTTGTCCGACTTGCAGATGGATTTACCTCGGAAACATGGAGGAAACTTGCACGAAGGAATAGAAAACGTCTACCGCAAAGGGAGGAAAATTCGTATTGGAAGAAGAGTTCTTTCGTCGTCCCTGAGAAATGAAAGAGAATAATGACTCGCTGGCTCTTCATTCCGCCTGAAGTGAAAACGGCGTTCTGTACTAGCGCATTCTCCCAATGACATGGGGATTGAATCTAATCATTCGGCAGGATAAAATTTGAGAGACCGCATGTCCACACTGCGCACCCGCGCCATAAAACATTCATTATTTTTGGAGTTTCAATACCTGGGTTCTATCCCGGATATGACTAGGTTTCATATAATATAACCTTTCGACATTCAGAGTGGTCAAGAATTTTGAATGTCCCCAGAGATTTAACCGGCATCCCTAGAACTGACACTTTTCAAATTTTCGAGCTTATATGAAAAAATTGTCCCGAACTTCGCTAAGGAGAGTTCCAAACGATGCCTGTCACGAATCTGATGTCGATCAGTTGATTTTCGAAACAGTAGCGCCAGCTAACTGACAAGGGAACCTCGCATGGTGTTCCCCCAGATCAGAAAGCTGGAGACTGTTTTCTAGTCAACTCTGACACGCTCTCTTCAAATCCGAACTCATTTTTGCTACAGACATTTGCTAAAAAGGTTATAGCCTGTCCAATTTCCATTTTTTTGCAGCTGAGATGAACGTGACGTTTGTAGGTCTTGAATGAATTTGGCTAAAAAGTTCAATGAAAAGTTTTTTGAAGTACTGGGAAGGCTAGACGCCTCTAATTGTTTGTTAAGCGCCTTTTTTCTATCTAAAACGCGCATTAATCTTCGGAAAATTCGGAAGCGGACCTCATAATTGTGTTCAGCGCTCGAAACTACCCTCCTGGGCAGTTTGGGGGAATGCTTCTTTCCTGAACTTTACGCAGATTGACAGCGTTTCGAATTCGTAGGATTTTCGGTTGGGCGATTATTTATTTATTGCCTTTATTCAGGAGTGCACAAGTTCCCCTTTTCACCCGCACTCGCTGTTACAGTAATGCAGCACTGCGGCGCGATCTGTGACGAGCCCGTTCTCTCCCACCTCATGTGGCAGGCATGGACTTTCGCATGACCACCGTTCATTCGTCCGCTTGACCGGTGATCATGCTCAGAAAAGGTGAGTTTTGAATTTTTTTGCCGTCTTATGTTGTTTCGATGTTAATTTAGATGTCGTCGTAATGGGATGCGGGTAAATGACCCATGGATTTGAAACAGTAGATAAATGTTCAAGAAGAAAGTTTTTTCTGATAAAAAAAAAGAGAACAGATGTCTTCTCGAATTCTTGGTAGCGCGAAGGATTCTGCAAAGCCTCATGTATACCCTCACCTTTAGCCAATACGATGACATTTGAACTATCGCCAAAACAGCTGAAAACGGCAGAGAAATAGATGAAAAAACTCACCGTCTCTGAGCATGATCGCCGGTCACGCGAACGACTGGACGGTGGTCATGCGAAAGTCGATGCCTGTCGCATGTTGTGCACAGATAAAAACAGCCCAGTTTCCGCTCGCCAATTCGGGGTAGTCGACTTCGCGCGGCCCCAATTTTGTGGGCGTGGCACAGCGCCCCACTTCCCGCTGACAGAGAGGCTTTACCGTCTTTCCGCGGAGTGTCGGCGGGCAGTCGGCTATTGCTGGGGTTCATCGAGCACTCACTCATCGATTCCCACTCTGATATCATCATTGCACCACCCACTAGAGTGGAGCCAATGAACAATTGACGAGCAGAGAACGCTGTGTTGAGTCCCTTTCCAAAACCCGCGCTGTGTGCGACGCTTGTCTTGGTCAGGTGAACCACTGTCCGTTAATGGCATCTGCGAACGGGAAGACTACAAGGACCAGTGGGTGTAGGAAACTTCTCCGCATGAGCTCACTCCTTACTTTTCAAGAGCGGTTCAAGATTAAACCCCAGGAGCGGATCTTTCAAATTTTATTTTAACAGACCTTTGCTTAAAGGGTGATAAAAAAATGTGCCGCATACTGCTTTAGGATTGTCTTCTGTCAGTTATCAGATTAGTCGTAAGGCGGTGGCAGAAGGGCCGCAGACTGCTTGTTCACCGTGTTCGGGCAGTCAACGGAACGGCGCTGTCGGCTGCCCGCAACCGATCTATTGGCCTTCCGCGGAAGGGGTTACGGGACGTCGGCTAGTGGTACTGCGGGAATTATGATGTCCCTATCTGAGTGGGAGAGAACGGGCTCACCACAGACTGCGCTGCAGTGGACCATTACTGTAGCTGCGTGTGCGGGTGACAAGTAGGGCTTGTGAACTCCCGTATAAAGGCAGCATACCCATTGGAGAGCTCGAGAAGCGTTCTAGAAAAATAATCCAGATTAGACTCAAAATCCTCCCAGGTGGATTATTTGAGGTACTGATCACGAATCTGGGGTTTATCTATCGATTTACCAAAATTTTCGATTGATTCGATCAAAGCTTCCCATCGAGGGGGAAAGTTGAAGGCAAATCGCGACTTTTGACGAATTCCAGAATGAGTCGATAGGTAAGGCCCGAAATTTTTCTGGGGCGGCATGTATGAACGCAGCGAAGGAGGTCAGAGAGCCGCTCCGCGTGCTTGCGCGCAGCGTCGTTCTCATCTTTGATTGATTCGGGTTTCCATTGTCCTCACGAATCCTCCGGATCGAGTTTGTGATGACAAAAAGTGCGCGCCTAGGCTTTGCTGTGGGTAGTGCATTTACGTCCGCTGCACATCAATACACGCCATGAACTTCGGGGCCGTCCCGTGGCTCGAGCATAGCACGCGGAGCGGCTCCTGACCTCCTGCATGCATTCCGCCCCCGTATGGGTTTTCTGGAGTGCTGGGGCGGCATGCACGTACGGGGCGGGTTAGGTTGGGGTCAGGCAGGATTTGAAGCGTCGGCGCGTTTGATGATAGCGGCGCGAGGGCTGGAAGGGGGTTAGGCTAGCACTGAAAAATCTTTCCCTCGCAAACCCTGCCTAGGAGGGGGGGGTCAGCCGGAACCCCGTTGAGACCCCAACTATTGATTATCACCAGCACTCGCACATCAATCATGAAACGCGCCGACGCCCCAAACCCTGCCTAACCCCAACCTAACCCGCCGCGTACGTGCATGCCACCCCTGAGCCCGAATCTGCAACCCGTTTATCGATTTTCGATAGATTACGATGGGTTGTAGTTTTGTATACGTTAACTTGGTCGAGGTCTCAGATTTGGGTGTTGTCTCAGAATTTCCCTGTGGGTGTTATTTGGGGTGCTGAATAAGAATTTGAGGTCCATTTTTCGATTTCCGAAGTTTTAAGGTCTGAAACAACTCTAAGTCTAGCAACAAACAGACCCCAGATTGGCGCTCAGCGCCTGAATAGTCCCCAGTAAAAGTTTTGAGCCAAATCCGAGAATTTTTTCCCAAACACCCTAAAAATTGTCTGATGGGTGCTACCCTCACCTTTTCGCAAAGCTCTGAAAACGCTTATTATGTTGTCGTTAAGTGGTGTCCGTAGCGAAATCCGATGTCAGATTCGAAGACAGCGAGCCAGATTTGACCAGGAAATATTCATCATCTTTTATATGGTGGGGATGGCCTTGCGAAGTTCCCTATTCAGGCCAAAAAAAATTCACTAGATTTCCAAAAAATTTTGCTACTTTACCAGCAAAATCTACCAGAAAACGGGTGCAGATTAACCAACATTTACACGTAACATCTCCGTTATTTTTCGGAATTCTACTAAAATTTCCCATAAATCTGAAGCGTTTTGGCCCCTTCAGAATTCTGAAGATTTTACCGAAATTCGCTGGTAATCTGACGGAACGTACTGTTTTCAACCAGTACGACTCATTACCGGCTGTCCGATCACAAGAGCGAGTTAAACGTAAGCGCGAGGGCCTTTTTTCATAAACTTGTCTCGTTTTTGAGTAACTCCGCTGAAGCTAGGCTAATTGTATTTATATTTGGATTGATACACACATTTTTTCTATAAAATATGAGTGAAAATAGCCTAGGTTAAAGGCAGTGTTCACGATAGAAAATGTGTTCCAGTTTTCACTAGGAGTGGGTAGTGTAGGGACACACTGTTACGCTGACGTCGAAAGAACGCATAAAAACGAGCCAGGAAGAGCCCCAATAGAGCCCGAAGTTGCCATTTCGAGCGCATTGCAAACCCCAAAAGCGCAACGCACGCCCACCGACGTGAAGAAATGAATGCTCGAGATCGTGAGATAAGCGATGATTTCCAATCATTCGCCCCGTTCTTCCCTTTATTCCCAACTTCTCTCTTTACTCAGGTCAGCTCGCATAGATCGGCTTCAAAAGGCGGAAGTTACAAGCCTCGGGCAACTCGTCCACAATGTTTCCTTAGCTCAATTTTTGAGGGACCATAACTCCGTTCTCAGAAGGTCTTGTACGATTTCAGAGACATCATTGGAATCAGCATGGGGCCGTTTTCAAGATAGGCTAAAAAACAAAGAAACGATTTCCATCGTGAACACTGCCTTTAAGAAGAATTACTCAAAAACGAGGCAAGGGCAGGAAGATGACGAAAAAAGGCATTTGCGCGTGCGAAAATCTCGCGTTCTTGATTGAATAGCTGGTTACGAGCCGTACAGGTCGAAAAAGTAAAACGGGTCCGTTTTTGAAGTTCAGAGGTGGCGACAAAAAGAATTGTTTTCTAGAAAATATTGCTCTTTTTTTGTAGACTCTTCACTCCTCTTTCCTGTTGGTCCGTTTTTGTTGAAATGTTCGTCAATCAGAATTTTTTTGCGAACCAAGTCACTTTTTTGCGGGGAAGATCACCTTTTGATACGGTTGTTCACTTTTTCTCTTTATTACGTAGTAATATCTCTGAAAAATCCTAAATACTCTTTAATTAATGTGGATTGATATGATAATCTGTAAGCAATCAACTTGTTGCGCACTCTACTAGTGAAGCGCTGCCCAAATTCTACGACACAACGCACACCCTACGTGAAGCGCTGCTCAAATTTCACGACGTGGAGATGACGTCATCTGAAGCCCCATGCATTTTCGACGACTTGCAGATGACGTCATCTTAAGCCCCATGCATTTTCGACAACTTGCAGATGAGGCCATCTGAAGCCCCGCGCGCTCTCAATGGCGTGCACATGGCGTCATCTGAGGCCCTATGCATTTTCGACGACGTGCAGACGACGTTACCTAGAGCCCAACGCAGTTTTGACGACGTGGAGATGACGTCATCTGAAGTCGCGCGGCATATTCAAGCGGCGCCAAGGTCTACCATGCTTTGAGAATTTAGCCGAAACTTATCCGCGAAATACCTGCGTTCCGCGTAATTGCCGCGAAATAGTGCTCACCGCTAAATAGCTGAAGAATAGCCGAGAAATTATGCTCTTCAGGAAACTATACGACGCATCCTTGTTGCACGTTTCTGATTTCAACAGCCCCTTCGGCCGAATTATCCACGTTTGAGGTACTTGGACCTCGCTTAGCCTTTGCAGACCTCGCCCAACCACTGGCGGCCCCGTATGGCGTCTCAGCGAGTCTTAGAAAATTCTGTGGTGATTTTGTGGGAATATGCAGAAATCTGAGCTGAACAAAGGACATCAGCATTCAGTGGTAATGTATTGGTAATGCGGTGGTAAAAGGACGCATTCTCCACAGGGTAGAGGAAAAGCGTTGATGAAACAGCGAAATTCACCCGGCCTGGGAGTTCCAACTTGCTTCATAGAATCGTCTTGATGTTCTAAATACGCCTTCAACAGTCGACGAGCGAGAAAAACAAACACTAGCCATCATTTTTGACTGCACAAGGTCGAACTGCCCTCCCCTTCGTCTCCTAAAGCAGCCGTGGATATCGAAATGAATCTCTGCAGCTAGCGGACGAGCAAAAACGAGCGAAGCATTGGAACTTAAGTCGGTATCGTAGGCTAAGTCAAAAGCTTCGAAGAAAGTCGAAAGCCGAAAGAGAAGCGTATTGAGATGACGTAGGTTGCCAGCTCAAAGAGGCAGCATTCAGAGGCGAGTACCATACACTATATCGTACTCCAAAACGCTTGAGTTAAAGAAAAAATCGAGCTGGCGAAAAAATTAGGAAATCTGACGGTACATTCGTCCGATCCACGCGTAAGTGTCTTCAGCGATGACCAATGATAGACATTGAGCCCACTATGTATGAAGTACAATCCACCATCCAGTCACTCAAAACGGTTGAGCACCAGGAACAGACAACTTGACTGCTGAGGTTATGAAAGCAGGAGGAGAAATTCTGACTCGACCTCGAAACGGACTGTTAGCCTACCGATCTATGGAAAAGGAGATATCGAAGAAAGCTGCAATTACAGCGGAATAAGTCTTCTTTCAATAGTTGGCGAAGTTTTCACCGAGGTGATACAGCGTCGAATGCAGAAGCTACTCGAAGAGACTCATTCATCGACTTCACAGCGGCATTTGATAGCAGAAATTGGCCTTCTTTGCGGAGTTCCCTGGAAAAAGAGCACGTGCTTTAAGAAATTGTGAGACTCCTGCAATCAACGTACAATGGTTCGACCAGGTGAGTACAGGTTGGGAACGAATTCTCGGAGGAGTGCATGTCAGGACGGAAGAACGTCAGGTAGACGTCGTTCCTCCTCTGTTGTTTAACGTCGAAGGAATAATGAGGAAAGCCTTCGGAGGTAAAACAGGAGGCCAGTATGGTAACAATAGCTCCCTCACTAGTTTAATGTTTGCTAACGACAGCGCCGTTGTAGCTGATAATGACGAAGACGCCACGAGAACGATCTTTACTATTGCAGAAGTGGCCAAGTCGTATTGTCTAAGGTCAACAAGAGCAAGACGAATGTTTGACGACGGACGGGTCCCGAGCCGATATCCATTTCGAGAGGGATATTCTTGGGCAAGAGGAAAACTTCGAGTACTTGGGATCTATTGTACAAGAAGACAAGGTGACGTGAACAGCGGAAATTCGCAGCAGGTTAGGGCAGGCTTTATCAGCAATCGCCCCCTTGAGATGGTGCGTTTGGAAAAGAAGAATAATCTCGTTGAAGACGAGGATCCGGCTTTTTCGAACTCTATTACCAATCCTTTTATATGGGTAGGAGACACGGACGTCGTTGCAGTTGGCAAGAGTTGGTGTTTTAAATGAAGTGTCTGCGGCAAACTTCAGAATTATCTATTCGCGATCGCATACGGAACACCGACATCTGGGAGAGATGCGTAAGCCAGCCATTCTTCCAAGAGCAGATTCAGTCACGTAGGCAAAGATGGTCCGGCTACGTGTGCAGGTTGGGTTTGAGCAGATTGCCGTACAGACTACTTTGGAGAAATCGATTGCGAAAATGAAAGATTGAAAGAACAGCCGCTAAGAAAACTTGGCTCAAACAAATCACCGACGATCTGAAAGCCATCCGGTGCAGTGTCATCAATTCCTAGAACATTCGCAGAGACCGTCAAGAATGGAAGCGTGTTATTCACGCTGTCCGAGCTTCAGTGGCAACCACAGCAGTGTATTGGTTGATAGGTCAAACTGCTCCACCGGACGCCAGCTAGGGGATAGGTGAGTATGTATTGGTCCCGAGGAAAATGAGGTCATTCAAAAAGTATTCGAAATTTCGGACCTCGAACACCGTGATCAATCAAAAATATTTGATATTCGTACCTCGAGAAAAAGCGCCCTTCCGATTAAAATGGCAGTGATCGAAATGGAAAACGTTATCGAAAAAAATACAAAAGTCAGCTAGGATCAAAAACAGCTGGAAAACTATGAAGGTAGCGCGGTGAAAAATGGGCTAGAATTAGAGTTTTCAAGGACCAAAGATGCCAGCTCTTGTACACGTGCACAACGCCGACCAAAAAGATCGCAGTCTCATGCCGAGCAGTCAAAAATCATCGACATTCAGAGGAAGAAATAAATGCTAATTTACTCAAAGGCAGCATACACGCTCGTAAACGTGGTTGAGATAACTACGTGAATCGAACCCTATGGCTTAAAACATAATGCTTACGCATTTTGAAGTGTCAAAAACGACCCACAATGCCGCTACGTGAGTTAGAAGTTGGTCGCGCCCAGTATTTAAATGCCCCCTGTATTTGTCCTTTTCCTCCAACGCATGGTTGCTGGGCCATCTTCGCCGTCAGTGACGTGTAAGGTTCACTTGTTAGGCAATCTACCAACAGTTCCGACAGTCAATATGACCCAGCAACCTTGCGTTGCAGGAAAAGGGCTAATACAGGGGGGCATGAAAATACAGGGCGGGGCCAACTTCCAACTCATGTAGCGCCATTGTGTGTCGTTTTTGACTCTTCAAAATGCGTAGGCGTCGTAGTCTGGGCCATACCATTCTATTTCCGTAGTTATCTCAATCACGTTTACGAGCGTGCATGCTGCCTTTAAAGGCAGTGTTCACGATAGAAATTGCTTTTCTGTTTCTACGCCTATCTTGAAAACGGTCCCACTTTGATTCCAAAGATGTCTCTGGAATCGTACAAAACCTTCTGGGAACGGAGTTATGGCCCCTCAAATATTGAGCTAGGGAAGCATGGTGGACGAGTTGTCCGAAGCTTCTAACTTCCGTCTTTTGCACCCAATGTATGTGAGCTGACCTGAATAAAGAGAGAAGTTGAAAATGAAGGGAAGAACGGGGCTTTTTATCGGAAACCATCGTTTATCTCACGATCAGGCTACGGCGCGAGGTGTGATGCAACCCAACGTTGGTCCGACCCCCCACCCAAGTCAAGCGATTCGCTCAGTCCCCTCCCCCTGAGAAAAAGTGGTGGCGACGACTGGGGGTAACGAATTTTTAGATCAAGTCTACATTGATGAATTGATTGTATCAATTAATCCTAATAATGCAATAAATGAATTTTTTCCACGAAAGCAGATAAAAACAACTCCTGCGACAAAGACACCAAATGTTTGTTCAATGGCTGAACATTCAATAGTGCCCAGAGGGCACATAGGAGCGGTTGCGGGCATGAAAACCACACAGAGTAATTGGAAATCCGGATATGAAAACGCACTCAGAATTTGATGGATGCAGCTTCAATTCGAACAGCGCTACATAGGATGGGCGGAGCCTGTTTTCACGCCCTGAGGGCACATAGGTGCGATTTTGGGCATGAAGACCACATATAGTAATTGGCTGTCTAGATGTGAAAACACACCCGAAATTTCATGGACGTAGCTTTAAGCCGAACAGCGCTACATAGGGTTGGGTCCATGAAAAAATCGATAGCTGTGAAATATTTACAAGTATTTAACGAAATTAGAATTAGGGAGTTTCGCGTTGCTACAACGTGCGAAAAACGTAGTCACGGACCCAAAAAATTGACTTCATTCTGTTAACCGGACAAACACGGTCTTTGAAGACCCATTTTTAGGTATGATACAATCGATTGTATCACACCTAAAAATGGGTCTTCAAAGACCGTTTTTAATCGGTTAGAAGATTGAAATTGATTACTTGAGACCGTGACTAGGTTTTCCGCACGTTGTAGCAACGCGAAACTCCCTAATTTAAATTTCGTTAAATACTTGTAAATATTTCACAGCTATCGATTTTTCATGGACCCAACCCTATGTAGCGCTGTTCGGCTTAAAGCTACGTCCATGAAATTTTAGGTGCGTTTTCATATCTAGGTAGCAAATTACTATATGTGGTTTTCATGAATGAAAAAGCGCCTATGTGCCCGCAGGAGATGAAAACAGGTTCCGCCCACCCTTTGTAGCGCTTTTCGGATTGAAAATGCATCCATGAAAATTTGAGTGCGCTTTCACATCCGAATAGCCAACTACAATATGTGGTTTTCATGCCTGAATCCGCATCTATGTGCCCTCAAGTCATAAAAATCCCATGCTTCAGGCGATATCGCATCTTGTCCACGAGTCAATTTCGTTGAGCAAATTGCAAGTGATATAACCGTGAACAGTGCTCTTCTCAACCAATCAACTATCCATTATTTCTTAAAATTGCGAAATTTTTTACCTCTAGTGGGATCGAACCCGTGAATCCTAAATTGCTTATAATGCATCTTCGATTAAGAAATTCCAGAACATCTGGTTCATTTCGTTGACAGGATACAGTCCGCTTGTAATATCTTCGATGACAGCGAATACTCAACACCACTGCTGCTGACATATCCAGGAGCTCTTTGGCAACACACTTTACCTGACCAAGGCTCCTCCTCGATGTCAGAGTCATTAACGATGGCCATGCTATTGTCGTCTACTGTCTTGCATGCTTTAAATGGTCCTGCCCTATTTTTCATCTCCATTTCATATCTTGCCACATTTGTTTTTTCGCAGTTGTTTCTCACTATTCAGTATATTTTTATCTCCTGTCTCATTTTGCTCTCTCGGTATAATCTCCAGTTTTATTTTGACCTCTTATTGTTATCTCATTTGAGGTCATTTTCTATACTAACGGTATGGCTCTCTACCCCACCCCCACGCGCCCTGATAGAAATCCATCTTGATTCTTCGTTGACCAAAGGTCAGACCCCATTCCACCGGATGTCGACGGGTCCGACCCCCCCCTCTGCGTTACATCACACCTCACGCCGAACCCTGCTCACGATCTTGAGTGCTCCTTTGCTCACGTCGATGGGCGGAAAGGGCGCCCCAGGTTTGCTCACTTTTCTAAGCTGTTTTGCGGCTCCTGGATAACTTTTCATCGCGTTTCTCGACGCCGTTCTGCTTCTGAGAGCCACGAAAAGCCTTTGTCATGGAAAATTCGAGGATGAAGTTTATCGTGAACAGTGCCTTTAATAGAAACGGTTAAACAATGAAAGAAAGCACTCCAGTCAATGTTTTTGACTGGACGTGTACGTAAATCCGAAGGTTCATTGATTGAAATTCAATTTCAAGCCGTCTTATCTTCTTGATACATATTAGAGACCATCGATACCTATGATGTTCGGAGGTCTCGTCCACCATCAAAAGGCAAAAAAGTTCAGGCTTCAAATTTGGCCCAAAACAATGGTCTTTTCGCGATTTTTTCTTATAGGTCCTACCACTGGAGATCCGAGAAAGGGTTTATAGAGAAAAAGGCGACAAGCATATTTGATCGCGACCACTGCCTTTAATTAGTTTTTTCTGACCTTGGAAAAGGTGTCATTCGTATCTATTAATCGCAAAGCAGCTGGCGTGGTTTGTTATTACTTTGGCATGACGATAAATTTAATTTTCATAAATCTTGGTAGACAAAACCTCTCAGTTAACGTTTTCGCGGGGGCTTTTCGCTAACTTTAGTTACTATAGAGGTGTAACAACTCAAAAACGAGACATGGTTTTCAGCGCGTACGATGCCTTTAACATATTCAATGAAAAGCAACAGCTTAACGCAACAACGAAATTTAGTTCGGAACGGTAAGTTGTTAGCCGCGACTGTAAAATTGAAACGACATTCTTTCGAATCATGAACCGATATGGGAATCTTTCTTGCAACTGGGTAGAATTACCAGCCTTTCTCAACGGTGAGTAGGTCTATACTTGCGGCATGACATATGTTTCTAGAATATTGAAGAAATCGAGAAAACCTAATTCAAAGACTACAAAAAATGAAGTTTTATTTGAAGGTCGCCCTTGTAAATTGTTTCGTCATGCGGCAGGAGTGATTCGGTTTCGCTACGAATCAGTGATCACTTTCAAATGCTCGAAACATCATAGATACTGAAACATTTCATGCAACGTTCCCAGAGATCACTTCAGCTGGTTAGTGAGGGTAAGGGAGACAGCAGCTGGCAAACGTTGAGAGAAATCGGTGAAAACATTTGAAAGCTAGCAACTTATGAGTTGGGAACATTGGAGTGTGACTGAGCATACGTAAAGAAGAGTGGGTAAAACCTTGTTGCACTCTT
The DNA here is from genome assembly GCA_029168955.1 of Aplectana chamaeleonis. Classification (NCBI taxonomy): domain Eukaryota; kingdom Metazoa; phylum Nematoda; class Chromadorea; order Rhabditida; family Cosmocercidae; genus Aplectana; species Aplectana chamaeleonis. The sequence continues at coordinate 22,611 of JAPDOI010000543.1, read as the reverse complement.
CTAGTCTTTCGCTTCTGAAAGGTTGCGTTAAAACGATTATTAGCCGCCGGAAATGCTCTGTTACTCACCTCATCCTCGTCCCAAGTCCGAGTCGGTGCCCGAGCGAACTGGTAGGTTATGCAGCGTCTCTCATCAATATTCTCGCGCTCGTACAACTCAGTATAGAAACACCCTGGGTGCTGAATATCACCATTATTACATATGAACAAAGATTTACACAAAACGTAACGAATCCTAAAGGACATAAGCCCCTGGTTATACTCTGTACGGACCCAGAGGGGAGTGGAAGAAATCCGCCTCCATTGAACGCTACCTCTGTGCTGTGGCAAACACGGTTTTTGATGTTTTTTGCCGTTAAGGCAGCGCGACGTCGCAGTACACGTTTTGGTATGTTTGCACAAGGTGCTGAGTTGATCGTAATACGATTGGCTCCGGGCAAGATTGAACCAGCACAAAAAACATCAAAAATCGTGTAAGGTTAAACAAGGGCGTCGTCGTGACAGGTCTACGACTGTTATATAGTCTATGACGATATACCGGACTCATCCCGTTATGCGGGTGAGGGATGATTGCTTCGGTGAAGATTTTCCGGGCAGGGCTGGAGTTCATGAAAAGGTCCCAGCTTCGTTTGCTTCTCAACATCTTCATAAGCCAACAATTCGAGGACAGGAGCTCTCTACACACCGAAGGAGGAGTTGTCCCGCCTTCGGTGTGGTGCTGTAATTCCACTCGGGACCACTTTGCTCGCGTTGAGTGCGGTGACGTTTCAAACTGCAGAAACGGGATAACTCCTCCCTCGGTGTGTAGACAGCCCCTGTCCCAACCATTTGCCATCGCTTGGTCCGGTTAACGCTGTGCTACGCTTGAATCCTACGCGGCCACCTCTTCTTGTCCTCCAACCAATCCCAAGTCTGCCCCAGTTGAGTGAGAGCGGCACAGGAGATTCGGTGGTGCAGTGTTATAAGGCGCCCCCGAAAAGCGAAAATGCTGGTCTAATCTCGCCAGGAACCTAGCGTTCTGCGATCAACTCAGCACCTTGTGCAAACAGCTGTACACCAGAAAACCCTACGGGACACCGCTTTACGCTGTTATACATGCCGCTCCATCTTACCCGGACTTATGGCGGAACCTGCTCGTTTAAATGTCTGCCAGCTCTCCTTAGCAGATTATTTTTCGTGACTGGAATCGCCAGGACTCTTGGGTTGCCGTTCAGCACGAAAGTATTGGGCGCGAAACTGCATACGTCTGGGGCAGGGTACATGTTCTTCCCTCAACAAGCTTTCACCCTGCTGATGTTAAACTTGGGTTAGGGAAAGGTTTCAAAACTTGATAAGAGGTTCTTTCACTTGGTAAGAAACACGCAGATTCCATTTCGTTGACTTCATCCCCTCCCAACTTTGCGCAACGTAGGAAAAGGCGAATTTTGAGGCTATCAAGACAATTCCACTCCAAATTTCAAGCGGTGTATGTTCCTTTGAACTCCGCAGGGATGATACACAAATTTTTTTGACCTGAAACAGAAGACATCTTCAGGCCCAAACCTTATACAGGCTTACCCTTTAAACTTATTTTTCAGATGTCTCACGTTCAGCCTTGCGTTACTAGGCCGCTAGTCCAGGATATAAGACAGAATATCAGCCTTGTAGGTAAAATACCAGGTTGTTCAATAAGTTTTGTCCTTCGATAAGAGAGGGCGTTGCTACTAGCCCAAATCTTTTTGTTTTTTTTGACACACTCTTCAAATGAACGTATGTAAAGTTTCATTTCAGTCTGTGAATTCATACTTTGTTTACAAGCTATTTAGTGTCGCCGTGTCACAGCAATGAAAAAAATTGAATATTGGCAGTGATGAAATTCTTATTTTTGGAAGGTGTAGCATCAAAAGAAATTCACGAACGAATGTTAAAAATGTATAATGATTGTTCATCTACAATAAGGACAGTATAAAGATGGGTTGCTGAATTTAAACGTGGTCGTACAAGCCTTGAAGACGATCCACGTGAAGGACGAAAAGCGCATCAACACCAGAAATCATAGCCAAAATACGGGATATGGTTTTGGAAGATCGTCGATTGACAGAGAGAGATTTAGTAGAGGTTTTACACATCTCATTAGGCAGTGTGAGCCATATTTTAAGTGAAATTTTGGGTTTTAGAAAGCCGTATGCACAATGAGTGCCGCATTCGCTAACAATGGAACAAAAACATTCGAATGCGACTTTCTCAGCTACATCTGGAGCGTTTTAAAAAGGATGAAGTGGATTTTGTGCGACGATTCATCACTATGGAGAAGACTTGGATTTCTTCTGAGTTTTTCCATTTTTTGTTGCTTTTTTCAAGTGTATTAATGCTCAGGAAGATTATACTGAATAATAAAGTGTATTTTTCACAATAAAATTGTGTTCTTCTTATCGAACGACAAAACTTATTGAACAACCTGGTATCAATGGCAACAATCACCTATATTTCTCTAGAAGGATTGGAAACTCATTTTACTATCGCTCTAGGAAAAAACAAAAGAACTGCTGCACAAACGGGAACATGTAATTGTTCCAAGTGCACCGGCAATGATAGCAAACTTCGCCAAGTTGGACGCCGCGAGAATTGAAAAAAATTTTCCGGTTCCTGATAATTCCTCCTTACCTTCTGTAACTTTGCTCTTTTCTCTTATTAAATTAGTATTGCATAGCTTTCCAACAAAAAATTGTTTTAAAAGGCAATGGAATTTGCTTGAACAGCAACATAAAACTACAACTAAAGTTAGTAAAAAGCGGAAAATCCTGCATGAAATGTGGTTTCTTGGTGATGTGTTACGTGTAGAAAGTGAGGAGAAATTAGCAGAATCCGAGAAGTTTTTTAAAAATGGTCCGTAAATGTGATTTTCTCAACTCTATAATATTTTTCTAATTTCTCATTTTTTCTAATATTTATATATATAATTTTCTCAACCTGAGAATGGAGGAACATCTTAGGGCTTTACGTAGCCCTCACGTTTACCCAGACAACCCATTCTCAAGGCACCGCACCCTCCGGCATTCACTACAACATCCGCCACAACTTCACGTTTCCGTTCTTCACAGAAATCTGAGGGATACGGTCGAGAGGAAAATAAAGGAGGCGCTGGAGATAAAGACCTGGAAACCACCGATAAATATCAAGGAGGAAATGAAGTCGGCGATGAGGCTTATCACTATATGAGGACGAATGATCAAGAAAATCGCGACATATAAGACACCAATCATCCCTAATAAGAAGACCCTCTAAGTCCGTCCCACTTCATTTTGGTCTACTGCTCCATCGTGACCGCTCCCCTCCCTTCCCCTTCGGTGTTTCCAGTATAGTGTCAGGTCGGCGTTAGAACCCTGCTATGTTGCTGTGTAGTGGTGATGCACATTGTTTTGCAATTTTTCAGCGTACCTGAAGAAGGGCTTAGGCCCGAAACGTCGTGTCAATAAAGTTGTAAGAAGTTTAGCGTTCATATACAGTCATATCAAGAATCATCAATGAAGCTCAGGAACCTACCATTTTGAGAGAACTATATAATCGTAAATGTATGACAACTACTCGTTTTTTTCCCTTTAGCATGCCGTCTTTTATGTTAATAGACTGTGACGTCTGCAATTTCGCGCCACATACGCAATGTTGCGACCGGAGATTGTGGGCTAGTCGCTTCGATTACTCAGGCAGTAACTCCGGCTGAGGGGGGAGGCAATACCGGCTGACTAAACATTGTACCCGGGCATGCCCCGGTATTCTTTGCCCCCTCAGCCGGTAAATGGTGGAGCGCTCAGCCGGCAAGTGGTGGTCCCCTCAGCCCGCTTTCACTGTCCCCTCAGCCGGTAAATGGCTGCCCCCTCAGCCCGCATTCACTGTCCCCTCAGCCGGTAAATGGCTGCCCCCTCAGCCCGCATTCACTGTCCCCTCAGCCGGTAAATGGAGGTCCGCTCTGCCGGTATTAGTTGCTTACCACGTGAATGATATCGGTCTGCAAGACTAGATGAAGCCCCTAGTAGGCTCACCCTATTCCCCAGCAAGTTCGAGGCTTGCGTTTCATTTCTGAAGCGGCAAGTCTCACCTTGCTTCAAAAATCATGAACTGACCCGCTGTCACGTCCCCACGGTCACAACGAACCGTAAAGGGTGAGGGGTCAATGATCCAAATCATGTGGATGACCATCCGTTCGAATGCCAACACCCGAATCAGCTCGAAGTCCATTTCGCCCGCTCCGTACATGAGCCTGGTTCGCTTTAGTGTCTGCCCGCTCAGCCGGTAAAGCCATGCCCCTCAGCCGGTAATGCTATGTCTGCCCGATCAGCCGGTGACATGCTCAGCCGTGGATTTATGTCTGCCCGCTCAGCCGGTGAAGCCATGCCCCTCAGCCGGTAATGCTATGTCTGCCCGATCAGCCGGTGACATGCTCAGCCGTGGATTTATGTCTTCCCGCTCAGCCGGTAAAGCCATGCCCCTCAGCCGGTAAAATGCATGCCCGCCCGCTCAGCCGGTAAGACGCTCCGCCCCCAAAATAAGCCTGCCCGCTCAGCCGGCGAGCCTACTTCTCCGCCCGCTCAGCCGGTGTTATTATCTGAGTAGACGAATCCCGGCCATCATGGAAGCGACGCGACTCGTCGAAGCGACGTAAGAAAAACAATTAGGTGGCTTCGCCCACCTATGAAATACCTCAGCCGCTATGCAAGCGCGAATGAAACTGCCAACTATTGTTCCAACCCGTAGCGATTCAGTGCAAGGGTGGTTGCCGCGATGGGTTTCTGTAAATGTTAGGCGTCGTTTATACTTCCGCCGCCGAGCGGCGCGGCGAAATGCAATCCTATGACATCGATCGTGCCGCGCCACGTGATCAATATTACAGAAATGCACTGTGCCGCGCCGCACGGCGGCGGGAGCATAAACGACCCCTTAGCAGTGCCGCGAATAGTCGAAGCGACCTGCTATGAAAGGGGCTCCAAACCCCTTTCATAGTCTGTGTTAGAGGTGATGCTTCTACGACTTGCGAAATCCAACAGCAAAGTCCGTATAAGAACTCTTCAGCAATTCTTTGGGAAAACCCTAAGAGATACTTCGATTCATAAGGTCATCAAGCAGTTCGGTACAGAGCTTTGAAGATTCAAACGGCTCATTCTTGTTCAAACACGAAATCATTAACAAGTTTGGTCAGCTCAGTGTCTGGACGAGCTCTGTGGCAATAGTAGATAACAATGTTCCAACGAGTCGTTGTAAGGCTCAATTCATGCTCGTCATCGCCAGCGCGTTACGCGCGTCACGCGCTTGCGGAGACTATGGAAACGCCAGCGGGGACGCCATGGCGGAGCGGAAAAAGTGGACCCTAAATTTTCCAAAGACGTTTTTTTTTCAGTGCACGAGTCCATCACCATGGTAGCAAAGGATAATACTGGAATGAAATATTATGAAACGCAATGAAACTGGTGGCGTATTAACAAACTACTGCGCTGCTGGTGTTAGATGCGTGCTGCGTGGGCGTGTCGTCACGCCAATCATACTCCAACGCCACGCCTGCGCATAACGCGCTGGCGTTGAGGAGTATGTATAGCGCCCAAGCAGCAATAATTCTGGGGCGGTAGTAATTTGGCCTTAAGTCAGAATTAAGAGTGATGAGCATCTTCCATTAATGTGGAGGTAATGGCTGTCCAAATGAAGAACTATCGCAATGTAAATGAGCACATGTCAAGTTGTTGGCAAAACTAGCAGAGCTGACAGACTGCGAACCACGCCTATCCATTTGATGTTACGAGAGCAGCGCGACATTGCACTGCGCCATTGCGCCCAACAGTCCCTCGCTGATAAAGTGGATGAGATTATTCGCCAATGAAGGCAATGCATGACAACTACACGGCCGGGGTTCGATCCACTGTCTGTATTAGCGGAATGGGAGATCGCTCACTTAAAAAGACCATTCGTAGATTTTGAATCAACGAATTGAACAACCTCTAAGAATTTTCGAATGAACTGCTTCTCCGGATTTATTTTTACCGGATATTTTTAGTGAATGACAGCTACGAAGGAGTTTGCTGGTTTTTTTTTTGAATTGACGACTAAATTCGAAAATCAGACTTATTTCCAATTTTTTCCGTTTGATTCCAAAGTGGCTGAAAGTTTTATCCGATTATTAAAGCCGAATTCTCGAATAATAAAGAGATCCAATGGAACTTTTTCTTGCTTGCTTATCACTGAAATGTCGCGTCCTGTTGAATTTGAGAAAGCCAAATTACAGTAGCCACCTTTTTTGAAAAAAGGGCAGCCCTACTTGGCGCAAAAAGTCCATTTCTCGTTAGTTTCTTGATTTAAATTTTTTTCCCAATTTTTTTAAAATAAAGTATTGTACAATATGTTACGCAAATTTTAGGCCAACTTTGCTGGAGCAATTTTTATTATTGAAGCAGATTTCTTTCCCTGCAATAGATCTGCTAAAACGACGACGGCGGCCCACCGATTCCAAACTTTGAGTTTTGAATGTTAATGCACTACGGAATCGATACGTATGCTCCTTCGATAAATTAAGTACATATAGGGCGATGTGAAGATACCTATTTGCACTAGAAATGTCTTCTTTTCACAATGGTTTCCTAGCACATCAGCTGAAAGATTTAGAAGTAGTCCAGGAATTCTCGTCTGCTGAATTTCGCCCCGTAGCCATTCAGTTCAGGGAAAAAGTATAGAAAATGCTCCTCGATTACTTGTGCAATTGATACGAAACGCTGCATCGCAGGTATGGCGCGCGCGATGATTCTTGCCGCAGGTCCGGCGCGCGCGATGTTTCAGTGAATTGATTGCAAACGGAGTTCACCTTCAAAAAGCAAAGCGATTTCGGGGAAAAGTGGTCGCAAGCCATATCCATAAATGGCAATTTGAACCTTGAATACACCTAGGTTTTAAAAAGTTGAAGAGAATGTGCAACAAGATTCCCTTTTTCGAGAAATCGAACCCTTTTTCACTAATTTATTCAATTTCCTTCGTTTTAACAAAATATAGCTCCGGTATTGTAATCGAAAACTGATAAACTAGGCTTAACTCAAAAGGAAATGGTCTTATTTCACCTCTAACTGTCTTGGTTTACCTCCGTCTTAAAATTTGAACGGGAGTTTTAAATGTACTCGGAGGACATTTTGCTCAAGTACAATTGAAATCTATGTGTCTCGCTTGCCGCCGCACTATTTCTTGTGCTCTGGCCACCCCGCAATCAGCGACAGCCACCTGTCGCTGATGTTTCCAATCAGTGTCATCCATAAATTTGATGATGAAGTGTCGCTGATTTGGAACAGAGTTGCTCATTAAGAGTTGGCGCTTCTATGAGGGCATTCCCAGGTCACAACCAGCATGTTTGAGTTTGTGTAAGATTAAAGATAAGATGCAACTCAAATTAAAGATTTAAGTTGCATATTAGGCCAGATTACTACCGCCCCTGATTGTGTCAAAGTTGAATCAGGTCGAATTTGTATGATCGAAAAGTGTACCAATCATGGTATTTTCGTTGAAGAAATCGGCGAAATTTCACTCATTTTCGCGTCGCCGAAATGGAAATTCATCGCGTCGTCAAGTGTGTAGTGCCTCATGATATTGTGTGCCGTGTCAAGACGGTTGCGTTTTACAGGAAGCATGCATTATAAAAAGTGGGAAGCGATCAACGAGAAGCGAGTGCAGCGTCGTGGAAAATAAGCAATGCTCCGTCGAGTGCGTGTGCGCTTTTTGGGAAGTAGCGTTCCTTTCAGAAAGTGCGCAGTTTTTGAAGGTGATTAGCGTAACTTCGGAAGCGTGCGTCGCGTCATTGAGATCGAGATAGCGCATCGTTCGGGGAGGGGGGGGGCGAGTGAGCTTTGTGAGAAGTGCATAGCTCTCAACAGGAAAAGTACTGCGCGAATGAGTTGCGAAAGTGAGAAGCGCTTCGTTTGGAGTCTTGGAAAGTCTTGGAAATTGAGTAGCGCTTCTCAGTTAAATCGGAGGACACTCCGCGCAGGGTCAAGTGGGGTTGTGAAATTTCACAGCGGGGGGTCGCGAAAATTCGGGTCCGAAAATGAATGTTATGAGGATCGCAAAAATTTCGGTCCGAAAATGAGAATTTCGTGGATATCCCATAGATTCTCGATTACTTTCGGTCCCCAAGGGAATGATCGTAGCATTCGGTTTTAGACGCTTGGGCTCGACTACTGAACGAATTTTCGGCGTCTGACACTTTTTGTAATCAACTATAAATTGCCCGGCCTCGGGGATCGCAAAACTTTTGGATTTTGAAAAAAAAATGTGACAGGGGGCCGCTCCGATTTCGAAAAATTACGCAGCGCTCCGCTTGACCCTATTTCCGCGTAAGACTCTGAACATAGTCCTACGCGGAGTCGTACAATAAAGGGCAGCGGGACGCTCGTGATGACGTCACAATCACGGTAGGGACACTACCTAAATGCTTAGCGGGAGACCCCAACGAGCAGCCCAACGATGACGTTATTGACTTCACGGGTTGTTCATTTTGATACTCACCACAAGCATGTCGCCCCAGCTTGTCCCACGGCGAAGGACCCCGTCTGGGTCCACGTTAACGACGTAATCTTTGCCGCGGTCTGCGGTGAGGAACCAATCTCCCCATGGACCGCGGCGAAATCCGCTTCCCCCCCACCCAGCCGAGAGGATACCCTATCCCCTCCAGCGGTCAAAAATATGCTGGCCTCCGGAGAGTGACTCGAAGTCACCTTCCAGGGCTGGCATCAGAATGCCGAATGAGGGACTCGGAATGAAGAGAGGCGCTTTTTATACCGGCTGTGCAGGTGATAAGCACGTTACAACGTGATCACGAGTTGATAACCACCATATCAAGCTACGCTGTGATGCTTATCACAGCGTTAAAACTTGTCATCGGGTTCAAACAAGAATGAGTCGTTTGAATCCTCAAAGCTGTATACCGTTCCTCCCCATTTCGTCGTAGTTCTATGAAGTCTTCCTTTGAGAGTCGCACTTGGAAGTTCCATAACGTGAAACAACATTACAGTTTTCTTGACCTAGAAGTGAAACAAGGGGTGGCGGTGATATCAATGAATCGTTTTATGGTGTTGTACACTGAAATGTGATTATCAGTAAAAGCCCTTTACTTTTCCTTCTACGCGATTCTTCTCAGACGAAAATTTTGGACCTCGCGAGAGGGGTATCGGGGATATTCCGCCGGCACACCACCACGCGAGCTCCGACAAAACCAGCGGGGGAGTTTCAATTCACAGGGAGTGTAGCCGCGTTACCATCTCGAGTGTCCCCTCTTTACACTTTAGCGGCATGGGCTCTGTTCAGCCTCGACACTATCGGGGTGACCCCTTTTTTCATACCCACGGGAGGGGGTGGTTCCACCGCCACGTTCCACGGTGGGGTGCCCCCCCCAGTGGCCCGTGGGGATATGGACCCCCTTGGACGCCACCCCCCCCCCCCCCGCCGTGGGGAGATCCCCCTCCCCTCGACAACCAAAATTATCCTCCGTCATCTGATGGATCTTCTGGTAAGTGACTCGAGGCCACCTTTCCAGATCCGGCTCCGAAAAGCCGACTGAGGCACACTATGAGGTGAGAAGCCTTTTATAGCAGCAACATTATTGAAACCTTTGTCCAAACATGTTTATGATCCTGATATCGCCAGCACCCTCGGGAGCTCCGATTCTACTCCCCGGTTATTCCGATGTAAACCGTGCCCCAAAAATCTCGCGGGGGACTTCGCGCGCAAGGGATTTCGGACCTCCCCCGTTCAAAAACAGCGAAGGAGATCCGAAATTTTCGTCTGAGTTATAGTTAGACTCTGGTTCAGTTCAAGTGAACTCTTGTTTTCGGTTATCACAGCGCGGAGCGGTGGCTCTTTCGTTAGAACCTCCTTATCACTAGTTATATTTCACCAAGACCCACGGCTCCGCTACTGGTGATAATCGAAAGCCACAGGTCACTAGGTGTTTTTCAGAGCCTAGTTAGTTACATGCACGTAATAGAGCAGTGTTATAAATCACCTTGGCTTGTACTGATACCGATTCAAAATCTTTCGATGTGTCTCCGAGCAAGCATGTCCGCGTGGCCGACTGTTCTGCGTAAGCCAACAATAGTAGCGCGTAGCGATATTGACCTAAAAATCTACTACACTCCGTTCTATATGGATTACATGTTCGATTGAGTCTGACTCATGGACCAGGGCGCGCGGGGTTGGCGTCATCATTTCGATTCGGCGCGGCGATCTACCGTCCATTTATCAGACTAACAAGGAAACCACTATAAGTCATAGTAACCATTCCAAATAAAATATGCTTTTCTAGAAGCATTTTTGGACGAAAAGTCCGATATGCCCATCGCAGCTGCCTATACCCACTCTGAAAAAAGGTTATAGGCATTTTTTCTCTGATTTTCGTACTTATTGTACCCTCCAAAAAACGCATTATTTTCACGAAAATCCGTAAACGGACCGCACAGTCGTGTACAGCGCCCAAAACTGCACCCCTAGGCAAAGTTTGGGTTAGGGAACATTTTCCAAACTTTGGGCAGACTCACAGCTTTTTGGACTTGTACGGATTTTCGGTTGGGCGTTTATTTATACCATTTAGAGTGCTCTCGAAGCGTTTTAGATAAATAATAATCCAGATTTGACTCAAAGTTCGCCCTGGAAGGTTATATGGGGTGCTGATCAGGGATGTGCGTAATAGAAATTTTGTAATTCGTTAGTCGTTAGTCGTTCAACCGGCCAAAACCCGCGTTAGTCCTTAGTCGTTTGTCCTTAAAAATCCAGGCTTTGAAAATAAGCACAATTAAGTCAAAAAATCCTTATGAATAGAAAAAAAGAAAGGCATGAAGGGATGTACGGTACCCAAAAGATTCATGGTCATTTAGACACAAATCATTCCTTGTTAGAGAACCTACTTCAAACGGCAAACCTACGTATACACAATTTTAAATATGCACGAAAGCCTATTTCTCTGGAGTGTGTGTTTATCAGATTTTGTAATTTTTCGGTAAGAAAAGAAACAAAATGGGAAACCGGGGCAATCTCGAACTCTGTTTTTTTTTCAGCGCTAAATTTGCCATTCTGCATTATATGATGTTATTTGAGATCTGGTGTTGACAACACGGAGAATTGCACCGACTTTGCACTATTTGTTCCTTGCTCAGCGTCGCGATCCGAGCGCTTGCGCGGTTTGGGTCTTGTTCCCATAATGGGGAAAGGTCGGAGGAAATTAGCACCCAAGGTAAAATTTCCCCTTGAGAGGTCTCAGTACCACTTTATGGAAACCCCATATCTCGATTTTATGACTGAAAGTCAAAGAATGGCACCCTTTACAATCCAATTATCGGATACAGTTCCCGTCGTTGGGCAATTGTGGCCTGCAGGCACCGCTTCATATTGTCACCTCTGATAGTGCACTCTGCGAGAATCTCCGCTGGAACCGGTCAGCGCCGGAATAGGTTCAGTGAGCCTACCATAAAGTAGCGAGACCGACGCGAAGTCGCATAAACGCTGTGCCTAACCTTGCGCATCGTTCGATTGGGGTTTTAATGTGGGGGTTCCAGAACTGCAAATCAGTGTCAGTAGAAATAATAAATACTATAGGCTATGATTATTTCATGCCATTCACCTAGAACATCCAACAGGGCAATATGTATTAATCCTGGTGCAAGGCTCGGGTTGGAGCGCGATTTGAATGACTATTGGCCTTCTAACGAATTTTGGGATTGCTTACGAAAATATTTTTATTTTCGTAAGTCGTTAGTCGTAACACCCGAAAAGCCCGTTACTCGTTAAATTCGTTAGCCGTTAGTCGTAACTACGCGCATCCCTGGTGCTGATCACGATTCTGAGAGTCATTTGTTGTTTTTCCAAAGTTTTCGACTAAATTTGTACAAAGCTTCCCACCGGCAGAAAAAATTGACGGTAAAATCGACTTCCGGCGATTTCCGGAATGTGGTGACAGATGTGGGTCAAATCGTTCCTCTGCGGGTTATTTGGAATGCTCGACACGAACCTGGGGCCGGATTCATCAACGAAATTTAGCGCTGGTAGGCTGGGTAAGGGTAGCTTTTTACCGAAATTCGCGCGAATGACGCGATTCACAAAACTTGCTACCCACGGTAGCAGCCTACCAAGCCTACCCCGCGCGAATCTCGGGAAGGGTCCTACCAGCGGCGTCCTACCCAGCGAGATTTCGCGCTCTGATGCTGAATTTGCGCGCTCGTCCGTTGAACAGCTGTTTTCAAGCTCTTTGTATAACGGATTTTGGGCAATTTTTATATCTATTTGGTCAAGATGTTGTGTTTTCATCGTCAATTTCCGCCGCCCTCTTCTCAGTACTCGTTATTTATCGTCAAAGCTTGATTATTTTCGAATTATTTGGTCGGAGCAAAAATAATTGTGGGTTTCGATAAATAAATAATGGGTGTCGATAACGCAATGACTTCGAGACACCAAGCTTAGTTGAAAACTACACGGAATCCCTGAACCCGCAAAATTTATTTTGCTTTTCTTTTACCGGTAGGGTAAAATAGCTGAAGAGATGCGCTTTTGAATGCCAAATTAAATTTTGCAAAAAGAGCTCGTTTTGGCGAAAAAGTATGATTCTGTAAAAACCGCAATTATGTTTGCACGAAACTGATGTGTATCTATGATTTCCCTTTTTTGCGAGATGAGGGTTCTAAACAGCTTCTAACTTCCAGGCTTAACACTCTTTTAATTTACCCAGACAACGAGGGCGGCGAAGGATTGATGATGGCGAGACCAGAAAAAAAATACAGAATAAAAACATCATCGATAAAGAACAGCCGTGATCCACTCCCGGTTTTTTTTCTAACCTAAACAATATGTGCAGACTAGGTGAATATAGGGTATAAAGCGTTTGCATAAGTACTACGGCAGATCAATGATTACACATTAAGGCCCAAGCTTTTCTGTTACGGCTAATTTTTTGCTTCTTTTGTTTCTAGTTTTTGACGTTTTCTACGTAAAAAAATATCGTCTTGGGTACTCTTATGGAACGCCGCAATCCAGCTACATGTGAGACGCGAAATCATTAGAGCGTCCCAAACAGATTTCTCGATTATTATACACATCATTTGCGCGATCAAATATGCTTAAAGTGATACATAATCCTCTAGTTTCGAGCCAGATTTACTCTGTAGTAACTCTCGCGCGCTGTTTGCAGGTCTCTGAGTAGTGAGGAACCTATAACGAAGATGTCCGGGAAGGGGACGCAGCGTACACGCGCGCAGACACTTGCGATCTGGAGCGGAAATAAATCACAATCGGAAACAGAGGATATGTTACAGATTAAAAGAACATATCAAAAAAATCTACCGGAAAAAAACTGAAATATTCCCATACCGCTGAATTCTTCATGTGATACGAACATTGAATTACTTTATTTACGTTTTTTTATGCTTTAGGTTTTGTGAGTTCCAAAAAGTTTGGGCTTTTGGAAAGCGATTACGAGCGATGTGCAGTAGCCGTCGTTTGTGAAATACGTCCTTGCCGCGCCGCGTCCACACGCCACCGGCCTCACCATATATAAGTGCAGACACTCAATACAATACCCGCACTAATTTACTCAAAAAAGCCGCAAAAAGTTTTGGGCGAGCAACTTTGAAGCCTGAACCTTCTTGTACGCGACGCTTTTCACATATAACTCGGCCCAGAAGTGATCCATTCGAAGGCGAGGTGGACGAAAGGGGACTTAATATTTCGAAATCAGCATAGGCTCTTTCTTCTGAGCTCTCTATATCTTACAGCCAAACAGCAGGCATATGGGGCCAAAATTTCAATCAATCCAGGCTTTGGTGAAAGGAGGAAAATTCAAGTATTTGACGTAATTCCACGTCCACCTCAACAGTATGCCGCAAAAACATTGACTGAAGTAGACAGCAGTTTGTTTAAGACTGTCTGCGGCTGACCAGACTGTTTTTCTGCAGTTAAATTTCGATTTTTGGATTTCGTAAACCTCTGAATATTTCGACCATTTCTACATGACCTAGAAAGCCTCCTCTTGATTGAGATTTACAGCATGAGTACTTAATGTTTTCTCATCAACTGTGTCTGAATCCATCATGGTGCACGAAACAGCTTCTTGGAGAGAATTTAGACCTTTAAAGTGGTTTATAGCGATTTCAAATGAGCCCTAGGAACTTTGAATCTCAGCCCCGTTTTCCACAGGAGGCTCGTACTCCCTCTCAGAGGCTGGTAATATTTTCAGCTCCTCGCTGTACATAGTAAATAGTTCAGAGGAAAAGAAACCACCTAAGATTTTGCCAATCATTCTTTTCAAGCTCAAAAACGTGCAGTAATTCATCGAAACCACTTCCATTCGTTTTCCGGCGATACCTGGCGATCCACGATCAACCTCATTCCCGAAATTAAAATGCTGGTGGTAGAGACTTATCCAATGGTTATAATGTTTGCTTGTTCCGACAAATCCTTCTGTTTCTCAGATCTAAAAAAGAGTAATTTATTGTGTTGGTCCCTGACTGCGCCTCTGCGTCTCTCTGACTCTCCGCGCCCTGCTCCGCACTGATGGTGTCAGAAAGCGCACTGTCTTGCCTGTCTCGCTCGATGAGCTAAGAATCCACGCAAAATGGATCGAGTTCCATGGAGCCAGGAATTTCACTTGTTAGGGAACGAGCAAGCGCTTGGGTTGAAACAGGGTAGAAAGAGGGCAGAGAACAGTGAAGGGGAAACAGGGAAGTCGCTCAAGGGATGTCTACTTGCTGAAAATCAACTCCTCCGAATCAATGACCGCACGCTACTTATCGCACACGCGACCGCTTGCGCCGGACCTCTGGCTCAAAATAAAGCATTTTTTCCCATTTGCATCTTTGAGCTTTAACTCACTGTTGAGCTCAGCGCAACGCGACACCGCGGCTGTTTGCGGAAGAAATGCTCTAGATTGCGTACAGGTTCATCAAGTCAGCTTGTCCGCAAGGCAGGCAATTGACAGTCCGTGAAATGCTTCTCAATGGTAATTGCTGCGCCGTGTGCGCCCTGCTGCGGCGTGAGTCGCGTCCATGACGCCGCCTGAGAGAGCGCTTCCACTCAGAGGAACGCCGTCGCCAGCACGTAGTGAAGTCAGCTCTGAATTTGGTGAGAATTCGTTCAAGAACTGCTACGTACTTCGACTATTCACGCAGTTTTGTCTTTGGTTCAGATGGAAATGGTGGTTACTCCCAGTAGTCCTTCCGAGCGGTCGCGTACGCGGCATTGCGCGATGACAAGCACGCGATGCGCCGAAATCTTGATATTGACAGATGCGTGGAAACAGATTAGAATCACGTGACGTAGCAGATTAAAAGAACGCGACGAAGGGTCTTGACCGTGAAAAGCGTTGTAGCATAAATTCAATACGCATGGCGTTTGAATTCTTCATGCGGCAATCTGGATGAGCAATAGGTTAAGGTCCGAAAGACTGAAAATTGAAGAATGCTTTAATTTGAACCCAAAGTCCGCGCAGGCCGCGTGGAGGTGCAGTCTTGATAATGCGACGGATGGATACGAACATTGAATTACTTTGCTCTCTCGAGTTCGCATACACTATTGCTCTCGTGAGTTCCAAAAGTTTGGGCTTTCGCAATGGCGGATTACGAGCGATTGTTGCATCATGCGGCACGTGACATTCGTACTTGGAGGAGAAGAGAGAGGCGAAGTGGTTGCTATGCCAATTGTCATATACGCCAAACAAAAATTTCGAAGATAATTTCTTTTAAAGCCTGGCAGATTCTAACTACGTGGCTCATTATGCTATCGCGCGTGACAGGAGTTTTGAGTTGCACCGAGGCGCAGCGCGATTTCGCCAGTTCATATGCGAATCGACGAGCGGCGCGTTACATGGATCGATGCCCACGAAAGCAGCATCGCGCAGCGATAGACTCTAAAATAGGCCTTACCGCGTGGTATGGCGATACGTCCATGGCGTCGAAGACCACGCGCCGTCGTTTGTGAAATACGTCCTTGCCGCGCCGCGTCCACACGCCACCGGCCTCACCATATATAAGTGCAGACACTCAATACAGCCATTCCATTTCGGGCGGCAAGCGCCAGACGGACACGTGCTCGACTATCGAGCTCTACGAGACTCGCGGCTACGAGTAGAAAGGCGGTTTCCGCCTCACTCTAATCCTAACATCCGTGCTATTGGAGCTTCGAGCTCCCTTCCAGCGGCGACGCTCAGTTTCCTACGGCCTGCTTGGTTCCATCAGGGCTATTACCACTTTGAGCTCCCATTTCCCGGTGAAGCTCAACTCCTTACAGCCAGCGAAGTTCCACTGTTAGTGCTTGCTGATCATGAAGCTCCCTCATTCAGCGGCGATGGTTACTATCCTAAGGCCTGCGTAGTTCTACAGTGCCCTAGCAATGGGGTATCTTTGTCCAACAACCAGTCAGGAGTGGTGAGGGGCCCGCTTGCGTCTGTCTTACCGCAGTAGTGGAATTCCGCCAGACTCCATTCACCCCGTTAGCCAAGCCGTCCGTCAACTCACTTCACAGTATTGTAGAAAGGGTCACCTTATAAGGGGTCACCTTATATGAATCTCACGCCGGTCATATTTACTCTAAATTGTAAACGTTGCGAAGTCTCTTAAAGGTTAAAATCTTCATATTTCACTGTCAACTTACCGGTTCAAAACCGTGAATATCTTGTAAACTTTTGACTGTCTAACCCATATTTTTAGAGGGTCGTCTAGGCAGGAAAAGAAATCACACGGGGACCGAGTATTACTTAAAGGCAGTGTTCACGATAAAATAATTAGGCGTGCTGGCTGTTCTTTATCTCCAACATCTGAGCATGATAGAGGATACTGTAGCTTCTTCTAGCCAATGGAAGAGCTTCACAATTTCTTATCATCTTCCATAATCAAAAGCAATGAACAGCCAGCACGCCCATTTATTCCATCGTGAGCACTGCCTTTAAAAAAGAGGCAACTCTCTCCACTAACACTTGTCCGTGTTGTCCGGTTTAGCAGTATAAAAGGACAAACCACAAAATTATAAAATTCAAACCGCAGATTCTATCTACCGGAACTTAATGGGTGATAAGAGTGTGCAAAACAACTCTATCCCAATGAAAACCGTGATGAGAAGTGGGTTGGTGGAACGGTATCATGCTTTTCCAAAGAAAATCATTCCTACACTCGTGGGATAAGCTTTCTCATGACCTTGTTGTCAGTGGTGTCGAGAGCAGCAGTTGGTGCAGCATTGAAACGCAGGAGATTGTTGCCAAAGCCTGGAGCAGCAACAGGAGTGTTTGAAGCGAAAAAGTGCAGCATGTTGGTGCCACTCATGGAATAGAAAGGCCCAACGCGCTACCCACCGCAGTAGTTGGGGAATCCTGCAAGTCTTTATCCTCGATGGCTCAATGTGAATGTCCTTTATGCGACCCATCAAACACACGGTAATACGAAACCTTATTCCAAGAGTATCGGAACGAACCACAGCACCCGAGGAGCACGACACCATTCCACCATGCAGATATTTTCCACACTCTTATCATGGTCAGTGGACTAGGGTGGATAGAATGTGCGGTTTGATTTTTATAGTTCTGTGGGCAAACCTCGTTACCTATCGTGGCTAACACGTTCTCTCTTATAAACGCGGTGTGATAGCCCTCGTGTCTCATTTTGTGTCATCGCGGCATATAGCGTTTCACGTTTCAGCTATTTCGCATTTCGCGTATATTATACTTGCCGTAACCGCATAACAACCATGACACGAGTACAACAGCGGGGCAGCATTCAAATGCAGGAGTAAGGACCGACAGCTGAAGCAGCTGGGGCAACAGTGGCAGTAGGTGAAGCTCCGGTAGAAAGCGACATGTTGGTGCAACTAGTGGGGCATAAGGTCCTAACGTGCTACCCTATAGCGCGGGTGGCGGACATTTAGGCCGGTTGGGGCTGGGGCGAGGCAGAGACGCAGAGGGCAGAGGCAGTGGCAAGCTTGTCCCCACGCCGCTGTCACCGGAGGCTGTAGAAAGCATCCACGAAGCTTGGTCAAATAAAACTTCATAATCCTTATGCACATTTAAAGGCAGTATTCACGATAAATCTCGTTCTCGAGGTCTCGGTGTGAAACACTAAGTTGGCAGGTTCTGTAGAGGATAGGGTCGAAGAAAGCAACAAAAACTGGCCTGAAATAAATACAAACGGCTTTGAAAGCTCTCCCGGTGCGCCTACCTATCCCGGTCCGCCCTCAATCAGGTCGAGCTTTAGGCGCCGCACACACGTTTCGATAGCAAATTGCCAAGCAACTCCATTATCGTTAGCATTATCGATTCGCGCAGATTTCGCGATTAGCGCGCGCTTGCCGAAATCAGCAGGGCCCATGATTCTCGTCCACGCCCTGAATTTAGAAACCGTTATTTTGACTTATTACTGGACGTTTTTCTCCTGTTTACTTCAATTATTAGTTACCTCACGACCAAACAATCCCATTTTTGGGTCGAACGCGAGTGCGATATTCATCGTGAACACTGCCTTTAAGTGGGCTATTCAAATATGATTTGAATTTGTTACTGGTAAACTCTCCACTTTATTGATACGTCAATTGAGCAACCTTATCTCGTTGAAAAAGATGGAACAACTAGTTCCATCTTTTCATGAGTACATCGCGATGTACTCATAGAGAGTTCCATGAGTACATCGCGAGTGATTTATGAAATTACGGGTGAATCAGTTTTTTTT
Organism: Aplectana chamaeleonis; assembly: GCA_029168955.1. NCBI lineage: Eukaryota > Metazoa > Nematoda > Chromadorea > Rhabditida > Cosmocercidae > Aplectana > Aplectana chamaeleonis. The sequence continues at coordinate 3,926 of JAPDOI010000543.1, read as the reverse complement.
TCTGACTTTTGTTAGTAACTTGGAGTTGAACGTCGATATGAAACCGTGTTGTAAAACTAGGAATGCTAAAACACTAACCTATTTAATAGAAAACAGCTTTAATAAATGTATATCGTAGGCCAAAACGGGATGCCTTACTTTACAAACTAACTAGTCTCCACTCTTCCTTGGAATTGAAGGTGGTGCGGGAAGTATTCTCGGTGTTGGAGATTTTTAAGACAGGGCTTCCGTTCAATATTTCCCATCATTCAGAATTCCCCCTTCGCGCGCGGTACCTACTATACTTTTCCAGATACAAAATTTATTTCAGACTGCTCAAGCTTTTCGTCGCCAGTCGGATCTTGCACATGTTTCGGAAAATATTCGACTTTTCGAGCTGTAGTCAAGATTATACCTTTTCAGAATATTCGACTTTTCGACTGTCATCCGGATATCACCCTTTTTCAGATATTCGACTTTTCGACTGTAGTCGGATATCGCCCTTCTTCGAATATTCGACTTTCTGGCTGTAGTCGGATATCTTTGAAATATTTCTGTTTTTCGACTTTTCAACCTTAGTTGGATATCACCCTGCGAATCTTCGACTTTTCCGAATAAAAAGTCGACTTTTTATCAACTAAAACAGTCAGATATTCGATACGATTATTATTCGATTCGGAACATCTGATACGATGCAGTATACTTTGTTCCAGATGGAATTTATTTCGGTCGACTCTTCTATACAGCGAAAACAAACCGTTGTCGGTATTCTACTCGGAAGTACTTTGTAGTTCCAAAAATAACTCCGATCATGCGAGAACCGTTAAAAATATTTATGTATTTGTATCTGATAGTTTGATAGTTTTCATTGAAAGAGATGATGTCAAACTGGCCAGAGCAGACGGTTAGCTCCATCTCTTGGGAAAAATGAAACAATTGAAATACATTATCAAGCAAGAGTATTCCCATATAATCTCGTGAACGAATAAATGTCCTTTTTTTAAACCCATTATGTTCTTCCTCGTGAAATATCACAACGGTTTGTTTTCGCTGTATGGAAGAGTCGACCGAGAATATCGCATGGAGAAATTATTGTTCACTTTTTGTACACTCTCCTCACTTCACTTTCCTATTGTTCCCTTTTTGTTGGAACGTTTCTGACGCGAACCAAACCTCTTTCGCTTGGAAGACCCCTTTTGGATAGAATTGTTCACTTTTTCCTGATATTACGCAGTAATATCCCTCAAAAATATGCCACACTTATCAACCTTTTTGGACTGATTCGATAATCAGTAAACAATCAACAGACGATTATAAGTTGCCATCGGCACAAAATTCTCATCGTTAACAAAATTCATGATAACCAATTGATAAAGAGTAGGGTATAAAAGAAATTGAGAGCGGTGTGTTTTCATTCTCACACCGTCTTTCTCTGGAGGTGAGCGGCTGAAGTTGAACAGACTACGGATTAGGGAAACAACCTCACCGGTTATAAAGATATCACGATATCTGGGCCTAAACATGGAAAACTCCGGCAAGAAAAACTGCTACACTTCCGTGAGAACTTTGTGCCGATGGTAAATTATAAACTTGTGCAATCAACTTGAGAAGCACTCTACAAATGAAGCGCAACCCACATTTCGCGGCAATACGCACATATTACATGAAACGCTCTGCACTTTCCACGACGTCTTGATGACGTCATCAGAAGCCCGAAGCACTTTTCATGACGTCCCGATGACGTAATCAGAAGCCCGAAGCACTTTTCATGACGTCCCGATGACGTAATCGGAAGCCCGAAGCACTTTTAACGTCGTCCCCATCCCGATACACGATAGATTTAGCCTCCACACAGGAATTTCCTCCCTGAGCAAACCCAGCAGCCGCAGGCTGCACCGTCCACATAGGGTTCAAACTGATTCCCACCCCGAAATACCCGATGATAGGTTTAGCCCCACGCAGGGGATTTCCTCCTCAGCGACGGCAGCCGCAGGCTGCAACTGTCCACATAGGTTCAAATTGATTCCACCCCGAAATACCCGATACACGATAGGTTTAGTCTAATGCAGGGATTTCCTCCTGAGCGACGGTGCCCTTTGAAGCATAGTCTCACATTCTAGCTAGTTATGCTCTTCCGGTGTTGGTGTATCCTCAAGGAAAAAGCGAATTTCAATTGCATTCCAAAACTTGATATTCGGAAAAAGTAAACCCAAACGAAAAAGTGCACCGGATTATATGAGTATTCGTAGGGTTGTTGGGAGCAATCATTCGATTTCCCATTTTCTGGTTTATTTAACGGTCTAGGGTCCGATATCGCTAGTAGTTTTCATATATTGATTGCAGCTGCTGTGTGAAAATTTTACGGCTAATACGCTTTCTTGTTACGTCGAACGTCATGCAGACGCGCCTTTGGAACGCTTGTGCCCTTTTTCATTAACATCCGGTTTTTCTATCATATTTCATGAGATCGCATGTATTAAACAGCTCAACGTTCAGGTTATATTTATGTGTGACTCGTTTTTACCGTTTGGAGAGCACCCTCCCCGCGGATCGCGGCGAAAACCGCCCCCCTCCCCCCAGCCGTGGGGATGCCCTATCCCCTAAGCGGTCAAAAATATGCTGGCCTCCGGAGTGACTCGGTGACTCGAAGTCACCTTCCAGGGCCGGCAGTAGAATGCCGATTGAGGACTCTAGTGAGATGAGGCGCCTTTTATACCGGCTGTGCACGTGATAACCACGTTACGACGAAGATCAGTCGTGATCGCATTAGAAAACTCAAGCGCTTTCCAACCGGCCGAATTGAAGATGGCGTGGCGTGTTTTGTGGTTCGCGGGCGAGCCAATATCTGCGCTGCGTTTGCTTCGCATGCAGCATGGTCATCCATAGCCCTGGCCGGCACTTGGTTCCCGAGAAAGGTCGTGAGATGACGACGGCATCATTCTCAGCGTTTTCGCTGCAAAGCCGTCGCCCTGAGAACCTGAGTTCCATAGCTATGCGTGAAGGATAACTCAGATATTTTTGGCAAGACCGACAGAACTGCTTTGCGTATTAAAAAAACGAAGTTATTTATACGCTGATCATTGATTCTGATGCATCAGTGTCAACAGACAATTATTGCAGTACGTTCTTCCGCGGATTACGTCCGCATACTACGATGAAGCACATTCTGCTCTAATCAGTCCTTCTGTGACTCTCACGAGCATTTCTAAAAGTGTTTTTAAAGAAGCGGAGCATCAACGTTTTTCTCCGTGCAGTGCCCATATCCGCGTAAACAGCCAACGCTAAGGACGAGGCCTGGGGAACGAGTTGTAGCGCCTGACTCTGCCGCGGAGTCCTTTCTCTGCGCTCTAGCCCATCGGCCTAAATGTCCCACACCCCTATAGCGCAGTAGGGTCTAATTCGAAAGGCAACTCGATGTGAAAATCCCTAGGACCATTAAATTCTCACAGTAAACAAAATTGATGATACCAAATTGATAAAGGATAGGGTATAAAAGAAACGAGGCTCCTGTCAGAGTTGGTGCAATTTGCATCTGTAACCCAACGACACCCCACAGCACCCACGAACACCCATCAACACCCACCCGGTCAATACGTTTGAATAAAATGATGAGGTGAGGTTGAGAAAATCACTTGTTGTAACCGACTAGAACCCACCGGAAGTGACGACGTTGATTACGTGGCCAACAGGATTGCTTCTGATCAGAGAATTAGTGAAGGATAGTAAAGTGAAGAAACGCAGGTAGCAGGGTGGATAGCTTCTTAGTGATACGCAATATTTTATCATAGGCCCGCCCACCCGGCGATTTTCTCACCCCCCGTCATCCACGAATCGCGTGGATATCGACCGCGTCGGATACACCAGATGATTTTCTCAACCTCACTCCATCTCTTTAATCATACGTATCGACCGGGTGGGTTTTTTGTGCCGTTGGCCAATTATAAACT